>OX456492.1:1200000-1589627 GCA_949748235.1 Platypus cylindrus
ATTAGCAGATTTATTATTATCTACTAATCGATTAGTTAGTAAAAGAATGGCTGGTTTATTAAGATACCTTGACAATAGATTAGATGAACAATTAAGAGGAATTACAATGAAAAGCAGTGCCGTTTCACTTTTAAACATTGTATACGATGATGAGGTAAATGAAAGGCGAAAAATTCTATTAAATTTAATAGATACTCCGGGGCACATCGATTTTTCTTCAGAAGTAAGTGCTGCTATAAGAGTATGTGATGGTGCGATTATTTTAGTTGATGTAGTTGAAGGTGTTTGTGCACAAACGCGGGAATCTATTCGAAAAGCTTTCGAAGAACATGCTAAAATGATATTAGTTATTAATAAGCTAGACAGGTTAATATTAGAGTTAGACCAATCTATAGAATCAATGTTCCAGAGTATTATTAAAGTGATAGAAGACTGTAACGTAGTGATAGCAGATTTATTTAAATACGAATTTACAAATGACGAAGTCGATATAGAAAATACAGACCTCTTATTTAATCCTGACACTGGAAATGTAATTTTTGCCAGTGCAATTGATGGTTGGGGTTTTACCACTAAAGAAATTTCAAAAATGTGTGTCAATTTAGTTAAAAATGAAACCGTAGATTCTCTAAATAAAAAATTATGGAATTTTGATTGCTGGATTGACTCGAAGGGGGAGATTAGGACTGGTGCGTTGGAAAAACAAAAACACAATTTATTTATACAGCTGTGTCTTAAAACAATTGTACACGTATACGAATCAATTGTTGTAAGAATGAATAAAGACAAAGTGCCAGCTATATTAAAAAAATTGAATATATACAGCCCAACAAGGGATATGTTGGTTTCTAATGATACAAAAAATCAAATTAAAGCGATTTTGTCTGCTTGGAAACCTTTGCCATCCATTATTTTATTACAATGTTCAAGAATTATCCCGTCTCCTTCCAGTATTGATAAAAAGAAACTCGATTATTTATTAAACGCTAATACATATATAGAAGATCAATATTTATATAAATGTGTTGAACAATTAGTTCCGCATTTCCGAAAAAATCCAAATGATAATGATTCGCCTGTATTTGCTTACATTTCGAAAATGTTTTGTGTAGATTCAAAGTGTTTATCGCAAAATGCACCGAAGCCATTTGCACCCAGATCTAGAGAAAGAAATGGCGATTTAAACATTCCTATTAAATCATTACAAAATTCAGAAAATGAAGAGGTTAAAAAACCGTCACTTGATAATCAAATACAGGAAATATCGAATACAGTTTCGGTTATTGCTTTAACACGAGTTTATACAGGCACGCTCAGAATTGGGCAGGAAATGTATGCACTATCGTCAGGCTATTTGCCAAAAGAGGGCGTTACTGATATCGAACAATATATTTCTTCTAATAATTCTATTAATAAAGTACAAATCAAAGAGCTTTACATGCTTTTTGGAAAGGAACTTGTCTTAGTAGATTCAGTTCCTGCTGGTAATTTTTGTGGAATTGGAGGAGTTGAAAATAAAGTGATAAGAACTGCAACGTTAACAAGTATTATAAATGCTGTACCGGTGGTGGAACATTTTATACCAGTTCCTGTAGTAAAATACGCTATAGAACCCACCAATCCTAAAGATTTGTCACTTTTACGTCACGGACTTAAGCTACTTTTACAAAGTGATTCTTGTGTTCAAGTAAAAATGCAAGAATCTGGCGAACTAATAATTCTAACTGCTGGCGATGTACATTTGGAAAAATGCGTTGAAGATTTAAAAAACCGATTTGCAAAAGTTGAATTCCATGTATCAAGTGCAATGGTTGCTGTTAGAGAAACTGTCATTGAGACTGAACAACCGGAGGTACTGGAAATTGAAACAAGTATTTTTCAATTAGCAGTTGCCATAGTGCCAATTCCGGTTGAAATTATCGAAATTATTCAAAAAAATCACGGACTTTTGCAGTCCATTGAAGATAATAATCGCGGCAGTTTAATTGATTTAATTATTTTATACAATAAAAATGCGAACTGTCGAAATTATAAACATAAACAGAAGAAATTTAAAAGTGATTTTACAAACCGCGGAATAGCTCGTGTTAAACAACAATTAAAAGATGCATTTGCATCAAACGGTTCTCGTTGGAAAAATATGGAAGAAAAAATTTGGAGCATTGGAAATCTACACGATTGCGTTAATTTACTTATAAACGACACAGACGATTATGTACAGAATATATTTTTGGAAACAAATATTTACGATAAAAGAACTTTATTGGCTCAATGCATTTTAAATCCTTTTCATAATTTCTGTAAATCGGGACCAATCTGTGAGGAGCCTCTAACGAATTGTGCTTTTATAATAAAAAAATTCCGACTAGTTAACGATATTGGTGTAGAAGAAATTACACCAGCTTTGCTATCGACAGAAGAAGTAGCTGTTCGAAATATGATGAGAACATGTTTTGGAAAACAGGGACCAAGACTGATGGAACCAATGTATACAACTAGTATTGTGGTGAATACAACTGTTTTAGGTAAGTCTCGTTGTAAAATTAGGGAATAAAAAAGACAATTTTTGATAGAGAATGATTTTGTCTTTGAGAGAAAATGCGAAATGATTTTGAATGCATTTTATGAATATATTTATTTTAATCGTCATATATACATCTTAGAATTTAGTTCGGGTAAAATCGTATAGCCGATTCACTATACGAATCCGACATATTAAGTACTGCAATCAATTTTTTTTTTTTTTTTGAAGTAAGTTGGTCAAGTAAATTAGCATATAGTGAATGGCCAATTTAAAATTTAAAGAACCCAAATTCGTATTAATTTTTCTTGAAAACATCGTATCGGAGTATTCAGTGATTAGGGGCCGTATTTAAAACATTTACGTGACAAAATTTGAAGCGACAATTGTGGCATCTAATGAATTCGTCGTATGTGGTTTTAAATACGGCCAATCCTTATCGCAACGAAATAATTAGCAATAATATTAAATCTAAATATATTTTGAACAACTTGATTGGTTGTTCCAAAAATATGCCTGTTCTAAAACATTCAATGGTTCTGCGATGATTTAATAATCAATTTATTATGGGTGCGTTCTATGTGCGGTTTATACCGTTACTAGATCGTCATTATTAAATATTCGCAGAAATATTTTCTACAACTTAAATGCACTTTAAAGCTTTAATCTAGAAATTACATATAGATACTACTAATTAATAGAATAAATTAAAATAATTACGAAAACATATAAAATAATTATTAAAATTAAATAATTTAAATACTGATAAGAATAATTAATGCATAATTTAACCTAAACCAATTCGTTGGAATCACATAGCTGTAAAGCTGTTATTTTACGAGCGAATTTTATTATCATTCATGAATTTTCAAGCCCATATAGCTGCTTGCACCAATTCTTTGACTTTTTTCCATGGAAATGGTGGTGATGGCTGTTGCATAGTTCGCGATGTTCTTAGTGGACGATGTTTATTGTCTACGCACATCATACCATATACTCTTATGCCTGGTACACTGGCATATGTTGGTTGATCATGTGACATTGGTCCTTCTAAAATTTGCACAAAAAAAATACTCCAATTTCAAATCTTTTATGCTCATCTTTGAATACTAAAATCGTATCTGATCTTCATCTTTTATATTAATAAATTAAATTGACATTAATTGATAAGTATTCGTATACCTAAAACACTATTTTGTGGACATCTACAAATGACCAGATAATGTGATTTTCCTGTTCTAATATTTTGTAAGGCAAGCAATGACCAATCTCTTGGTGCTCGGCAAATACGCATTTCATTTGTTGGTTCGCAAGTCTTCACTAATGTAAGTGCTTTCTGAAAGTAAAATAATAATAATAAAAATGTTTCTACAAATGTAAATATAATTGCACATTTACAGCGACGTGCTAAAAGATTTCTATAAGGCGCCAAACATGAATCGCAACTTTTACCGACTATAAATTATCTCCTTTAAGTAAAATTAATTACGATTTATATCAAAAAGATAGAAATTAAAATTTGTGTACATTTTTATGTCTTAAAACGACCGTATCGCGACAACCGTACCAATTAGAGAAGACAGAGATATAAACGAGTGTGACATTTTATTTTGAAAAATTTAATCTGTGAGAAAAATAACAAAAGCATAAAAAAACTTGACTAGTATTATAGCGGCACTGGAAAAATAGACTTATACTTATCACTAGATGCTACTGTGTGTCTTCTATTTTCTTACATAAAACTTTATTTATTATACATTCAGTTAATAATTTACGAATAGCGTGAAAACAAACAATATTTCTCAGACTACGGGTGTTGTAGTTGTAATAAGTATCTCTCCACCTAATATAATAAAATGATTTATCTATGTATATGTTTTCTTAGTCAAGTAAGCTGTGAATCGTACATTAAATCATCATATAATAATGCCGCTATATGAATAGTTATTAGCAAACAAATTGAAAATAATTAATCGAAACAATTGTATGTAAGTTGAAAACCGATGATTCGCACCACACTTGAAATGTGAAATAATAATGTACCTTTGATCTTCTATTAATCGATAATTCTGTTGTGTGCAAATCATCTGAATTGAGAGATGCTGAACATGGATCCCTGTATCTTGATGGGCATGCACATAAAGGTTGAGTCCAATTTAATCTGACGTAGACCGCATTACATACCTATAGACAATAAATATTGTTTTTTTTTTTTATTTGGAACTATTAATAGCCATTACTTATTTGTAAAATAGGAAGTATAATACTATATAGTGTGGCCTGTAAAATGATTATTGCCTTGAGTAAAAGCAATAATCTTTTGGGTGTGTTTCGTGTTCACTCATATCCACAACAGTTTATTTTCGATTTGACTATTAGTATTTTCTGCTCGAAGCTGATTTGTTTTTATATAGAACGCATTATATTATAGTATACTTCATTGTCGATTATCTAACCTGTTGAATGGCACATTCCGGAAGTAAGTAAATATGCTGATTGTGTGGGTAATAATGATATTTCGTTGGTTTAACTAAAGCGGCACCGGCACCAGCAGGCAGTGGTAGCAAATTCTGAAAATAAGAATCACACTATAATTGACTAATGTCTGCAGAGCAACGGTTAATTTTAATATTAATTATAATAATGAAAATAGAATTGTAACAAATGTTTTAATGTTCATTGTCGTTTAGGATCACAATGATTATTAATGGCTTTGCAAATGTGATTAAATATGTATTTCTTAATTACTTCGAATAATTACTGTTCATCGTCAAGTAAATTTAATTGAACAGACACTATAGTAGTAAAGTGTGTATAACATAGTTATTAAATAACAATGACAAGTTTACTGATTTGCATAATTTGCCAAATTAATTATTCAGTTTATCTTATGTTCTCGATGATGCGGAACACGAATATTAAATGGTCGATTACTTGAATATTTGAATATCGATAACCAAAACATGCAATCAGTAACTAAAAGAAGGCTTTTCAGCCTAGACGATGCCATAAAATCATCATAAATCAGTCATAAAAACTATTGCGTATAGAAAAAATCAAATGGTTAAATAACTTTTAAACACGAATTGAATCTAATCGCAACAATAATTTATTGAACAAGTCCGAGACAACTATAAACTGAAGATTTGCACTAATAGTTTCTTGGAATATTTTAAGATTGACTTGTAGAGATTACAGTGTAATTTTATTAATTCTATAATCTACAATTACTAAATAATTCACAGTAGTCAACTGACAGTATTGCCATCAAAATGCGATTAGATCAAGCTGTAGTCGATTTACCGTACTTGTATAATGCATATCATAAGGGTATTTGTGAAACTGTGAAAAAAGTAATTAAATATTAATTTGCGATGCATTCCCGTTACAACAAAAATATCTCTACCATATTGTCTTTTTTTTTGTATCATCTTTTTTGCTCAATTATTCTTCACTGTTCAAAGATAGAGAATGTAAAAAAGGTGTTTGGATTTACACGAACTGTTCATTCAGAGTTAAGTCGTTCTAGTGATGATGGCTTAATGATTTCTTGATCGTTTTATGGGATTTTCTTAAAGAAGTGGCTCGTTTAATGAACTGTATTGTTCAAATATTTTATTTTTATTTGTGTATGCTTTTATTATGTTCTTTACTTATCCATATTTATATTTTTACCCTTCCCGATTTCCATATGTTTAATGATCATTTAATTTTTACGGATTGAAGAAAGCTGAACATTTTTTTTTTTTTTGTCGATGAAATTATATGGCGTGTGGTAATTTCAGGTGCACTTTAACGGGTTTTAGGACAAAGGTTAATTATACTTGAAGAAAAATTTGCATCTTTTAAAGTGTATGCACTGTTCATCACTATTGATCTATCGAATAACTGTACATTAAACATGTTCCAGTTCTTCTCTTATTTTCTATTGCATTTATATTTACGAAATATTTTCTATTAAATGCATTTTGAACAAGAACAAAATACAAAGTAAAGTTTTGCAACATTACTCTTAAAAATCTCATTATTTGATCAAATTGCTATCGAATCTTTGGAAGTTCAAGTAAGGCTGTTTTTTTTTCTGATGCGGTCGTATATTCCCAATCTTTTTTCGTTTTAAGTTTCATAACGGTTTGAAAGCTGTTAAGTATTTTTTCTTGTTTTTAACAGTTGTTTTGGTTGGAAACTTCGATTCGATTGAATTTGATGAAAATTGTCGAATAAGTGGAAAAGTTTGAATTTTTTTTGTACACACCCAAAAAAGGCTAATTTGTTTAATAAATTTAATAAGACCCTCGAATCTTGGGAGGTAATTTTTTCTAACTGTTTACCTTATTTTGTTTTTAAACAAATTTTGGAAATGATCGTATTACACTACGCTTTTTAACGGTCCTCCCCGTCCCAAACGCATGGCTGATATTGCGAATCGTCTCTATTAGTTTACATTTTACCCACATTTTAAAGACATTTAAATTTACTCTTATTTTTTTCATGTATTTTTTTTCTATCTTGATCGAATTGCCTATAATAATAAGCAAGTGTTACAGTGGAAGGCTTAACGGTTAACGAAAAAACCTAAAGCTCATTTTACGCTTCAAAGCGGTATATTAAATGAATGTAGATGAATAAAAGTATGTTCTAAATATATTTAGAAAAAAAAAAACGTCAATATTTAAGACAACAAAAACCTCAATTACCTTTTCTTTAATGTAAATCGCTTTGGTTTTGTAATTATTAAAATTGGGACCTAACGAACAATACACATTCAAAATGTTTAATTGTCAGATGGCCTAACAGTTGTGCAATCAATATTAAACTATTTGGAATATTCTGATTAGAATTACTTGATTATTGCGTAATTGAAAAGTTGTTCTACAAATTTTATTCATTGATAAACAACTCTATTTTGATTCTACATACATATTTTTATCGCGTTTTTTCTTGAATTAAAAACGATTTGGGAATTTCGAATTACATCATTCCTTTACAAAGTTAAATCATAATCTCCTAATTAATACAGCTTCTGGAAATTTAATGCAGATTTACATTGATTTATTATAGTACATATTTATGAAGATTACATTAGGAAAATGTTGCGAAGATCACTAAAACCGAAACACACACGAGCGTTAATTTATCTTCTCTTCATCCTTTTCTAACATGAGCAATTCGACATGTAGTATAGTGGGTGTGCATATAAAGAACTACACGTAGGGTAGGTCAAGAGTCATACAACTATTATCCATATATAGTAACAAAAATAGTTATTCAAACATTATTGATTATAGTTGAAGAGATGACCTACTTGTATCTAGATAATCACTTTTAAAGTATACGTTTGTTGTCACAATTGTTTGTGTTCTAAATTCACTATGTAGGTTCTTTCATAGTTAAATTCAGACTTATATCAATTCCACTCATCATCAATAAGCGAAAGATTGTAGCAAGAGGGGGGAGAGATTAAGGTTTATGATTGAGCGTATCGACTTGAATTTTTTGATTATTTCAACGAGGCGCATTTTTCCTTGTTTTAGAAAGTCGTGCTTTGTATTTATTTATGAGTTTTAGTCAAATCATAGTAAATTATATATGTATAGGAAAATCTTCCCTATTCGAATTTATCGATTATACCAGTTTATATCCGTTTTGTTCCGAACTATTGTAGGAATGTAATAAGTACAATTCTTTTTTTTTTTTTTTTTGAGGTGTTTTTGTTCCTGTTGGAAAGGAATGGCCGATTGATACATTTAATAGTGCAATGCATAATGCATATTATATAATTTATCTTATTGCTCAATTATCATGTGTTTTTGAAGGAAATCCGCTCTGAATATTCGTAGTTTATATTCATCGACTTTAAATATAAATAAAATTACATTTTATTGAGCTATTATTAAAACACCTATATATGTTGCTATGTAATAATGAATATGTAAAATCAATGCGAAGATTTCAGGTTTGATAATGTACTTGACTTGTTCTGTCTACTCTTGACCTGGGGTAAAGCAAAAGAAGTTTACCCGGTATTGTACATTTCGCACTCTGATAGTGAGCATGCGTCGCTGATACTTTTATTCACTGTCAAGGACGAACAGTCACGACAATGCATACTTAGAACCATTTATATAGATAAATTTTGCATCCAACCTTTGCCATCATTATTTAAGAGCCTTCTTTTTTTTTTTATCTTACCACATAGAAGCATTTTAAAGTCACGTATAAACCATTTCGGATTTAAAGCATATCTGGATTCCTTGCGATTCTGCTTTGTTTCTCACTTTTTGTCTTTTGTCTTTTTTCATTGGTTTTGTTATTCGCTATTGATTGAGTTTTCGTTATTATTGGCATGGCATTTTAATAATTATCATTTCAACTTTGCTTGCCGTGCTAATAGCAATCATATTAATACTATAGAGGATAGATTATAGAATAGAATGTGCTCTTTTTAATGATAATGTCAATCGACAACTTATATACATATCGAGATGACTATTATATTCTAAAGTCAAGTATGATTATGTTACTTTACATCGTGTTGGTGCGCTGTTACATGCACTAATGGCTTCCGTTTTTTTTTTTTTTTTTTTCAGCTACATATACTAATTGCTACTAATAGTCGCTTCCTTGCCTAACGTGATTAATTAGTTACAGAAAATAATATGCATTCTTTCAACGGTAGATTAGTTTTTGTTAATTAATCTTTTCTACATTGACTTGGTGTAAATCTTTTAGCACAAAAAAAAAAAAAAAACAAACAAATGAATAAGAATAAATAATTCGATGGTAACATTTATGATGATTCATGTTCGATAGAGGGGAATTCTTCACAAAAAAAAACCCCTACAACTAACAAAAAATTCAAATTCAATGGATATGAAGAAGTTCGAATTAACCGTTTGAAAAGTAAAAAGTGCGGAAGTATAATGATCGCAATTAAAGTGTGAAACGTTCTTCATATTTCCGTTAGAAAAGTAAAATGATAACATTGAAGATTTCCAGTATAATAATAATAATTGTCATTACGATCTCATGAATTATATTTCTGACATATCCGTAGTTTTGAATACGTATAAATGATGATTATAATATCTTAAAGAGGAAGGCATTCCTTGATAATAAACAACTGAATGAATTATCAATAGGTTTTAAAACGCTACATGAAAATTGTCGATGAAATGGCCAAGATATATAAAATAGATCAATTTCAATTATTTATTTTTGATTTTGAAATTACTAACAAAATGATAAATGAAGGAAGGCAGTTCGTTGTGAATGGAAAAAAAAAAAACGAAAACAAAAAACAAAATACCATTGGATTGGAAGTGTTGTTTGAAAGTTGTTCGGGAAAAGAGACGCGACATTCACTTCAGGAAGAGAGTGTTCGCCTGCATTTTCCATTGAATATATTTTGAAATGTCATTCGATCGATGCTGATTATGATTAGGTACTGAAAAAGATGTACGTACACACACATAACATAGACGAGTTTATAGCAGGAACATAACAGAATAGATTAAAATAATTTAGCAAACATGGAATGATATATTTTACTTTATAATTTTTCAACGTTGAATTTTGTTGAATACATTAAGATTTAACTTTGTAATACAAGAAAGATTTATTAATTGGAAAAAATACTTTCATGTTTTTCTGCAAAGCGAATGTCAACAGCTTTGTTTAATTTATCAACGTATTTTATTTTATTCCGGTTTAAGATTCTCTTTCTCTCATTAACATTTCGATGGTATTTCTTCATTGATAAACAATCAGAACAAAAATACGAATTTTTCCGTATAACAAAATCTTCGATCTAGACATTTTACTAATTGATTTATGTTAGCAGTTCGCAGCATTTTAGATACGGTCTGATAAATAAAGAAGAACCTGAACGATGCTATCGGAAATTAATTTTAGAAATACGCCGAAAGAATATATGTTTTTAACATGCAAATAACGATGCCGGGCATTATAATTATGATGTCCTATTAAAGCTATAAAACAGATCATGAATAATTTAATAATAATGCATCTTTCGATCTAGTTTAGGTTTTTGTTTAAGTCCAATGAAACGGTACAAACTTAATGTTTGTAGTATGATAATCAAAACAACTAATTGCAGTTATATAGAATAACGATTTGATTTGGGCTAAATGAATTGATTATGCAAAATCTCAAGTTGCAACATTAACTATATAAAATAAAATGTTTGCCATTAACGAAATTAATTTTAAATGCCGTACATTAATATTATCAAATAGGTAAAAAGCATCAGATAAAAAATAAATAAATAAAAATTTAGCCATGGGGGATATGTAGTTTAATTTGTTGTTCATTGTATGAGTAACGTTCATAGAGCTGTAAATTTAATACAAAGAAAGGCTAAAGAATTCGAACTTTTAGATCTGATTTTATAGCCATGGTCAATGATGAATATATACGGCAAAGTTCTCGATTTTATATTTTTTTATTCTTATAAGATGAGCGCGGGATAATAAAGCTTACAACAAGCTTTTATGAAGCATGTCTTATCGACAATTATGGTGATATAAAATCTGAGAAAGTTGTTATTAGTTCTCATCCCATCCATTTGGTAATTTACTGTGGTAAAATGTAGCAAATCTGATATCCATTATTCGTTTTTCTTTCATTCAATAATATTTAATTTATTCAAAAAAGATTTATGTATGAAACCGATCAACGAGTAAATTCAATGTATGTTTTAAAAATTAAATTTGCATTCGCAATTTTATGGGATCATCAAAACGAAAAAATATCGTTTCGAGCTTGTTAGAAACCATTAATGTTTAATTTATTTTCTTGATAGTGTATTTTTCTGTTGCCCAATGTCTTGGAAATATAAATAGAAATTGATTGAGCATCGCGAACCTTTGTGTGATCTTAATCTATTTGTGAAGTCAAACATAATTAGATGTGTTTTTATTTTCTTTTTAAATTAACTTCAATTATTTCCGTTATTTGGCTTATGTATATTACTTGGTGCAATTGCTTTTGGTGCCCATGCAGACTAAGGGCATCGTATACTATAAACTAATTTTCATGCTCATTTGTTATTAACTGTCTGATAATTTAAAACGCACTTCTTTTGAATGTTGTTCTTCGATTAGCCACGAGAACCTGGAACTTCTCGTATCTCTTTGTTATTTCATCTGACAATTATCTCAATCTTTATCGGTTCGTGTTGGTATTAAAGTTTTTCTGTTGTAATTTCCTTTAACCATAATAAAGGAAAAATTGCTTTAAAAATAATTTCGAGTGAGGCCTAAACCGCAAGCAATGCAATTATCTACCAATTTAATATCTTCATAGACGATACGTACTTTTTTTTTTTTTTTTTTTGTGTTGTTCATTCCATCTACGAATTAGTCCATTTCTGGTGGTTTTAACGATCTGACTTTATAACATGTAGGACGCAAGGTATAGTGGTGCTTGTTTAAGGTGTAAACTACTTTTCTCATTAATTTGAACACGCTGTTTTCATTTTCGTAAATTGTTTTGTAGGGTTCATTAATAGACTTGTGGGAATGTTTTGCGTGTAAAGTTTGTCCCAAATTACACACTTATTTTTACACGTATGTGTAAACATATTGTTGAAAATAATTAATAAGAGCACCGGTGTCCGTTCTTTATTTCGTTGTGTCAATTAGTTACTTTGAAATTTCTTTCAGAAGTACCTACTTCAAATTCTTAATTAAATGGCTTAAGGTGATTTAGAATTTTATCTTAACAGATTTTTTTTATTCATTAACAATGAAAATTGATTGAACACTTATATAGTATAAAGCGAATATCAGCTCGTTTAATATTAAACATCAGCGAATGAATAATTTATGAACGTTCAATTTTGTTGCCATAATCAACAAAACGAAACAAATTCGAAATAAATACATATAGGTACTATTAAGAATATTATTTTGCTAACAGTACCATTAAATTTTCCTCTTTTTTTTCCACAAATTTATGCTACATACCAAATTACGTAGGGTTACTGGCATTTAAATCGTTTTAAAGCTTCTTCAATTCCTGTTTACCGCTCGCTAACAATCTCATTTGTCAAAACAAGTTGACACATTGTACATGGTTTGTATTAAGATTTAGACAGAAAATAACAAACAAAAAAAAAATGGTTTTTTAAATGAACAGATCCGCGTATGCGTATATTAAAGGTGTACGCACATTGGTGATTTTTTGGACATTTACTGGTCTCGTATGAACGAGTACATTTATCTGCTGGCTTTTCTTTGCTTGAGAATTTCTTGTTTCGCGCTGTTGAATCGCCGATGTGCATAAATAGTAAAAAACAACTAGTATTTCTACGAATATTTTTACAACGATGAAGAATTTAAAGAAATATGCATCTCATTAAAAAAAAAAGAAGAAAACAGACTTTAAATTGAATTATAACTTTCAGGAAGTTTATTTACGATGCAGTTTGAGCATTATAAAAATTCCACTTATTTACCTATAACATCTTTCAAATGTTATTCACTATAAATATAATATAAATTAAATTGTACAAGAGGAGTGTTACTAATCGATCTTCGCTGATGCCCCCCCATTGATAAATCGATTTTCCTTACATTCTCGTTAATTTGCTTGTTCATTTGCACTTCATTTTATGCTAATTTTCTGTTGAAACAAAGTATATGTGTTTACTTGTTTATAATTTTATAACGAAAAATTTGCGGTGATGCCCAAGACAAAAAAAAAAAAACAAAGCAAAAATGGAGATCTTCCTCCGTATATAGATTTACTTTAAGAAATTTTGATGTATTGCCATATAACATAAATCCGACATAGTGTTGCCATTCATCATTTCACTCTTCGCTAGTTATTCAAAAACCAGATTGAAATGACAGCTTTATTATGTTGATAGGAAAATAATGGTCAATTTAATTTTCCTCGGTTTTCTTTCATTATTTTTATGAAATGAATTATGAGTTTTTGATGTTCGAGCCACCAATGTGAATTTAAGTACTGCATTGATTTCTATATAATCACCGTATGGATTTTTAAGGAAAAACTCCATATATAATTCCCATTTAAAGTAGTTTAGATGGACAGTTCATTACCTGAACGGCTAGTTTTCTTGTTAGTGATATAACTTTTTTTTTTGTTTTGTATACGAATACTGTTTTTCAAATTTAATTTAAAAAAAATGAGCAGCTCATTCAGATTCACTCTAATAAGATGCTTCCATACAAATTATATGGTTTTGGATCATATTGCATCATTCATCTTAAATCATATACTATATTTTTTAACATATCAACGAAATACATAATTAGTTACGTTCGTTTATTTCTAAAGTTCCAGCTTCTCCATATTATTATCGGAAATTTCAATGTAAGTACAGGAAGCTATGGTTTTATATCTCAGGTGTATGTATATATATATATATATATATATATATATATATACCTTCTATATATGCAATTTATAAACGTTTTCCGCGTTCTTCAAGAATAACTTACAACCTTCTTTGAATACACGTATAGAAGAATATTAAGTGATGTGTTGTCTTTACGTAATATAAATCAGCAATCGTTTAACTACATTTCATTACATACAAAGGAAGCTAAGAAATTATACGAAATAAACGAATAGTTATTAATTAGATGTTGAGTAGATTATGTCTGGGATATTAGAATAGAAAAGATATGTAGTATCATCTATTTTGACTATTAACTATAAAAGCATGTTTTCTAATCGTTAATCGATTAGATCGATGCTGTCGTTCGTAATGTAATTCATAAAAAGAAATGAAAAATTTTCAACCATATAACGTTTATAGAATGTCGCATATCAACGATTCTACATAGATAAGAATGCAGCTTCTATATTGCATTTTAAAATGTTTGCCGTATTCAATTTGATCATTGCATTTATCTTCCACGTTATTTCAAGTATGTTTCAATTTCTTATGCAATTGTCATAAAATATAGAAACGCTTAAAGCCAGAACGCGCTCGTGTAACCTTTTAAAGAAAATGAAGGGCCACTTAGAAAGCTATGTAAAATCCTACCTAGATAGCGAAATTGTTACTACAAATAACTTGCGGTCAGTTTAAATGGAAATTGAAAATGTTTTAGAAAACGGTTATTGCTTTTGAATTTGTATTTATTTTGAAATTAAACGGTGTGATATATATATGTATATATAGGAGAAGTGTTCAAGTCGATAAAAAATGATAATTGCGTACCCAATTCGCTGCTATATATATTTTATAGTTTTTGTTTTGCATATACCTTGAAATTTATCTTAATTTACAGAGGAAATTTGTTAGAACACAATTAACTTTTCATTATTTATAAGAGGAATATTCTC
Organism: Platypus cylindrus; assembly: GCA_949748235.1. Taxonomy (NCBI): domain Eukaryota; kingdom Metazoa; phylum Arthropoda; class Insecta; order Coleoptera; family Curculionidae; genus Platypus; species Platypus cylindrus. Next base: position 1,214,867 of record OX456492.1, read on the forward strand.
CCATGATAAATTATGCGGTGCTACAAATATAATTTAAATTAAATTATGTTTGCTTTGTTGCTCGTTGTTCGTGTTAATTAATCTTTTGTTTATTCGAAAATTTGTTGTTTTAATGAAAGTAATCAGAAATTTTATAAGTTGCCGGTGGTGGGTGGGTGGGTTTTGCGGTAATCGTAAATGCCATTTTAAGTACCGACAGATTGTATGCAGCTTCGCAGCACAAAAGCGCCTCCACCAACTGCTATTGCCTCTAATTAAATGAGTTTCACTAATTTTATTAGTAAATTTTATCGAATCGATTTTATTTATTTAATTTTTCTAGTATTGACTTTCAAATCGTCCGCAATTATTTTTCTTATACATACATATTATTTATTAGATTAATTAATTAGAGTCGCCGTTGGTAGTTTTAACTACCTTAACAACTTTAACCTGTTTCACTTCCTCATATCTTTAAAATAACGTTTCTGCCTTAAAATAGCTATACAACATATTATACTTTCAGTTTTTATTTATGTTTTTATTTTAATTAAGCTTTACTTCATTTACTTTTGTTGTCACAAATGCTAAGAATTAATTTAAAACTGAATTAATGTTATTATACTACAGAGGTGGCGTTCTTTTATTATTTAAATTCGAATTTTATGCGAAAAAAGTAAAAACCAAAGCAGATATTGAAATTTCAGTGTGTCAAGATCTATATAATCAACAGTGTGGAAAATACGATGGTTTTTATAATCTTGATTATATGACATAGTTATAAGTGTGACATTCAGGAAGTGTTAAATTACTTAATGTAATTTATATGAAGCGACATAGAAAGTATGATATCGAACGTATTGAAATTATTGATTTATTTATATCTACACAATATGTGTGTGCTACACCGTATATTTCGAATCAGATTTGTGGATTAATAATGAGAATTTAAGGTGTTTCAATAATATGTTTTTGTATTATACTGGCTGGATGTTGTTAATATTCACATAATACTTATAGATTATCTATTATTTTGTTGCTATGATTACTGATATTGATGTTGCTTTCCTCTTAACAAGCTGCTGCTGAATATCAAGCGATGCTTGTTAAGGAAAGCTTCAATTTATTAGATTTCATTTTAGATAGGCATTGTGGTAGAAATTTCTTCATAGCACATTGGATTATTTAACAGAAAAATATAGTATCGTGTACCGTTTTTTTTTTTTTTATGTTACGTTAAAATTCAATGTAATTTTTCTCCTGTCATTTATAAAATTAATGAAAATTGCGTAGCACATTCTTTACGGCTTCTCAAAAGCAATATAAAGATCTTCTATTAATAAATTGTCTCTAATTTAAAATTTATAACTAAAAATTATACAAATTATAATGTCCAAGACATTTTGATGCATCTCTCAATAGACCGTTGTATAATCGTTAGCGGGGTTCTACTTATACACCTTTAACATTGAATTAAATTAATCATTCGTTGCACCTCTCTATATGGAATATAGCGCTTCAAAAGTCAAATTTATTGTAGGAAAATTTTACCCACGTCATATAAATTATACGCTTCGCAATCTATCGCGATGCGATAAAGAGTTAATATTTCGAGTAAATGCAAAATATTATAAATTGACCGTGGAATGTAATATTTTGTCTTGTATTGTTACTTCAATGATTCAGCTAAAGAGATAGATACTAACTATAACTAAATGGTATATATAGTAACAAAACGTACCTTTGTGGAAAGTAAATTAAATCGATCGAAATTCATTTTTACTTAAGTCGAACTTTTTCATATTCATTTTATGCAAGAAATCTGCGGCGAATTCTAAGAAGCATTTTATAGGTATATTTAAATTACTAATTATTGTTGTGATCATTCATTATTAACACAAATCCTTTTTTCTTTTTTTATATTATCAAATGACATGCTTTTCCTGGTTGATTCTCTGGTTATAATCCGTTAGTAATTCGTCTTTGTTTTTCAAAGATCGATGATTTTTAGTGATTAAAAAATTGTAATTATAGGAAAAAAGCCATTTGATGGAGTCGTTTGGGTGTAACAAAATAAATAAAAGTAGAATGAGCTTCGATATATTGATTTTTCGTATAATTATAGAACAATTTGTATCTTCATACATCTAGAACGAAACATTTTTTTCTTCTTCGTTCTCTTTCTATTCGCCTTGCTTCAGACAAAGAGAATTATTTCACTCATTATAATTTCAAACTGTATCACGTTCAATAAATATACATATTTTTTAATTTATTAAACACGATCTTCCATCAATATTATAGAAGATCAATTTATGAAATTTCCTACTCTGAATACATGTATATTCATACTCTAAATGTCCATTAGTTACTATCAGCGATCGTTTAATGATGATATTTATTTCAATAGAAAAAATGCGAACTGAAATTTCACTTTCGTATTTAAATACATAATCTATTACATCCAGCGCATCGTCTGGTTATTATTATCATTTCATTTGATTCGATTTGTGTGTGTTGAGACAGTTGGTCAGCGTGCCGACATGCCCTTTATGAATAGTATAAATAAAATGGATGACATTCTTTTTCATTTCTGATGGATGAACATTGTATTAATAATAATAAATACTCGAATACATCTGTTCAAATAAATAAATCATTTTGGTTTTAAATATTTCAGCGCTGAAACTTTTATCTTTGACAACTATTGGAGGTTTTCCTCTCTGTTTAGAAACTAAAACTGTCTTGTACGACCATTTTTCGTTTTTTTTTTTTTTGCCAATGTAATGAATAACTTGAGATAGATAGTTAAAAACACACTGTCACATACGTATTCCAATCTAATTAAATACTAAATGGATTACTATATGTTAGAAAACAAGACAAGTATGCGGAGCATCGAATAGTTGGTTGTTTTTAATTAGCTGAAGGCTAGGATATGCTCGTTACTATGTTAGCTAATTAATTAATTTTCTTGAATTAAAAAAAATATATATTTTACATATGTACATGGTATGAATATTCTTTGAAATTTTAAATTATTCGGCTACATTGCGATTCCTCTTCAGTCCAACTAATATCAATAATTACTTTGAAAATTCCCACAAAAAAAAAAAAAACAAAATCTGCTAATGAGCCTATTGAAATTCCATGCAATGGGAACAGATGAAATCGCATCTAAAAGGGATTATTATCAGATAAAGATCATGACTGGAAATGATTGTCCTTTGAAATGACCAAATGAGATTCAAGCGAATGACAATCATTAATTAAACGGGGGATTTTCAAACTGTTTTGTCACGACTACAAATAATAAATGAACTGAACTAAGCATTATTTATTTATTTGTTTATTACGGTAAATATTTTCAGACAAGTGAATTTTACTGGAAGCCAAAATATAACTAACTAACTGAATGTATTATAAATTACTCCCATAAACCTGCAATAGTTCAGCATCCTGATTTTGATTCTCGGTACTGTTACAATAGGTAGTGCAAGCTATTTATTAAATACATATCTGGTAATAATACAGTTAGGGACGACGTTATTGTTGAGCTTTCACTATACATATAAAAATAAAGTAAGGTACTAATTGTAGCAATTCATTATTATCAGTCAAGAAACGTTCTTTCTTTCACTGAATCAGACAATTGCATTGAAAATTTTCAATTCGCAAAAAAAATAGAAAATAGTACAACTTTTTGAATGATAATTGCGAAAAGTATTACACTTAAGATTTTCCAGCAGATAATTGCATTTTCACTATTGTACATGTATTTAATTACTGGTTTGTCAATTAGCCGTTCAATTAGTTTTTTTAAGAATTAATTCTGCTATTATATTGGTTCGAATGGGAACAGAATTTTAAATCATTAAGCTGCGTTAGGACTGAACGTTCACGCATTATTCACGTGCTGTTTTAGCACGCAATTATTTGCAACTGAAATTTGCAACGTTTCGAACATTTCCCGCGATCTATATTCAATCTTTGTCAGTTTGAATATTATCCCATGACTAAAGGATTTGCTTTCCATTAACGGGCGCATATTCCTATACCAGGTACATACACCATGGATAATTCAATTAGCATTTCTAAAGAAACAAAGCGGAACTTGTTCTAATTTTTTAAAAAAATATTGTAGTTTTGTGGTTCTGCTGTTTTAATCTTACTCGCACTAATCAATAATTTGTTTGTTGTCGCATATTTTTGTCGTCTCGTTGAACTGTTGAACAAGGGAGGTGAAAGTCACATTAAAACAAATTAATATACACAGTACAGTTATCAGTTGTAATATTTTAATTTAAATAGAGCTCGACTTGCGTGGGTTATCGCCAAATTATGAAAATTGAGACCTGAAATCTGGTTCTAATTATAAACTTATAAGTCGGAATTTTCAAATTACAATTCATCCGTCCAAAAAAAAAAAAAAAAAAAGACCATGACAAAAAAGTTTACATTATAACGTGTGTCTTCTGCAATTGTTATTTTGTTCTTCGCAATTATTTTTTATTTATAAAAAATTCAAATAAATTTTTCTTATTTGAGAAACTCATTTTTATAACGACGATTCATTGAATTACCCTTTAGGATGGAATTAAGATAATTGCGAATTCGCATAAAAGTGATTTCTCACGTTCTGAGCTAAATCGGCGAGCAAGTTATTATACAGTATTTGATGAGATATGGTTTACTCGTAATGTTTTTGAAAGTAATTTGCCAACAAATTACGGTACAAATTAACTAAGCTTCCAAGTTCATTTCAAATGGAAAATGTTTCGTGGTGGAACTTGTGCTTCTCTCACACGTTATTCCTCTATCTATATACTTCCTATATCGATTTTGTTGCTGGAAGTTTTCGTTTTTTTTTTTGTTTTTTTAGTTTATGATTGAATAGCACGATTGCTGCAAAAATAGAAAAATTGAATTATGTATTAGAAATTCATAAACTATCACGCATAGATCTTTTATATGTAATAGATTTTCTATATATTATGTATGATTGGCATTATAGGTGTAAAATGGTTAAATGCACGCAATAGAATGATGCGTTAATATTAAATTAGCCTGAAGTAAATGTGTGCCTACAAAACATACATTTTAATTATGTACAACTTAATTCATGTAAGGTTTGGTTCGCTTTGTTTTATTGTTTTTGCTAAATAAGTGCAATTTCTTACAAAACGCTACAATCAAATAGAGAATAATATGCAATTATTACAACTATTAACTATTATAAAAAAATAGAAAGATAAATGTTTGAGTAATAAAAACAAAATTCTGAAACCAGCCTCTGCGAATCGGTTCAGTTTAAATTTGAGTGAATCCACTTTATCAAAATCGTACAAAAAAATAATAATTTAATTTTCTTATTTGTACCATCCGATCTAGTCAAGTGATGAGTTATTACTATGACGTGACTACGAAAAGGTTTTTTTTTTTTTTCAAATTCTTATAAAGGTCTACCGCTCGGTTCATATCATGCTGGAAAAGATGGGGCATTACATAATTGAATTTGTTTATTTATCGAGGGCATAGTTTTTCTATAAATTAATTAATTTCAGATAGCAGCAATAATTGAATTTATAATGGCAAGATATATACCAAGATAACAAATCGCGGAGGTCTTAATCGATATACATAAGACCTTAATAGAATGTACCGATAGCGGAAAAAAGTCGTTATTAATAAATTAAGTAGCGGATCGTAGTTTACACAAAAATGTGTTGCGATTTTTGATTAGTTTTATGCAAAAATTATAGTTTAATTAACTGGAATTATTCAGCGTTTTCTATTAATTTTATTAATGTAATTTTTCCTATGTTGAACAGCTCACGCGTGTTTACATTACAAAATGAAATCTTCATTTACTAATCAGTGCTAATAGTAGATATCGAATTACATATTCAAATGTACAGCAATTTGTATTAAGAAGGCAAAAAAGGCCGGCCAAATTGTAATAAAAAAATAAAATAAATAAATTAAGCAAATTCTATTCTTAGTACTGTACATCTTTCGTATAGTGAATAGTAACTTATAATTTAGTAAATTGCTTCAGCTTGAATTGAGTCGAGAGTTACGTCTATAGGTACTATAAAAAATGGAAATAAATATAATCTAGTTTTTTTTTTTGGGTGAAGATGCCTTGTGAAGAAAGCCGCGTGGTTTCAGCTTCTGTATATTGGTAATTAAAGAGCGGATTGATTATTTAACTAATCGTAAGAGAATTTCGCTCATTATCGGTATATCATCGTATCTAAAATTGAACACACACGCATTTTTGCTCAATTTTTTTTTTTTTTTTTTAATTAAGATGAGTTCGGTTATACCGATCTGATTTTGGTTTTCGCGATAGCAAAGTGCGTATTAGCGTTGTATTTTCGATTATTCAAGAATTTGACGTAGAAATATTTCATATACATATTCATGTATGTACACACAAAGCACATAGTACAAAAAGAACGAATGATTAGATGCAAATGTACGCAATTAAGGAGGAAAATAATAATCAGCTGCTAGTTCATGGGCACAACTCTATCTATTTATGTGCAGATTTAAAATTCCATGATTGAAATGATTGTATGCACAAGCATATGAATAATGCATCGTTTCTAATAAGCAGACGAGCAATTCTCATTTTCGTTGATTAAGGGATAACCTACTGCAGGCAGTTTGTTTTTTAACTTTTCTTCTTCTTTTCGATTTTTTTTTTTTCAGGCAATATTTTTTCGCTGATGGGAAGGGAAAAGGTCAGTAAATGGCACCAAACATCACGACTCTGATTTGAATTATCATTTGGTCGTATATATGTTTCTACATACATTAGCTGACTAGAACTATCAATTATATTAACACCTAAATTGCATATTTGTTTTTTTTTTTTTTTTGGTTGGTATTTAGAGGTTACGGGGTTTCTCCAGACGCGATTTTTCATTCAGTGAAAGAATTTCAATAATTCTCGCATCGCGAATACAAACCGTAAAATGATTTTACATTACGAAAAATTGGTGTGAAATTTAAATTCAGATATATGTATATGTATGTACTTGTTTCGGATTAAATTAGGAATGTTTTCGTGTTGCCTTTAAAAAGGTAAAGTTTTTTGATTACAAAAATTTACTGCATGTGAAAAATTGATTTTATAATGGAAATATAGTGTAACCGTATTTTACACTGGCGCCCTAGAATATATTCCAGTTGCAAAGGAAGCGTGGGAACAACGCCAGCATCAGCAGCAACAACAACAAAAAGATGAGCAGATAATATCAGGAAGGTTGCTGCTAACAGATGGATACAATGCAAATTCTTGAATACTGAATCGTCGTAGTGCCTTTTTGACCTTTATGTGTCATCATATTAGAGTTAAACATTTCAAATATTTCGTACACAACATTAAAATGTTTATTGTTAAGATTTAAGGCTCCCATTTCCACGGCTATAGGCAAATGCACGCGCGATTGATGCAAATTGACAAAGCAATTCTTTTGCTGATTGAAAATTGATTAGAATTGCATCCATTAATGGTATAAATAAACTAAAAAAAAACTATACTCGTTAACAAGAAAACATAGTCACTATTATTATTATTATTGAAATAAACTTAGATACATAAATATGTTTTGTCATACTTTCAAAAAATCCGGCAGAAATTGACCATTAACGTATTGATTAATTTCTTATCAATTTAATATTGAGAGGAAAAAGAGAGCCGCATAAATTATAAAGCGGAATAAATTTGAAATGAACGTTAACTTGTTCGAGCAGTTAGAAATTGCTCAATAAAAAAAGGAATAGCAAAAAATTGGAAATGACAAATAACGTAAGGATGATTTGATTTAATTACTTATGAACTGATATGGTTGTATATTTACATCATTAGTGAATTCTTTTATAAAATACGGGACATTAATTGTGAAAGTATATGGTCATACTATATATATGTTGGTTTTTGTCTGAAGTTTTCTTGTTTAAAGTCTAAATTTTAATACAGGAGTGGGCCATCGAATATTCTTTATCGTATCTTAATTTAGATTAATTTCGAATTTCGAGAAATTAGAACTGTCGATTTCAATAGATTAATTCCACTTAATTAATTGCTTAATCCCATTCTCGTTAATCTTAATTAATCGGTGTATCAACAGTTCTCTATTAAAATCTTAGTTTATTTTTTTTTTGGTTTTGAATATTTTGTTTTATTATTTTCTGCTGCTTTTTTCAATTTCCTTTTATTATTATTATTTTTTGTTCTGAAGTAAAAAGGAGAAATAAGAAAGGAAATGAAGAAAACTCCAATAAATCGGTAGATTAACAATGCGTATAAGCAATTCTGAGATTATGATACACAAACAATAATTATAGTATCGACAAATAGCAAGTTGAGTGTTTTATTAATGACTGATGAGCTTTAATAATGCGAAACTGCTCAACAGATGTAAAAATGTCAAAAAAAATAACTTAAACTGAATCGGTACTTACCTGGCTGATATTTGAAGATATTTTTATAAACGGTTTCTCTCGATTGATGAGATAGAAATCATGGGAATTTGGTATTTCTCTGGGTTCTCCTGTTGTACCAATATAATCAGATGTGGTTGTATCAAATAGAGTACTTCCCGTACTCATGTCATTAACAGTACTTGTACTGGCTGTTGTGCTTGTTATTGCTGATGTATTATTTTTTGGATCAACAATTAATTCTGTAAACGCTGTTGGTAATGCAGTAATGCTATGAGTACTAATTGTGGTCGTTTGACCAGAAACAGTCTTATTATTATTTATGACAGTGTCCATAGTGGAAAATTCAATGGGTACGCCAGTGGTGGTTGTAGTAAAAGACATTTTAGACGTAAATTCGGATGGAATTTTCGTGGATTTTGGTGATTTTGTGAATAACGATGTAGTTAATGCGGGTGTGGTGAAAATCAAATCACCACGATCACCAACCGTTTTCCCTTGTCTGAATAAATTCGCCCAAAATTGTTGCGAAAAATCCGAGAACTTTGAATTCGATTGAGTATCGACTTGAATCGCGCACAAAAAACTAATCAGAACTAAAGCGCGCATTTTTGGACAATTTCTATTTGAAATTTAAAACAAAAATTTTTGTAAAGTAAAAAAAAAAAAACAGTCAAAGTGCGAAACCGACTCTATAATTATTATTATTATTACGAATAGATGTTAGAATCGAAGTGTGGTTCTTCACGAGCGTCCTTGACTATAAATGCCGATGGTACTATCGAAAGCTGAAGAAGTTCTGTACCGCAATAGCTCTTTATGCGCTCTGCAAGTTTGCGAACGCCTGCCGAAGAGCTTAGCTAACCCACTTCCTATCAAATAGTGTACCGTACTCGGAACCACCAATCATATCTTTCCGGTAGTTTTTGTTTTTGTTTTTTTTTTTTTTTTTCTGGTAATCAGATGTGATGGATTATATTTGGCAAATTTCGCTAGAGGGACACATTCTCTAATATTCAAATTGGTGTTCAGGGAACTTGGGTTCTGTGGATTCGGGTCAAATCATCTCTGGCATTCGTTAGAAATTTATAGGGAAACTGCACATTTTGATTAAATCTGACTAATCTAACTGTTAACCATCATATAACCTCCTAATCCGAAATAAAATACATATTTTAAAAACCATAGAGATTTAATGCGCCTACAATTTACCATTTTACGATCATTTTCATACATATAATAAAACTCCATTAGCTAAATCAAGCAATCGATAATTTACCAAATGGGATTTTCATTCTAGAAATTTAAAATCGAATGACTAAATTTAGATTTTCATCGCATATAATTTGTTGTAATCACATTTTGCAACTGACATTAAATTACTTTCATGAAACCGAGAAGAGATTGGGTTAGTTCACTTTTATGCCATATGTTTGATAATGTAGATGTAGGATATGGAATGGTTGATTATTTTTGATATGAAAAATCGAATAGGTTAGAAAAATTTGATCAATACAATGTATTGTATTGGTATATCGACGTTTGCCTTGGTGTTGCTTTGCGTCCTGGCTCAGTTATTTTAACTTTCAAAAGTATGATACAGCAGATTTATTTATTGTTATACTGTCTACAGAATTATCTTTTCATTGATTTGTTTTTTAGGTTCCACATAAAGATTGATCGCACAGTATAATACAAAGTGACAGGCTATAGTAATTCATAAAACTCTAGCTAGTTTCTCACAGTGTGCGACAAGTTTAATTATGAATTTTTCTGTACAAAATCTATTTGTATAGAAAAATTTCTAGTTATCTGTTAATTTCAAAAGGTTGTTGAATTATATAAATAAAAAGAAAATTTCATGGATGTCTCGAATAAATTGGAATTCTTCCTAAAAATCTAATATAAATTGTTCTTTTATTTAGGAACCTTAAACTGTAGAAAATCGTTTTCTCAAAACCTCAAAAGTTTTTTTTCTTTCTTTTTTTCAGTTTTTTTTTTTTTGTGTTTACAGAGGTCCAGTTAACCGTCTAAATTTACCGTAAGTTAACAGATGTCATATTTTCAAATCATATTATATTGTGCACAGTCATTATGTTAATAGAATTACGTTAACGAGAAAGGCATTCAATCAAAAAACAGTAGATTACTTTGTATAGGTATACGCATATATTTCTCTATAAACCAGATACTCTCTGACTGAGGAGAAAGTATTAGTATCTATACATAAATGTGTGGTTTTGGTTTAAACCCTTTTTTGTTTTAGATCTTTTTTTTTTGTTGTTGTTGTTGTTAATCATAATAACGATATAAATGTTAGATTTATTCGACCTTCAATAACGCAAGTATGTAGTTCATCTAAGTGGAACAGTTGTACAAATTTTCATTTATTTTTCATTTTGCAGCATTAATTACATGAAATGATTGAATTTGATATATCAATAAATTATTTTATGTTTTATTAATGGTTAAACAGAAAGGAAAATCTATTCTTGTCGAGATGTATATGTACATTAACCCAGTATGTACCTATCATTACATTCACTTTAATAATTTTATAAAATTTTCATTTAATTTATCATTTTACGATTCTGATACATCAATGAAAAGTGTGAATAATTTGTTTGGGATTTTTGCTATAGTGACTGTATAGGTTCTGCTGCAGTCCGCGCCACCCGGACTTTACTGCGCCTATAAACTCCGGTACAACTCCACAGAACGATTCACCATCACCATAATACGAATTAACATGTCGCTTTAATTTAAAAACATTTCAAATATACTCATTTTATGAAGTAAATATTCATATAAACGCAAGAAATTGCTAATATTCTAAACCTTCCTATATCAATATCCATTAAATATTTATTGTTTATTGCTTAATTTTTCCTGTGCATATCGTAATGTTCATTACACTTCACTGCTTGCATATGTTTTACGAATAATAAATAAAAAAAAAATTGTAGGCATCTCTCAATAAATTGCCTCATAAAAACTGTTATAAAGATAATCGGTGGTAACATCGATTTCCATTTACCTATATTTTCCAGATATTTGCATATCATTCAGTGTGGCTTTCTTTAATAATTATTTCACGCAATACTGTGGCTTCGGTTGCCACAAAAAATAACGTGAAATAAAACAGAAACATTCGCAATGAAATTTTAAAAACAGTTTAATTATTGATGCGGATGCATTATCGCATCAACAACTTTTCAATTTGATTGCGATCCTTTTTTGTTTTCAATATTCTTTTCTTTTCTTTTTTTTTTTCGTTGGAAAATGTGTTTGTTGATGTTTATGGATTTATAAATACCAGAACATTGAGAGAAGTAATGGAGGTCATAACAAATTTCAAATTAGCGACTAAATTGAGAGTGACATTTTCAACTTTTTAAATAATAATTATTATATTTAGGTTACTGGGGTATTTGTTTAGTGTAATATATCTTGTTGAAAAGTAAGAGGTAATTTGTCTTTGGGATAAAAAAAAACTACGTTTGATATATTTTACGATGTTATTTAATTAAAAAATGTTTTCGGTGCCATCTTAATTACTCTGTTTTTATTTTTATGGTCAAAAGTAACAGTCGTAGAAATAAATTTACCACTTTACAATTGATCATTATTTATTTTGAACACTCTTAATCACCAGTCGAATTAAATTGATTTATTGCTGATCTCAAAACTTTCGTATACTACGTTGTCTTAGAGTTTTTACCATAATCTTATCTACTATAGGAAAAAGTAATAAATAAGAAGGCAGGGGCTTGTGTTAAAGACAAACAAAAACTGAAGATGAATTATTGAAGGTTTATAGCTCCCGCACATAGGCGATAGAAGTCGCTGCACAAGCAATTGACACTTGGTGGAAACAGCAGCTCTGGGCGCTTAACGTTCGTTTCGAATGTATAGCGACAGAGGGTAAGCTAAATTAATCGGGCCATGTGCGTGAACTCAAAGTCAGTATTTCACTATTGAGAAACTTGATAGTACATAATTTATAAAGAGTCACGTCTAAAGTTTTTCTTGGCTTTTTATCAATGTTATTATCCATATTAAAAGTCTAGATATAATTATAGTGGTCGATTGGAAAATCAATGTACCCGATCATCATTCGCCGTTGATTTATTTTGCTATTAATTATTAGGATGTGAAATGTCTTGTTATTAATTGTTGCTAATTATTAGTTAATGTATAATTATCGTTTGATGAACATTCGAGGCAAATAACCCAATATATTATTTATTTAAATAGAAAAAAGATTATAACTTTCATTAAAAATTAATATGACATTTGTTTTTATTTTTTATTTATTCTTCTTTGACACAATTTCTCGTTTATTTGCCACACGTCTTGTCATTTTAGATGTAATTTTTTTTTCTGTAGCAATTGCGCGCTCGACGGCTCCAGTTTAGAATGTAAATTGTCGTATCGAACAAACCAACAATAATTTGTGTTTCTAGTACAAGATGCGAATATGTACGCAGATTATTAATATACTTACTCGTAAATGCATAATGTATGTATTTATTAAAATCGACAATACGATTTTACTATTCAGGAGGCAATTCCAGTTTTTTTTTTTACTTTCCATTGGGCGTATTCAGTATTGAAAGTAGAAATAATAAATGTGGGGAATTGAGTGTATTAATAAATGTTTTCTATTTTGCGGCTATTCTTATCGCGCCCTCATTTTCTTTTAATTCAATCCATCATGAAGACCAATTATTAACTGATCTAATCCAATATGTAATTTGGATTGTAATTAACTATATTTAATTACCATAATCGACTAATAATTGTGGATGTCAATCATTATATCTAGTTACAATTGATCTCATTATGTCTCGTTAGCCTTCAATCAGCTATTTATCAAAGAAAATGGACGAATTAATTGTCGGTCATTCAGCAAAACCCGAATATGAACGTTTAAAACAAACATGTGAGAGGTTACAGAAAATTGTAATCGTTTAATTCACCAATTTGTCAAAATTGTATAGAGTAAAGTAGTACTTGATGCACACTCTCGTGTCAGTATTGTAAACTAGCCATATTACTGTTAAAGAATGAAACTTTTATTTAGCCAAAGAACTACAACATTGACACTACGTGACAGACGATTGAACTTTTTTATAAAATAATGTTTGGAATCAACTTTTTGATAGCTTTTATCAGTGGCCAAGAAAAAGACCAGCAGAATAATAAGATTTATCTGCACGTCGCCAGCAACTGCACATGGCATATTAGAATAAAAAAAAAAAAAATTCCTTTGTATTTCTTTCATAGAAGAAAATCAATATTATTCCTTCAAACGTCTATAGAATACTTTCAGACTTATTTTTTTGTTATTTTATTCTATTTTTTTTTTTTCGTTTTCGTTCATCTCTACCAAGTATTGACTGTGTGATTTGTTATTTCATCCGTATTGGAAAAATATTTCCCATCAGATAAATGAACGGCCGTATTATTGGACGTTTTCTATTTACGGTTTTCTTTTTTTTGATTAATGTTTTTCTGATGTAATTCAATTAATTTCCAATATTATCAGTATTAGAACCATTTATTATTTTAAAAGGAAAATCGATACGGAAAATAAATAACGTTGTAATAGATAATTATTTTGCTTTATTTTGTATAAAAAGTGACTATTTTACAATAAGAATTGAACGTATTAAAATGTAGATATGCGAAATCTGTACGTCCGTTGTCTAAAGGCTAGCGTACATTATGCGACATGACGAATGGCTAAAACTGAATAGTGTTGAATTGAGAATAAACCACATTAAATACTAGTATAAAATATTTTGTGGTGTATTGTATAATGTCATGTTGTGTCACATATTAGAGAGGGTTTTACATTATTCAAATTAATTAAATAATAATAAAGTTGAATAATAGAATTCAAATTTTTGAGGCATAACTCAAATTGTTCTCATGTGATTTAGCCGATAAAAGCATCAAAAATATTCTTTTTCGAAAATAAGTAATATTTACTGGAAGCCTCGCAAAATACATAATTTTCTCATTAAAATTCTTTACTAATTTCTGGCCCAGGCTTCTACAATTTCTATTCGTTTTTTTTTCTTTCATAAATCTGATGTAGGTATTTAAAAAAGTGACTACAAAAATATTCAGTAATATGAAAAATGCATTCCTGTCTCTCTTCATGAAAATTCATCGGCTGCTTAATATTAGAATCTCGTAACTCTACATATTTACATCAAATAAGTTATAACGTAAACAAGAAATATATAAAAAAAAGTGCTATTACATGAATAAAACAACAATAAACCAAAGATTAGTTTCATTGATTCTGGAATGTATAGTCAAATTTAAAATCTCTAAAACCGGTAAAATATGTTCGTCAAAACCCATTAATTAAAGCCGACCACATTTATATTTAAAAAAATAGTAATAATAAAAAAAATAAAAGCTACATTCATTCAAATCTAATAATGGCAATAAACAGTAATCTAAATGCTGCGCGATGTTAATGCGCAGCATTATGTTTTTATCATGTAATTGTACATATTCCGTAATCGTGACTCGCATGCATATAAGTCGATTTTATTTTTTAAATTATTCAGAGAAGGTTGTCGAGACGAAATCTGAATTCTCTTATCGCATAATCGAAATTAAATAAACTAGTATATACAAAATCTTAACTAATGACACAACTAAATGAAAAAGAAAACAATTTGGTTGACATGTGTGGGAATAGACAGGAGAATTATTATTAATCTGGACGATAACGTATTTGTACATTCATTTTAATAAATAAAAATAATTGTATCGCATGTCAACATTAATTGCGCAGCGATCTGTACATTTGAAATAAAAAGAAAAAAAAAAAAACATGGAAAAAAATATAACAATATGTTATGTAGGGACACAATAGGCAGAATAGGCTGTAAATATATCTTCACTTTTCGATGGAATCACTCCATAATCTAAATGATGATGTGGACATCGATACGTTGATGGGCATTGACACAATGAATTCACATTCACTTCGTCCAAATAATCTTGACGTTTTCGCACTGTAAACAGACGACATGGCTCTTTTCTTTGACAGGAAAATCTCTATAAAATCAATTTAATTATTATTATAATAATATAGTGAACGTAATTAATATGACAAATATAATGACTGCAGACTGGTCAGAAAGCACAAATCGGATTTGCACAATGCGCGCGCAACCTGCAAATCTCCGTAACATTTTCTTCTTGTATGTGGTGAACAGTAAGGCGTTTTTTGAGGTTGAAGTTTTATCTGAGTTAAACGTTGAATTTTACATAGGCTTATTTGAGAATGAGAATAGATAATTGGATTTAAACATGCACTTTTCAAACTGAAATCGTATAGTTATTTGGAAGTCGGAATAAATTAACTTCTTGGATGATTAGTTTTTTTTTTTTTTGTATCAACACACTAATCAGTGGTTGGCTGAATCATTGAAAATTGTTAAAAAAATGAACTAAGATAAATTATCTATTTTTCAACCGACAAAACGTCCATCGGAACAGTGTTATTAGATGAGAACTAACAAATTAGTTCTTCTGCAGGTTTAATAGCAGTGCATCAGCAGGTAAAACTCCTGTAGTGTTCCGAGTTAAATGTACACGAGATTGTTAATAGCTCTAACAGTTATACCAAAAATTTTCTTGTTGTTGCTGTTCAACGAAAGAAAAACAAAACATTTCGTACCGTTTCGAAGAAATTTGTTATTTATCTTATTGAGACATGATTAGTGCATTAATAAAATTAATGTTTAGAAGTGTTTAGAAAACAGTTCATGAAGTAATTTTGTTTTGGTTGGAATTCATACAGGGTGTTGCTGCACTTACCGTTTGTGGTGAACATGCAAATAAAAATTGATGCGCTTGTTTTCCATTTGTTAAACGTATTAATCTTTCTTCTTTTATGTATGCTAATGCCCGCTTAGGACAATGACAACTGATTATTTGATCTGTCACGTTATTCTCAAAAACGGTTATCGACCATGTTATATCGTAGAAATATCTGAAATTAATTTGTTTCGAATTAATTGTCAGAAAATTCGATTTATATCCTGAAATTTGTTTCGTTTAAATGTGAAATTCTATAAATTAAAAATAACATGTTTCAGAATTTAACACCCCTAATAACTAATAACTTGGTCTAAACATTAATCTGAATCGTTCTATTTTGACACCGGAAGCCAGTGGTAGGTACCCACAATGACTATTGTTATCTGACTGAACCTCCTCCTCCTCCTTCTGTATAAATAAATTATAAGGAACCCCAAACACCGCAAATAAATTTACCTGCATTTTGGTAATTTTCTGATTGGTTCACAAACTTTATATTGTCTAGTTCTTTCAACGAACGTATGCCCATCATTTATCGTTAGCGACATTGGACATAAATTACTACCTGGGCATCTGCATTGTTTTTCAACGTACGGTACGTCGTATAGATCGATTTTATTACATACTGATCTAGGTCCACATTCGGGAAGATCCTCGTCCGATGACTGAAATCAAATTAAGATTAATTTTGATAAAATTTGAAATGAAAACATTGACCAGGTGGAATCACAAGGAGATTTCTCTATTTTATAGATACATTATACAATTTTACGGAAACATTTTTATAGTCACAGAAATTCATCTCTTTTACTACCTGTATTTATTTTAAAGCTCGTATGCGGTTTTAAAGAATGAAATAACTCACCTTACGACCCTCAGCTCACCTGGCCCTAAATGATTACTTCCTCAAATTGAAATCGGATATGCGAGGGAAAATATATATAAAACTTGATGAAAGAAAAGATAGCTTGTAGTTTTAGCACGTTTTAAATCCACTAAGAAAAGACATAATGATAATAAATTTATCATTTTACGTGATATCTCACATTTTCAGTAAAAAAAAAATTAACCTGTAGGAGGTGTACTAATATCAACGCTGTATTAACCTCCACGTTTCTCGCTCTATGTTGATACGTTTAATCACTGTAATGCACACACATTTATGATCTGGAAGGTATAAAAGGTGTATACATATACCTTCAAAAGGAAGAAAACACAACGGAAGTAGCGGAAATAAAAATGCTTGAGGCACTTATCTTTAGGCCCTAAATTCTTTATGCTTCAAATTGAATAGGAAGGAAACGAATTGGCGAGGCTGGCACGAATGATGTTTGCATGTGTGTATCTGTGTTTTTCAAGATAAATATTTTCGTCTCTTATTCGACAAGAAATGTCGTAATATTGAATTGGCTTTTTAAAATTCATCTGAAATTCTGCAGCAGCCTTTTAAAGTATGGCAAATACGTAATGAAAGTAATAATTAAACAACCCGAAAATTCACTTGTTAACGATCTGTTGATGAAGCTGAACGCGTTGTTCGCGAATAAATATCGTATAATTTTATAGAAACCTAAACCTAAACCTCAAACATTTAAAAGAGAATAAAGCATATATAATTCCTACTTCCTTTTGTTTATTACGACAAGAAAAAAAGAAGAAGAAGAAGAAAAAAAAAGAGTAATGATATTGGGCAACAACTGTTATCTGTATTACAGGTTTTATAAGAGAACCTGCGGCACAAATTATTATTATAAGAAAGTATAATAATTCTAATAACTTCCTTTATATATGAAGGTTTACAGTATCCCTTTTTTGTTTGCATTTAATGTATCCTGTGTTACATAGAAGAGACATCATAATTTCCATCAATAATATTACATTCGACATTAGCTCATGTTTCATTGTTAATTAAAATAAATTAATGGAAATAATTATCTTATTTATATCAGTAATATACATTTTGACAGAAAAAAATCAAGACATTTCAATTAACATTCGCGTATCTAAATAATTTAACAGCTGGTTTATATTTTGTAATGAATCCGTAGATTTAATTCTATAAAATTACACACACACACACACACATTCTCACACACACAAAAAAAAATCAAATTATCAACCACATTGATGCTCTGACAGGTGAAAATAAATTTACTGATCCTGTCTGTAGCTCGTTTCAATGTTGCCTTGAAAATAACAATTTCCGATGGAAAAGCTCACCTTACATATTTGCCATTCGATTTATTTCCTCAATGCATAATTAATAATAAAAAAATTATTTTACATTTAAAATAAACATTTAACAAATTTACATTTGAATTTTGAGTCTTGAATATTTATAGTTAATAAATTGTCTTATTTTTTAAATGGGTACCTGTTGATTTGTACGAATTGAATATTTAGACGAAGAATTGTTTAGAACTAGATTTTTCATTTGAAAATCTAGGAAGTCAAAAGAATGCATAATCATAAAAATGAATAGCGATAATGGTCATAGAATTTTAAAACAATTTGACGATATCGGCAATTAAAAACTGAACAAGAAGCAATCGAAAATCATTAAATAATTGCCAATGTCCCCCTACCTGATTGAAATATAATTAAATATACAAAAAGAAAGAAAAAAATAGTATGTGGGTGTGGTGGAATAAAAGTGAAATATAAAAAAGCGAACATTTCATGAGAAACTGCTGCTCAATGAATAGAATAGGAAATGTGTATATATAGAGAGAGATTGAGAAGGAAGTGCTTATAAAACAAGAGAAAAAGGTATAAGCAATAATTGTTAGCAAGATTAATATAAGATAGGGAAGTGATAAAAATTAATGAAAAATGAAAATTTCAATAAAAAAATCGTTATTTAATCAAATGGGAGTTACCCAGAATCGAATAGTTACTGTAATTTTCTTCAAGATGAAAACGGATAAATCAAATTCAACTGTAATTAAATATTTAATTCGAAAAATTCTTAGCTATTATTTGAAGCTATTTATGCATTATTCAAAAATATTCTAAATTATACGGTATACTCAAAAAGTAAGGGTCATTAAATATTGAAAACATAGATTATATCTATATCTCTGTATAGCTGATCTTAAAACAAAAAAAAAAACAAAAATTTATATTTATTTAAATTACAAATGCCAACATCACTGATTACAATCTACAACATAACTTTCAATAATTCGACGTAACAAGTGCTGCCTGCCAGAGTCCTGATAGCCCATCAGCAACTCAGTGTTTTACTTAATATCTCCATACCGGTATCTATATCTATTCTAATAAATTTCGCATTCATAATGGAGAGGATGGACTTCTACAGAACTGCAAAAGTCCATTTATTAAATTGACAATGACAGAAGATTTATATGGTTTAAATGATACGAATTATGTATTTATATATTTTTTAAATCACCTGCTCGCTATACTAAAAATATAAAATCTAAGGGTAATTAATGCATAGGTTGATCGTACGTCCGGCAAAACCGACTGGTGGTTTTATTCTTATTTCTCGTTGTTGTTTTTTTTTTTATGTGCATCCACCAATTGAGTGAAGCTATATATAATATTCTGTTTTGCTTATTTATTTATGTATGTTGTAGCTTCGTTTAATCAGCCATCCATAGGCGGATTAAAATTATAATAAGAAAAATATTTGCATCTGGGAAAATATTCTTCGAATATTTTCTTATATGTCATAATCTGGATCTTAAATTATTTACACAGGTACATAGCAATGTGTTATTTGACTTTTTCTAACAGAATATTTCAACATTATCACGTAAATAACCAGTTCCTCTAGATTCAAACAATTTCAATAACAATGTAATTAAAAAGTACTTACCCCAATTTGATATAATATTTTGAAGGGTGCGTGTTCTTGAAGTTTCTTCTTGTAAAAATTTACATTATAATGATTGAATTTATAACTATTATGACGTTCGGTACCAAATCTTGGATAAACTTCTAATGGAACATTGGTACAAACACATAAATGGAACAATGCGAAAAACAAACTGATACCCTCGATATACATATTTAACTTTATTAATCATTAACTGAATATAGTTGAATTAATTTAATTTATTTTTTTTTAATAGAAAAATAAAAACAAGAAATCAACGATAAAATAAAATTACTCGAATCTCTAGTAATAATTTACGTATTTTCTGAATGAATGAAATGAATGAACGATTCAATGAATGAATGAAAGATGAATGAGTGAGTGAGTGTGTGTGCGTGTGTGTATATGAATGAACTGCGTAAAGGTCTCAAGCAGATTGTGTTCTGCTACTTTGATCTTTTCACGAAGCGTACTACTCGTACTATGTTTCATCCGATGAATGAATGAAATCAAATTTGGCCTGTGTTCAGTGCAGTTCTTTGACGCTAGATGGTTTTCTTAAAGAATCCCCTTGGTACTTGGCTACTTAGTAGTACGACTGCTGCTTTTCAATAATTCATTTTTTTTTTTTTTTTACTATATTTGTATTATGATTGTCTCTGTTTGCATATGTGTGTATGTACATATAAGATTTTAAAATGATTTAAAAAAAAATAGACGGTTTCCTGCATTTTTTCCTGAAAAGAAATAAATCTGAATTAATGACTGATCAAATAGATACATTTTCTATAAATAATCTCGAACAATTTATAGAAATTTGTAAAAAAAATCATTGCATGAAATGGAATTATCAAATGATTTCTCAGTAATTTCCCGAACACCTGTTAGGAAATAATTGGTCAGGTGTAAACCGGAAGCCACACAGGGTGCTTAACGTACGGAAAGATTTATGAATGGTAAAATGTGCCTCCTCTGCTTAGTAAAGATTTCATTTAATATTAGGCCGGATTTTACTATACATCTACTAAGAGTAGATAAAAGACAAAAAAAAAAAAAAAACCACAAAATTTTTTTGTGTTGGTAGTTTTTTGTACTATTTTCTGTATACATATTTCGAATAATTAAGAAAAATGTCGTCCGTTTCTACATAGAGATGTTACGAAAGATTCGTGACGGATAAAATTGCGCAATTTAAATTTGTACCTATGAAAAAATTGAATTCGAATCGGAAATGAAAATTACTGAAGGTCTTATTATATTGTATTAATTTGATGCTAATTTTGAAATGTTTGATTCTAAGTCGTTAAAAAAAAAAAAAAACAAAAATGCAAATGACCGAAATTAGTAGGTATAAGGAAATTTCGTCGTCATCAAAATGAAGGAAAAACGTAATAATAATAACAATAATGATGGAAAAGGAAATGATTGACATTTACATGTAAATTTTGCCTATACCAACCTAATAACTAAAAGCTTCTGATGTATATTTGATGAGAACTAACAGTTGATGGAAAGTAGCAATTGCTAAAAGGCCAAACGGAAATAGAAAAATTCTTATAGTCGTCATTGATGGAAACGGACATTTTCCCACCTGTATAAATTAAACGGCTGTCATTCTGATACTAATTCTAACAGCATGCAATTTCTATTTCTACGAAATAGGTCTCCCGAAATACTCTAAATATTAGTGTCACATAATACTAAATGGACGCATTTCTTTCTTGTTTGCATGCTTCATTTAACTTAATAAAAGATTCCAACTTCCTTTGCCAATAAACAGATAGTTGTTGTTGATCATACTGATTTATTTTCGTTTTTTATTACTATTTGAATCAAACGTGACTGATCATGATGACTGTGTTACCATTATTCTACACCATGTAGTAAAAATAATAAATGCCCATTGTATGTGTTGCATAAATGGCAATATTAAAATTTAAACGTTGTCCAACAATGCAAAAAAAAAAAAGAAAAACTGCATGTAGGAATGGATGACAAGGAAGATATTGTTCCACATATATTTTGCTTATTATAGAAAGTAGGAAGGAATTATCAGAATATGCAAGAATGACAATAATTATAACAATAATAACCCAATAATTGTATAAAAAAATACAATTCTTATTACAGCACGCAATTTAGTAATTTTTATATAAAAAGAAAGAAAAAATGAGAATCATAAACTGGTTCCTCTTTAATTTTTTGTTTTTCTCTTATGTTTCCATTCAAATTTATTTGGCCATGGCAAAGGGTTACAAACAGAATACATACATATACATATACATATAAAGATATATAAACATCTTGCTGAAAATTTATTTCCATGCTTATAAAACTGCGTAGGTTTCGTAGCTTCACATTGGCGTCCACCATTTCGTTACCGTATAGTTTTTATAATGAAATGTTTAGGCAGGTAAGTTATCTAGAAGTTCCATGGGAAACTTTTAATGTTCATAGTTCAAAACAATTATTTAGTATGTTAAGGATAAGTTTCATATAAAGGTCACGTACAAATCGCACAATAAACGAATTTATATCGCACGTCCGGTACACGATATTATGACTATTTGATGATATATGTATGTGACAAAATTATTTTTGACATCTCGCCATACCATAAAATTCCACGAAGGCGCAAATAAACAATTCAAACAAAACAGATAAATCTGCAATCTATTGAATAGAGCCAGTTCGCCTTAATCTAATTGTTACGCCAATGAAAGAAAGAAAAAGGAAAAAAGAGAAGCAAGATGCAGGAGACAAATATTGGTCAGGTGTCGCCGGAAATCGAATTGCTCTTAGATTTTTAAACAAGCATTCTGTAACACATGGGTGCGGACCCATTGGGTTGCATAGGGTACCTCTTCGTGTTTGTTTTTTTTTTTTTTTTTAAGGGGAATGTCCTGCACAGAGAAAATATCTTAATATAAAAAATAGTACCCTAAGATCAGGGTTTGTGTATGAATAAGAAAATTGCGCACTCAATTTTTATACGTTTTGCATTCATTACGAAAATTGAATAATTAACAAAAGATATTAAGAAAAATCATTAATTTATATATATAATTAATTTATTGTCGATCTAATCAACTAATGTTTTCACTAGCTAAACAGATTTTAAATAATTAATGCCACGCTTTGAAGAAATTAACTGTACTCTATTGTAATCATGAATCTATAATTAACAGAATCATTCAATTTTTATTATTACAATATACTCGAACACTGTATTTAGCGATTATTATTATTATTTTTTTTCCATGCTTCTTCCTTCTCCTAGTTCATAGTTCTCATGTGCATTTTATTATAATGAATACGTTGTTTATGATTAAAGTTTCTTTGCCTATAAAATAAACACACTGTTTCTCTTTATTCGCTATAAATTATTATTGATAAAATTGAAGTGAAAACTGACCGATATAATTCAATGTTTACTATGTCAAAAGGGTCAAGTCCAGAATTTGCATAATACACAATATTTCGTACAGCAGTGGCGTGCTTAATTTACATTTTAAACTAGAATTATTTCTGCAAAACTGTTGCGATGCGCAGTTAAAATTTCTAGTTCTATCAACAATTTGCTGAATTATTTTTATGATTTTTAGGAAAAGTCTACACCGTAATAAATAAACGACATGGTAAAGTTCTAGAAGCAGTTGGTATGGATGAAAAGGAAAAGTTGTTTTTAGTCGAAGCTGAAATACCTGTACTGTATAGTGAAGGTTTCGCCAATGAAATTCGAAAAACCACATCCGGACAAGCTAATCCCAGTTTGAAATTTAGCCATTACGAAGTGAGTGCGATTAATTTTCGTAATTGTTGTTGCAACAAAAAAAAAAAAAAAAAATGAAAAGAAAAAGTTATAAGAATATTTAACCAAACAAGCATATCGTTAATATTTAAAATGTCGAGTGGCTGTGCATCACTGGACCATAACGAACGAAGATGATTTGGCCATTATACTCCAAAGGTTTTGGTTTGGGTTTAGATGAATCCTTACTTAAGATGCATAAATTCATGGATGTTTCAGTAGAATACGCTTTTTCGAGATTGGTTTGTGGTCTAATTTTTTAATTTTAAACAGTTGCATAGTTGACATTTTTTTTTTTTTTTTTAAATCAAACCGTAAAACCTATTAAACTGGCACGTGATTAGACGATCTGTTGTTTGCTGGATTTATCGAAAAAAAAAAATAAAAACAAGAAAAAAAAACTACATAGCTAGTTTGTAGACAGTGGCGGCTGTGTTTTTATTTATTTAAAATACTGAGGCAGATAATACAATATATTTGAATTTTTTTAAGGAAATGAATGGTTCGGTAAAAGCTTTCGGTTTATTTACCGGGACTACCACCTCCATTTATCCAATCACTGTCACCTCCTGCACCTGGCACACCTCCTAAATATTAGAAAAAAATGCACAATAATATTTTGGAAATTACGCAGTATAACAATATTTATACCATTTGAACAGCCTTCATCTCCAAAGTTTGCACATCGTTTGTTTGCACTTAAAATTTCGGTTGGCCAATATTTACTAATTTGAGGTCTTGATTTTAATCCTGAAACATTTTACTAATTAAACTAATAATAAGCTTAACTAGAAATAGAACAATTTGATATAAAACGAATAGATAATGTTCCTAGAGCATTTTGTCTCGAAAATAATTATAAATACGGAAATGAACAACCTATGAAATTCCCGGAAATTGCGAATTTTCGATTACTCACCTGCCGGGCAATTTTCGCCAATACATCTTTCTCCAGAATTAAAACTTCCATCGACGTTATCATTGTCGGAACGGTCTTCTGAAATAGCCACTAAAAAATCAATAAATTTTTCATTAATTATCGGGTTACTACCCAAAAATAAACCAACCATTTGCACATCCTTCGACGCCAAGTATTGCACAGAGTTTGTTATAAAAATACACTTCTTTTTCTTGCCTTAAAAGTTGATCTGAAACAAATTTAATGTTCAAATGAATTTGTAAATAATATTTGAACTTACTGTAAAGTTTAGCTAATTGTTCTCTTGAAAATGGTGCACTTTTTTTATTCGAAAAATTATTTATCGACATGCCATATGTTATTCCCATTGCTAGTGCAAGAAATAGAATTAAGCGATCCATCACGTTTGTTTTGCGAAAGTTTAAGACTCTAATTTTTTTTTGCAGCACTTTTTTACCGAATTGTATTAATGCCGTGATAGAATGCCAAAATGGAAATTGCTTTTCCTTATATATAACCGTTATCTTTAATAATGAAATTATTAATTAATGCAAACATATGGAGATTCATTTCATTTCTGATTAAAAACTACTTCATTTAATCATATTAAATTATTATTTCATTTCCTTCTTGACAATTTTGTTTTGTAATTTTATTGATTGATCGTGGTAATATTTATGCGCTTTTATTATAAAAGATAAAGGGCTGCTGAATAAATTTGTTTATGGGTATCAAATAAGTTATAATTAAAACATTCTATTAATTGCTAATTTTATTTCACAAATCAGTAAAAAAGTTTTAATTAATTGCTTAACGTTAATATTATTATTTGTCACACTAATAGCTTATTTAATGCTTTCTAGATTATAGATGGAGATCCATTTATTGAACCTGTGGAGGATGAGGACAATAGTGACGAAGAGGAAAGCAAAATTGAGTTAACATTAAGAGCAAACAAATTGAGACGTGAAATTAGACGACGTAAAGGACTCCATATTGATGATGAAGTTGTAATTCATGCAGAAAAACAACGCACGCTAAAAAAATAGAACGTCGAATTGCTTTTTATTTAGGCTACATTCTTTTATACGAATATTTGAAAAAGTTATTGGGTCAAGTTAAATTGTTGTAAAAACATATTGAATTTCGAGATTTTATATCGATAGGTTTTTTTTTTTTGCTTTGTCAAAGTTTCATGTGGAACTTGTCCTATTTTTCTTTTTATTTCGACACGTGGCAGATTGAATTTGGAGCATAAAATCCTACATGAAATGTATATATTGACTGAATCGAGTTGCCCCTTTTTTCTTATCCGTTTGGTTAAAAAATAAAACACTGGATACTTTAATTCTTATATTTATTCATAATTAAAAATAAAAAAAGTTTATTACTGTTATAGTTTGAAAATTAAATTGAATTCGAAAAATACATATACAATACGATAATAATCGCTTTGTTGTTGTAAAAATAATTAATAATTAGTCCTATTTAATTTCATTTGACAGTATTTTCTTAGTTTTGTGAAACATTTTCAGTATTTTCTTTAGTTTGTTCAATCGCTTCATCTTTCTGCTCAACCGGATTTTCATTTAATGGTCGAATTAAAACTTTGTCAATTAATCCAAAATCTTTTGCCTCTATTGGACTCATAAATTTATCTCTTTCCATATTTTTTTCAATTACATCTAAATCTACACCAGTATGTTTTACGTATAGTGAATTAATTTGCTTTTTTAATTTGATTATTTCTTCAGCTTGAATTTGAATGTCTGTTGCTTGACCCTAGAATATAATTTGAAAAAAAAAATGCCTAAGTTAGTGAACTTTTGAATGTAACAATTATTATGAGTTAGTTTTAATTTAAGTACGTTTAGGAGTATCTTTTTACACATCCCGTTGATCATGAAACTGTTTCGATATTGCAAATCCTGCTTATTCATTCGTAATTCATTTTATTGACTCGTTTTTTAACTTTATATACCCCGTTATTAATGAAGCATAAATTTTGTCTGTATTTGTTATTACTCATGAAATACAAAAATTATTTTTCTATACATATACATATACAATAAAATTTATTAAAAAAATTCTACTTATAAAATTAATTCATACATTTCAATAATATAAAAATTTGTACTGAATAAATATATAATTTTATATAAAACAAAAAGGGTTTTATTTTCTACCCACCTGTGCTCCGCCAGAAGGTTGATGAATCATTATTCTGGCATTAGGCAATGAATGTCTCATGCCAGGATTTCCAGCAGCTAGAAGTAAAGATGCCATACTACAAGCCTGTCCAACACACCTGAAATATTATTAATAACAAGCTTTCACTTAACCAAAAAAAATAATAATATAAATGGCAGTAGCACATTTTGGTTACCATTTACCATGTAGCAATTGGTGGCATACAGTACTGCATTGTGTCATAGATTCCTAGGCCAGCTGTAACACTTCCACCAGGAGAATTAATATAAATATGTACTGGTTTATTAGTAGATTCAGATTGTAAAAATAACAGCTGTGCAACAATTAACGAACTCATCGTATCATTTATTGGTCCCATTAAACAGATAATTCTCTCTTTTAATAATCTCGAATAAATATCATATGATCGTTCACCTCGTCCAGTTTGTTCTACTACTATTGGTATCAGACCTAAGTTCCTTCTAGGTGAATTATGTATTATTTTATTATTAAATAATCGCTAAAATGCAGAATAAGTAAATGAGATTAGAAAAAAAATATATTTTAATAATAATTTACTTTCAGTAATTGTGATTTCAATAAAATCATGTTTGTTAAATCAGTTGGTAATTTCACAATTATTTTTTATATTCAATTTAATTAAATAATTTTAATTATTCAGCCGATTTTAAAATAAAAACATTCCACAAATTGTAAACAGAATGACAGGTTATGTCGGAATATGTAATAAATGTTGCCTAACATTCTATCGAGTTTTGAATCACAGATTGATTTAGTTTATTTTTATATGTTTTTGTAGTTCAGTCCTCCCTAAGTTCAGTTAAACTGAAAAGTAACGTTTTTTTCCGGATGTGTTCAAATTAATTTAAAAGGTTTTTCTACTGTTGCAGACGGAAAGTTAGCAGTATTTTAATGATATTTGTCCGTATGTTATTCAAATCATAGAGTATCCACTAAAATAATTTTATCGTATCTTTTAAAATATATTATATACGCTATTTGGTACTCAGGAAAAAAGAACCTTCACCATTTAGTCAAAATAAATTCTTACATTTAGGATTAAATCGCGTATTTCTAAATAATAAAATACAAATAAAATTTTATATTACTAGAAAAGGTTGATGATGATTTATAGGAAAACAGTGCCTGACCTTTTAATGGCAAAGTGGAATCAACCAATGGATAAACATTAAACTTTACGCGCGCTTCCCTGCGTATCATTTAATGGATTATACTCGTATAGAGTCTATATACTCTAGATCCAGAAAAGCCGTTTATTTTATTATATTTTTTTTTCTTGTCAATGTTCAAGGGTTGAACGATGTCGGTATTATATAAAATAGGATTGGATTATTCGCTTTACTTTAGCTAAAAGGAATCAAAATTTATGGCTTCTGTTTGTAAGTATATTATCGCGGCTTAAATATATAAATGGAAAAATACCACAAAGTTTAACTTCAAAATTGAGTCTACTTTCGCTATTAAACTAACAACTGGAAAAACGTACGGGGTAAATGGATTGTTGAATCCATATTTAATCTAAATCATAAATTATTCATCAAATTTACAAAGGCGCTGTTAATGTTGCGGTTTTTCTGTTTCTTTTTTTTTTTGAAAAGGATGGCAATAGCCGACGGTGGTTTTTCCTATGTGGAATAGTCAATATCCCCCCAAATGTAATATCAGGCGTCGTGGCGCAGTCGTCTAAACGCACTGACGCCAAAGTTGCGATTGATCTGCAGTTTCATCTGCGGGTCTCACGAATTTAGACATTCATTGAGTATTGAGTCGTGTACACACAATATATATACGTAACTCTATTCATAATAATAATAATAATTTTTCGAGTTGACTTCACGAAGTATGATTAGTTTCGAGGTAAGCGCACTCAATTTTTTTTTTTATTTAATTTTTTTTTTAGAATAATTTTTCTTTATATAATAATTTTCTTTTTGCTGACTTATTGATACAATTTTGTAGAGAGTTTTAGGTCAATTAGAAATCAATAGTATCCACTTGATTTAGCTTAATGAAGCATTAAATGCACATGTACTTATAAGTAAAATCCCCGATATATCCAAAATTTGTTGTTTCCTATTTTTTAATTTAATGTTATAAGCATAATGTCAAATTTTAATTGGCAAATGTTAGATTTCTTTCGTTTATAAATCGAGAAAAAAAAAAACTAAAGAAAATGTTTCCGTTATGTTCCGAGAATAGAGCGTGCTATTTCCTGATCTATTGTTCTTACCACTTAGAAAAAAATCCATACAAGAGTATGTTTTTTTGTGTCACGCTGCATGATTTTCTCTTTAATAATTGAGATTTTTTTTTTTTTTTCTTTTTGAAATATCAGCTATAGAGCTAGGGCAAATTAAACATAAATACATGTTTAATAAAGTGAAACGATAGCTTTGAACTAGCGTAACTTGTTTAAAGATAAATCGTGTCAACTTCTTGAATAATAACAGAAAGTGCATATCACATCATGTCAAGTTATGATAAAATCGACTTTGTTATTATAATGCATACGGTTTGTGACAACTTTCTCATGATATTTCTGGCAGTTAATTAATGTTGCGAATTAAGTAATGCCTGGAGGCGACATGGTAAAAGCCAAAAAAATGAACCGTACTACCCGGAAAATGGGAAGAATTCGAATTCGTTAAAGCATATTTTTTAAAGTTTCATAAAATATGCTTAAATATCACTACTGTGTTTTTCATCATAATATTTCTCAATATCATAAACCGTACAATAAAGTGCATATCATATCATGTCAAGTTATGATAAAATAAGCTTTGTTACATAAAATGAAATATTTATAGAAACCCTTTTAATATAAACCACCGATACATGTATACACAACATACACACACACACACACACACACACACACAGTCGCTTGGTCAATACTATTATTTTTATTTTGTTCGCTACTTATGTGGTGCTAAAATATTTATATCTTAATATAAAATCGGATTTCGTGTTTCTTTCTTGTAACGTTCGAATTAAACGTTGGAAATCATGACTTTGGCAAACTCGAGTTTCATAAAACATTTTATATTATTCTATATACGTGATAAATATAACGAAAACGTAACTTTATTTAACTTTATATTAAGGTCAAATTAGGGATATTGGGTGATAATTTTTGAGTGCATTTAACGATCGTTATTAATTTATATTCAATTACATTTGGAACGAATCCAGAATGAGCATAAAATCTTAACAAAACTTATTTATGAATGAGGCTAAGGCTCAATACGCGTCTTAGCTGTTCCATTATTTCCAGACGTTTTCTCTAAAAGACAATAAAAGAAGATGATAGATCCATCTTCATCTGAAGAGGATAGCGAGGAGGAGCATGGAGGTGGTCATCATGTTGGCCATAATCAACAGACGCATCATTCCCATCATCAGACGCATCCGCATCCGGTAAATGATTTATATATTTTTATCACAATAGCCAATAGTATCTATCTCTGTCGATAAAACTTATATAATATTAATAAATATCATCAATATTTAGACGGAAGCATCGCCATACCACTCGCATGGATCGGATGGAAGCGGGAATTTAGATATTCCGAACAATGCCGCTTTGCAACGCTCGTTATCACCAAGTAGTGCTGTTTCGGTGAGCAATAAAAATGCGAAAAATACTATTAAGAACACTACACTTTTATTACAAATCGAACAACGACGAGAATATTTTTATTCGAAATAAAACTGAAATATGTGTTAATGCCATTCGATTACAGGGTGAAACACATAGTGTTGGTTCATCATCGCGAGCGAATTCGTTACCAAGACCGACCAGTCCATCGCCATCAATCGTATCGGAAAAAACCGAAGTCGATATCCAAGAGAAACAGGAACGTGAAGAGCAGGAACGCAAAAGAAAAATTCAACTTTATGTATTCGTATCACGTTGTATAGCGTATCCATTTAATGCGAAACAACGTACTGACATAACAAAACGACAAACGAAAATTACGAAACATCAATTAGACCTAATACTTAATAGGTTTCAGGTAGGTGAAATTTGTTCGATATTTGTAAATGGATGAGGTTAATAATAAGAGCTCCAAAGGTGGGAAAGGTTTTATCAAAATATTATCGCTGAGTAGCTGGCAAATTATTAAAATTGGCAAGTGGCTAAGCGATAAGCGGCAATATCCATTTATATGTACATATATGGTTAAATTATGTATGCAGAGTAATTCTATACATAAATCATATATACAAAATTTGGAAATATCACGCTAGTGTTTATCAGGAAAAATAATGATATCAGCGTCAACTAAATGTCCCCGTTTACTATTATTATTATTATTTCCAATGAATATGTAAATGAATTTCGAAATATACATTTTTTCTTTTAAATAAATTAATAAAATTTCAACTGTTTCAAAATTAGGACAAAGTCGGGTTCTAAATTTGTACAAGACCCTGATAATTTCATTATCGAAGTAAACCGTTTAACCATTTCCATGGCCCACTACCCACACACGAGGTCCTTTGTTCCGACAAGTTCATATAGCCATCATGGTTAATGGAATAAATAAAATCAATCTAAAAGGGATATTCGTAAATGCGAAATCCCACCTTAATACGGTATTAGTATAACAATAACGTTATTTCGATATATGAAACGATGATGCTATAAACTGCATGAATCAAACAAAATAATGTCATATCAATCCGATTTTGTAGGAAAATAAATAAACAATTTATGCTTCTGACATGGTATAGGTATGAAATATCCAGATTAGTGGTTAAAAAAAAAAAAAAAAAACAAACCATCCTAAACCAGTCCTATTATACTCATTGTTATTTTTACCTTTAAATTAAACAAACAAAAACCTTGGGGCGTTTAAATTTTCTGTTTTACACGGAAAAAATTATTTGCATGAGATAGCTTATCTGTGGCTTTAATTTTCCTCGCATGAATTTTATTAAATTTGACAAGCACATTGTGGGCGATATTTAATTAGATATTTTTGTAAAATAATTAACTTAATGAGTTCGCTCATCAGTAAAGGGTTGAAATTAGTAAACGAGATGGTTTAGTAATTATCAGTCCCTTGTTTTTTATCATTTTTATTCGATGATTGAAAGGGGAACCCACACAAAAATTTATTAGTCCTGTTTTCGAATTCGGCATTTGAAATCGATAATCAATATTATTATAAGCCCAAGGCTTTATCTATGCATATAAAAAGGGATTAAATTAATAAATTAATGAAAAAAGTTTTCGGTGTGAATGTTGAATAAATCAGTTAAAAAGTATTTTTAATTAATCAAGGCAATTTAATTAAACGCCGTGGGGGGATTTCACTTTTATCGACGGCTTTAATACTGTTGACGGTCGTATTATTTTTAGTTGAATTAAGTTAATAACAAAATATAGCGCATAAGCAGATTCAGCGTATCCAGCATACGATGTGTTATTAATAATTTTAACAATTAATAATTCACCATTTAATGTCATGGAAAATTAATAACAGCGC
This sequence comes from Platypus cylindrus, assembly GCA_949748235.1. NCBI lineage: Eukaryota > Metazoa > Arthropoda > Insecta > Coleoptera > Curculionidae > Platypus > Platypus cylindrus. The sequence goes on from OX456492.1 coordinate 1,247,455, forward strand.
CGTTAAGGATTATTTGCTGAATTTATTTTTCAATATTAATCAAAGCTGTCATGCCAGCGAATTCATCGAAATTCTACTATGTACGTAGACATAGTCGAAACTCTATTGATAAAAAAAAAATTAATTTATCAACATAATAGAACTCATTACCGCATTCAATAATCTAAATGGATGAAAATTTATTTAATCAAACCTTTTTCCTTTGTTATAGAGTTTTTTAAAAGGCGAAACCCAAATAATGGCGGACGAGGCTTTTCAGAACGCTGTTCAAAATTATAACGATATATTTTTAAAATCGGAAAGGGTTGCTAAAATGGTTCAATTGGGTGCCTGGACGCAATACGACTTCCGTGAAGTATTTCGGTGTAATATTGAAAAACGTGTCAGGTAATCACACACACACACACACAAAAAAAAAAAATAATAGAGAAAGAATACTAATGAAAACCGAAAAAAAAAGCGAAAATGTAATAGGGAATAAAATTATTAAGAACAGTACGAACACGTAAGAGGATTATGTTACGTGATGTGACTGACATCATCATTTTGAAACCTCCAACTTCATCCAATTTATTGAATACTCCATGGAGTTTCTTAGCGGTAAATTGAATTACGGCACAGTGTTTATTAAAGAAAACGCAATTTTTACTTAATGTTATTTGTCACAATAACAAGAAAAGGAACTATATTAATTAACTGCTCTGCTTAATGGATCCGTTTATCTCAATATAGTTGGAACATCATTAATTTGTTTATTTAATAAAGAAACGCAAGCCATTTAATATATTAAATTGGTCTGCGTTCTATTTTACGTGACGTAAATGTCAATAAAGTTCCTAACATGATCCTCTTAAAGAATTTCACTGTTTAAGTATGTTAATAATATTCTCCTGAAATATTCCGATAAAGATTTCCGTCAACAAACCGCTATACCCGCTTAATAATTCAAGAGGGAAATTGCCTTACCAAGTACATTAACAGATTTCTTTACGAAATTTCCCGCTGAAAATTTTTAATTTAAATAAATCTCACTGTCGGATTACTATTCGTCTGATTCCACAAATTAAAGGATTAATGTGATAGATTTGTGGAATTGCTTGTTGAATGCACATTTTTTCACAGGTCCCTGCCCGAAATGGAAGGTTTAAGCAAAGAAACCGTTTTCACATCGTGGATGGCAAAATTCGACTGCATATTAAAAGGTATCGATTAAGTTTTTTTTTATTTGGGTTCGAAATGTCGTGGAAGAAAAAAAAAAATTGAATGCGAACTTGTCACGCACATGTGCTCAAATAAATTGACGCAGAAAAAAATGCTTATTAAATTTCAGTTCAAGAAGATGAAACGAAAAGGCCGAGAGCGCAAACGATTAATGCGGAATCAATTTTAACCAAAGAACAGCTCTATGACATGTTTCAGCAAATATTGGGCGTTAAGAAATTTGAGCATCAGCTCCTTTTTAATGCATTGCTGGTGTGTATTATACTAGTATATGGCATTTTAGACACACGATAAATGACCCATTGATTTTCCTTTCATTGTGTACTTAATTGATTTATTCATATTTTATTTATGAATTGTTATTTAGAATTGGATTTATTCCTTTGTCTACATCAATTAGAATCAATCAATGACGCGATTTACTGATTCCTGTATTTTACCAATTAGGCGACATTTAGTAATTTAATTAACTGAAGTTGCTTTTATTGTGTTTAGTGGCACGTCAATGTATTTTAAATGGATTAGGAACTGATAGATAACGTATTTCTAATTAATTTTATGATTAATAATTTTATAGCTTGATTCTGCTGATGAACAAGCAGCAGCAATTCGAAGAGAACTCGACGGTCGAATACAGAAAGTTGCGGAAATGGAAAAAGTACGTACATAATATCCATTATTTTTTCCACAGTGTGCGCACAAAAAAAAAAAAAAAAAAACAGAAAACGAAATCTAGGAACCACCTTTTTGTCTTTATCTTTATCTATAGAAAATAGTGGCCTTTAAACTTGGATACGTTTGAAGAACTGGCACGATGCGAATGCGAAGAATGCGAAACCAGAAGAACGATTTAATCAGCGTCTCTTTGCCAAAACCAAAAAAAAAAAAAAAAATTAGCGTCCTTCACCGCACATGATAAAGGCAAAAAGATGCAGATTATATCAGCTCGAAAACATGAGTCCCTTTTTTTGTTATAATAGAATCGCAAGTTGTTGCCAAAATTCGTATTAAAAGAAATGGAATCGTTATACATAGAAGAATTAAAAGCAGCCGTCAATTTATTAATGAGTAATTTAGAATCCCTGCCAGTTTCCAAAGGATCAATGGACTCTAAATATGGCTTGCAAAAATTAAAACGCTATAATCACAGGTTGCATAACCATAATAATCCATATAATGTGAAGCACATTCTGATGAACTATGTTACTTCTTTTAGATCGCAAGGATCTTTAGCTAAACTGGAGGGGGATTCGGCTGATAGTGATACTACACTAACAAAAATGGATGTTGTACTCACTTTTCAGCTTGAGGTAAAATCTAAGTGTCTTTATTTTCACATTAAATTTCAATATAGTAACGAAAAGTTACTTTAAACCTTAATCTTCAATGTAAAGTTTGTTTAGAAATAGTCGCACACTAATCCGACAAATCCTTCTTTTCAATGTTGAAGTTTCGAATTTGAAGCGTGTTGTTTTCGAGTTGAGAATGGACAAGAACCTCATCGAAATGAAGGACCCTCTTAAGTTTTAGTGGTCATTCACAATAGAAATACCGTTCTATGTTCATTCTCAGCTGTAAAACAATAGACTCTGTTTAGAAATCTGAAGTGTGCTCAGATTTAAGTGAATTAAGACGCGCTCAGCAGCTGAAAAGCTGCTGGTCCAACGGATCAGTTTAGAAATCGATATATCGAACATACGTGAAATACTTGCAAATATTTAAGTGTGCGGCTCAAACTTTCTTGTTATCCTCGTCAAACTTTCCACATAAATACTCTGTGTGTTAATCGGGGTTAAAAACTTTTTAAAGGTAATAGTTATGGAAGTAAGAGGACTAAAATCATTGCAACCGAATAGAGTTGTTTACTGTACAATGGAGGTGGAAAGTGGTGAAAAACTTCAAACCGACCAAGCCGAAGCGTCAAAACCCATGTGGGATACGCAAGGCGACTTTTGTACCACTCACCCATTACCAATTGTAAAAGTTAAATTATTCACCGAAAATCCTGGCATGCTCGCATTAGAAGACAAAGAACTGGGCAAAGTCATTTTAAAACCAACGCCACTATCATCAAAGGTATCCACATATGCATGCCGCATCGAAAGCGCATTTACAAATGATCTCGATTATATATTTAGGCACCAGAGTGGCATAAATTGACCGTACCAAAGAATTTCCCAGATCAGGATTTACGTATCAAAGTCGCATGCAAAATGGATAAACCATTAAATATGAAACATTGCGGTTATTTGTATGCAATAAGTAAAGGTGTTTGGAAAAAATGGAAGAAACGTTACTACGTTTTAGTTCAAGTTTCACAGTACACGTTCGCAATGTGCAGTTATAAAGAAAAAAAATCGGAACCCTCCGAGATGATGCAACTAGATGGATATACCGTGGATTACATAGAAGCCGCAAGCGGTAATTAACTTTCGTAACAAAAGCTCTTATACTTTTATTGCACTTTGTTTTCGGTTCTTTTCATTCTATTTTCTATCTAAAATCTTCACATTTTCTTTATCTTTAAAGTGCAATAAAAAAAGAAAAGAAAAAAAGCTGAAGTGTCGCATAGATATATAAAAGAAAACTGAATTGATTTTTTTTTTTTTTTTTTTTCATTTTCTTCTCCCGCCTTTTAGCCAATCTGATGGTTGGAACGGGTAAGAGTAAGTTGCTTTCATACTTTCAAGGACGACCTTTGTAAAATGTAAATCACTTCCAGACCTGGAAGGAGGACGATTTTTTTTCAATGCTGTCAGAGAGGGTGATAGCATTGTTTTCGCTAGCGACGACGAAAATGAATGCCATTTATGGGTGATGGCAATGTATAGGGCAACTGGCCAATCACACAAACCGACGCCTCCCATTAATTTACAAGATAAGAATTCAACAATATCGAAAATTCAAGGAGGTAAACGTACGATTCAGCATATTTTCCGATAAAGAATTTCTAATTTATTCCTTTTTTTGAATATGATAGATGCCGATAAGGCAAAGAAACATGGAATGGAGGATTACATATCAGCAGATCCATGCAGTATTGATCACTCGTCGTTATTTAAATTACTGCAAAGCTTAACATTGGAATATAGATTAAACGATCCATATTGCTCTCTGGTTAGAATCGTTAATTATTACTATTTAATAATATCGAATTTCATTAAATTTGATTCAAATACAGGGATGGTTCAGTCCCGGTCAAGTATTTGTATTAGATGAATATTGTGCTCGATACGGTGTACGCGGCTGCTTCAGACATCTAACATATCTATCTGATTTGCTAGATAGAGCCGATAAAAATCATATGATAGATCCAACTTTGATACATTATAGTTTCGCTTTTTGCGCCAGTCATGTGCATGGATGTAGGTAAGTTGTAGTTATATAATATTGTCCCACTTTCCATAGTTATTCCGCTAGAAAGTTTGTGACAAGTTTCACTATACTTTTCTCTAATTCAGTTAAACAAAGTTAACTCAATTTCTTCGAATCGGTTTGCTGGATTTGTCTTGATGGACAAAAATTTAATTTGTGTGTCGCAAAATTCTTCTAGCTTAATTACCTCTACTAATTTATAACATTAGTATTAATTCTAGTATAGATGGAGTAGGTAGCGTAACACACGAAGAAAAAGAACGATTCCAAGAAATCAAAGAGCGACTGAGAATACTGCTAGAACATCAAGTAACAAATTTCAGGTATTAAAATTAAACGCGAAAACCAGCGAAAATTTCTATTTCACAAATGCTATCGTTACAGATACACATTTCCATTTGGTAGACCGGAAGGTGCACTGAAAGCCACCATTTCCCTACTTGAAAGAGTCCTAATGAAAGATGTTGCAACTGAAATAGCACCAGAAGAAGTTCGAGCGGTAATTAAAAAGTGTTTAGAAACAGCTGCGCTAGTAAATTACACGAAATTATCACGGGAAGCAAAGGTTGAGGGTAAGACTATCGTTATAATAAAATCCGTCCGTACGATAGTAATCGATTGCTATTTCGATTTATTTTCTTTAAGATGATTTGCGAAGTGATGAAATTGTACCACCGGATAAAAAACTAGAAGATCTTCTTCATCTTGCCGAACTGTGTGTTGATTTACTTCAACAAAATGAAGAACATTATGCCGAGGTAAGAAAATTTATGCATCTATCGATTAACTTTTATTATAAAATTTAATTTCGAAAATTAATATAATTTGTAAGACAGTAAAATTCTAATTTTCTCTCTAAGGTTGACAGATCAGATGATTAGATAACTTATAATTTATGCTGATTACGCGGTGTATCTCAGTTTTATTAAATTACTCTCTGTATATAATATACATGTAGATCGTAATAGGCGCATAATTGAGTAATTACGATTACTTCGGGAAGTTTTCATTTTGCCGCATTCGATGCTGAGACGGCGTATTTTGAAAAATTCGAATGCTTCGCACGTGATCCGAATCCAAATTTGAATTATAGAGATTTTATTGAGAGCATAGTGAACTGATAACCGATTTTAGCAGAAGTGCGTATAATTGAGCAATGAATATGTCAAGACTGATTTGGCAAAAGGAGGCTGCTTATTATTGCAATTTTCTTTATAAATAAATTAATTTGACAAATTGAGAGATAAGTGGAAAATCTGAGATGCATCGTATAATCTGTATATGAGATTAGTTAAATTTTGATTTTAAAGTAACAACAATTTTATTAAATACCTACCTACAAATATATATATATATATATATATTACATATATATAATTACGCATATCTACCCTTAATCAGTATTTTTCTTACACCATTCTTATTATAAATCAGTGTGAATTGCAAGGGCTGCCAGAGGTAAATGTATTAAAAAAAACCTCCAGGACGTTTATGGATGACTTCAACTTTAATACTATAAAACTTGTGTGTAACCAATTATTATAAATGTTGTGTGATAACTATATTCTTTGTTATATACTGATAAAGGAACTTTTATTTGTAATTGTCTAATTTGTGTGCATTTGCTAAACTGTGTACAAAAATCTGTGCTTGATCTAATAATATCATAGATATACAACTTAATTTTTTCTTTATTGCTTTAAACATTCTGTTCATTATGGTATTATTGGAAAAAGGGTACATTTTCAAGCACTGAAAATGCATCAATATTAGTAATTTTCGAAATTTCTTTAAAGAGCCCACGCACATTGCACACTATACTATATACAGTATGAACAATTTCGAGTAGGCGCGCATATTCTCGTGAGTCAATCACATGTTGACAGTTGGCTCACAATGACAATCGTAATTTTTTTTGTATAAAAATTCAGCAACGTGCGCGAGCTCTTGCAAAATATTTCTAATTCTTATTCAATTGACATAATATTTAAAGCAATAAAATTCTAACCTTCTACCTGTAATCCTTTGTAATTCTGTATGTAGCAACTGCGCAAAACTGACCAGCCCTTGGCCAGCCAAGCTCAAGCCCAAATGGGGCAAGGGCAGCAGGCAGGCGGTGCTACCGCCCAAGGCTCGTCAGCCACTACCAGTCGGCTCGCCAAGCAGCATTCAAACTCTGTGTCTCGCTATTGCATGCCTCCGCATGCCAATTTCACCCCACCAGATCCTACGGCACGTACTACATTCTTCTTCTTTCTTACTTTTTTTTTGTACTTATTTTGTAATGGATCATTTTTTTATTCAAGTTTTTATTATCAGTATGATGAGAGGAAAATGATCGTTGCGGTAAACAATTTGTTAAGATTTGCAAGATGCAAACAGTGTCAATATATCAATAATAAGAATAATAATTAATTTAAAATTTACAAAAGTTGTTTACCGTTTTTTCATACAATGCAATGGTCTCGATTCAGTTTTCATAATCTCTCGAATATTGCTGGAGTTAAAGTTCCAGTTTTATACTGAAAATTTAATTTTACGACAGATCATTGTTATTTAATTTTTGTTTCACAAAGTTATGGAAATATTTCGAAATTTTATGCGTTTGGCATAATTAATTAATTAATAAAGTATGGGAAAATACGTACCAAATTATACTTATATTCAAATATTTCCATAGCAATCAATTTCTTTACACTGGCTAATTATTGATCTCATTTTTTTATGCCAATAATTAAATAGTAAAATGTAAAGAATTGAAGTAGTACTTCTAATATATACGTAGAAGCCAGGTGCCGACTGAGTCCATTCGAAAGCTAATTTCAATTGCCTTTTTCTTGATTATGTATATAAAAATTCAATAAAATTACAGAATTTTGTAGCGAAAATTTTCGCAAGAAACGAATGAATATTTATTGAATTTTTATTTCACTGAACTGCTGAAAGACTAGCGCGCTATGCTTTCAAGCGTATAATAGGCAATGCATTTCAACCGAAATATCATCTTATGTGACTGTTACGTAATCTGCTTACAAATTACGTATCAATCATAGCAAAATTATAGTTCATCACTTATGTGTAATAATGACATTTTAATAGTGAATGTGAATTCTTCATACTCATTAGAAAAAATATCATTCGTGATACTCTAATTTCATTTCCATTGAAGCAAAACTCATACAATCTGCAAATTAACTCTTCACATTCAAAACGTTGCTTTTTTTTATCATTTTTTACTCTTTAATTCCATTAATTTACTGACATTTTCAATTACCGACAGAATATTACATTGCGAGAGTTGCTAAAAGCTTTTTCTATAAAATGTTCACTATTTATTCATTCATTTTTTTCTATTTAAATGTTTTATTCATAATTTCATATTAAAGTAGTACCTCTATCGCAATTTGAATAGATCCGTTACTGGATGTCCTAATTTATTCAATTCAAAAATAACGATTTTAATTAATCTCAAATTTATGTTGCTATTGTGCATAATTCTATTTTTATTGTTAAATTGTTATTTGAGTTTCTTTTCAAAATAGAATTGTGATAGATGTCTACAGTTTTCAGTCAGCGCCTGTTTGCATGTATGTAATTCATGTTTTCATTGTATAATTATTACTAATTAGATTTTTTAGTTTAATAAACATGCAAAATAATAGTTATAGACTTGGTTTTGATATTCAACTATAAAAATTATTATTTTGTATGTTTCAATAATATCGTTGAACAAATTACTGTGCTTTCTTATTAATTCGTATTCTTACTACAGGCTTTTGCTTGGTTTAGTGATCTTCTAGTCGAACACGCTGAAATATTCTGGTCGTTATTTGCCGTTGACATAAACAGAGTACTGGCTGAACAACCTGCCGACACATGGGATTCATTTCCCTTGTTCCAGATTCTTAACGATTATCTTAGGACTGATGGTAAGACATTTTGCAGCAGCTAATAGTAGCCGATTTTTATGATTCAATACACTAGATAATTTGAAAAATGGCCGATTTCATCAACATCTACGAGATACATTTGCGCCATTGGTAGTCAGATATGTCGATCTAATGCAATCATCCATAGAACAATCCATTGATAAGGGTTTCGAGAAAGAGAAATGGGAAACTAAAGGGTAAACATTGAAACGAATAAAATAATAATCCGTATAATTAAATAAAATCTATAATAGAAATGGTTGTGCAACATCCGAAGAACTTTTCTGGAAACTGGATGCATTACAGTCGTTTATTAGAGATTTACATTGGCCCGATACTGAATTTCGACAACATTTAGAACAACGATTAAAACTAATGGCTCGTGATATGATTGAATCCTGTATTCAACGAACTGAGTCAGCTTTCAATCAATGGTTGAAAAAGTCCGTTACATTCCTATCAACGCCTGATTATGTTTTATCAGCTGAAATATGCGCGATGATCAATGTTATTTTAGATGCGAAAAATCAATCGTTTCAATTGTGCACAATTGATGGCATTGATTTGGTAAATGCCTAACAATAAATAACAACATTATATTATTTATATTGTTATATTGTAATTTTATATATAGAATCAAAACCACGCAAAATTAGATATACAAATCGATACAACATTGGACAGTATGAACCAAGGAATGCTAACGAAATTACTATCCATATTAGAAGGGACGTTAAAGAAACTAAGTAAATTTGATGAGGGCAATATTATTGGATCAGTTTTGACATTTACAGTAAGTCGACAATGAAATCTTTTAATAATTTATATATATATATATAAAATATTCGTACACAGAGTGTATCTGGATCTGGTAAAGATGTCGGACAGAGCTACGTTAATTTCCTACGTAATAGCATGGAAGAGATCAGGGCGCGTGTAACCGATGAACTCTGGATAGTTAATTTCTTTGAAAAATGGTATACCGGTCAAATGAATATGATTTGCAGTTGGTTATCGGAACGATTAGACCAAACATTGCATCCATACCAATGTACATGCCTTGCTCATATAATAAAGGTACGGACTACTTGATTTCTGCATTGTTTTCAGTATAAAAGTTGTTATTCAAAAGTTGCTATTTAAAGTAACTAAATTGCATTCAGTATAATCATTTTGTAGAAAATTTATTCCGATTTCGAACTGCACGGTGTGATGGAAGATAAATTGAATTCAGTTGCATACCAGACCATTTCACAGCGAATGCAAACTGAAGAGGCCACGTGTGCTCTAACAATTGGTCAGAATGATGGGTAAATTTTAAACTTTTCTTCGAAAACTGTTATTAGTAAAATTGAACTTAATTACAGTGGAGATGATGATAGTGACAGCAGAAGTAGATCTTTAATGGAGGATGGTAATCCATTATCCAATGTTGGAAATATGGTAGCGGGAAAAGTAAGCAATCTATTTGGCAAAAGTATTGGTGGAATAAGTTCAAAATTGGGAGGTAGTTGGTTTTAACCATTACTTTCCTATTGGTTAAGAAGTGAATATATTTTAGCAAATATTTATCTGACCGATTAATGCAGAGCTAACTGCGATTAAAAATCGTTTGTCTGAATTTTAGCGGTTTCGGGAACAGAATAAATATTTATTGAAATAATTCCCTTTGTATCTAACGATATAGTAAAATTTAAAGTCGTATATTTTTATTAACAAAGTTGTATGACCATTTTGTTGTCATCTTAGTTTAAAAAAAATAGATAGATTGAAATACGTATATTATTATTATTATTAATATTTAAAAATGGGAATATGTAGGAATTATAGGCATATCATGAATCAGATTTTATTTTTTACACACATAAATGATTTATGAAAAAAAAAAAAATGATAATAAGAAAACTTGTGCACAGAAATCAGTTCCCTTTATATCTATTATTCATTCCTGTTTTATTTGATTTATTTATTTTCTAATTATTATTAACTTGTCAGTTTCAAATAAAACTGTTTCAAATTCGGTAATGAAAACGTGCAGGAGCTTAAACTGTTACGAAGAACATGTTTGTGTATGACAGGGCGAATAATTGTTGTCTAACAGTTAAACACATTCAATTGTTTGATATTACACCAATACTAGTCCACTGAATTTGGGACAGTTGTATTTATTTCGTTCGTATCATTATCTACATTGTATTAGAACCAGTAATATTATTTATTTGTTTATTTATTCTATATTAATATCCCTTCATGTTTTCTATGGTATTTATTGCTAAACACACGTTATATATTTTCCATCTGAAAGAGAAAAACAATTCTTTTGAAGAAAATTATTTTGCGAATATGCAACTCTTGAAAAAAACAAATGCTTTATAATTAAAAATAAAATTGAGAAACTTGATGATCTAACAAGTACAAATTCATTTTAAAATTTAGATAGCTAAAATAAAATAATTTGTGATAAATAAAATAAGTGAAATTAGGATTAATTTTTAAATTATTACAGAGCGTTTTCAAAATATCGAATTTTATTTAAATACGAAATCAATTCTAATAGGTTTAATTCTAATCTATGATTTATTATCGATTAGTTTTAATTGTTTATCTCTACGGTTTCGTATAAATAAATAAAAATTCGATATTCTTAAAATGCTTTTATATATTTCTTTGATTACATTGTGGCCTTATACTGTTCGGCTTTTTTTTTTTTAGTTAATTTAGAATTTAATAATGAAAATATAGTGCGATTTACTTATAATTTTCTTGACAGTTTGGCGACTGCTATTTTACGAACGTCATAAGTAAGTCGTATCATATGAATTTTTGATGTTTTTCTTCAATTTTTTTTTTGTTCGTAGCCTAGAAATAGATTGTTTTATTTCTTCAATGATTCCGAAAAAATACATCTTTGTGCTTCTTTATATAAATGAAATGTGATAACAATTTAATAGCAAATTATTTGTTAAATGAAAAAAAAAAAATGTTTGTTGGTTTTTACAAGTTAATTAGTTTGTAATTTAGATAAGACAGTTATATAGAGATAAAACTGACATGTTATAATTTGAATTTTGTACTTAAACAATGGAATTTTATTATAGGGTTCATTATGCATATACCAACATAATGCAAAATGTGCGTGTTTTGATTTGTCATTATTTTTAAATTTGTTACGTTCATTCCAACGCAATAAATTTGGTTCCATGCGTGTTATCTGGTATATAAAATGCAAATTAAGTGGCCTTTAAAATAATTTCTTACAGGTTGCGTTCATACATCTATGTTCGACGCAATTGATAATATGGGATATAAAAGTTAAAAATATTTTTGTTAATGGTTTTTGAATCAGACGAAATTTGGTAATAATTACTAAAATAGAATAATGTTTGGGATTCCGGATGATATCATATTATATAGCACTAGATTTAGCCTTTAATCTGCATTTCCTAATATAGTTTAAAATATTGTTAGAATGTATTAGAGAGAAAAAAAAGTTATTTATAGATTAATCCCTTTAAAAAAAAATTGTATTGTTCTAAAAATTTTAAATGTTAATATTTTTGAAATTCACGCCTTCTATACTAAATGCGGGCGCATTTATTTAGTATCAAATCTAGCTTTGCTTCGTATTTATTCTATTAAAGTTTACTTATTAATTACTACACTCTATCTATCGATATTCTATACTTATAATTATTATCGAATGGTAACTTGTATGGTAAAAATAAAATTGTTTGAAGATTTACTTTTGTCTTATTATTTATTTGATTAAGTAATTATTCAAATTATTTAATGTACTGCATTCAATGCAATAGCTATTGGAATTAATTTTCAATTTAATTTAATAATCAGAAAATTCTAAAAATCCGTTAATAGATTACTCAAAATAAAACACATTTAAATATTTAATCTTCAAAATATGTTTAATAACACTTGGTGTGTCAATAATTTTAATTGCTGATACAATGGTGACGTTACAATATTCAGGTAGTTTTATTTCGTACATTCTATTAAATAAACAATTAATTTACCGACATTTTTAAACTCTTATATGAAATGTGGAGAGAAAATCCGGCGCTCTTGTAATACAATGTTCAAATTCTATAAATGATAATTTGCCATCTCCATCAACGTCAGATTCTTCCATAACTTTTTCGCTAATTTGTTGTCGTTCATCCACAGATAATTCCTGTTCGGTTAGTAGAATTAATGCCATATCTATATCTTTTTTGCCGACAAAATTATCGTTGTCAAAATCTGAAGTTAATTAAGCAGTATATAAAAGTTATAAAGTAAAATTAGTGGTGGAACTGGTTATTAACGGACTAAATTATTTAAATAGAAGCAATTTAACTTCGTGGTGCCGTAATACTCAAGGGTCCCTGCAGTTATATTTACTATTAGTGGTCCTATAGTGGCTATACGGTTCGGATACCTAGTCACAGTAATGACAAATCGAATAATAATGGATACGAAGCAGAATTTAAACGGCATTTAAACTAGTTTTCGTTGAAGTAACATTATGAATATATATATATATATATGTAGGTATATCTATTTCAAATATGCAATTTAACTTACCATATATTCGAAAAGCGTAATATACTTTTATATCCCTGGGGGCTGCCTCACTAAATACGGATAACATGTCTAAAAAGTCCTCAAAAGTTAGATTGCCTTTTCCATCCCTTGAAAATACTTCAAATATTCGTCGTTTAAAAGGATTTTCCTAGATAAATATGTTTAATTAATATTTTTTGCTCGAAATATAGCTAGTTGCTTACTTCGAATTCTGATAGATTTTCAATATATTCCATGGGCATTCGAAATGAATAGGCTTCGTTTTTCTGCATTACTTTCGGTACTATGTCCGGTTTCATATCGCTAAATTTTCTGTAAACCCTATGGTGTGATTAATACTATTGTAATTTTCAATGGGAAACCTCAAAAATAATTCGTTTTAAAGCAGGGATTCACGAGAGAGGGTTGCTTTTATTTCGCTTGAAAGCTTGAATATCATTAATTGGTATTAGAATAGATCTGGTTGGATTTTAACCACGTTGAACAATAGAAGTTCCTTTTTTTTTTGCAATGGCCCAATAGAGTTTTAATATTCAATTGCCTTTTGCAAGACGAATAATTTCAAAATCCCTGATTTAAATGCTGCTGCTTTTACTTTGTTACCTGCCTTAAAATTTCTTTTCTTGTGAAAAAGGTGCAATCCTAAACTCAATCAGAAAAAAAGAAAATATTTTTTCCTTTGTAAAAAATCAATTCGTAAAGCAATAATTTACCTGGTAACTAGCTAATTGTGGTTCGGTAAATGTAACTACTTTATTTCCCATGGTTAAGGAACTACAACTAGAAAGCAACTGTCTTTAGTTAAAATTTTCCTAGGAAATTTAATTGAAATGGCCCTGGCTAAGGAGGTGCGGCAATTTAATTAATCAGAAGTATCGATTATTTTTTGTTCGGAAGAAATAATGTGGAACCTCATATACACACACACATACACGCATGGATTTCTATGAAAAGATATGGAATCTGATAAGCAAAATGGTTTTATTATCAAAAGGATTTAAGTTTGAAAAGAAATAAAAGAAAAACAAAGAGGAAACACGTAAATAAAATGGTTTCAAATTGCGTTTTATGCATTTGATATTCTGAAAATTGTTCTTGTAAATGGGAATGGTTGTAATGTAATTCTCTGTGATTCTATTAAGACTATTTTAGCAAAGAATAGTACGATTGATATGGCTTATTTCCAGGCTTGCTGCTTTGATTTTAAGAAATGGTTGTAGGTATGTATTTAAAGCATAAAAAACGGCTAGTACTTTATAACCATATTATATTTAGAACATACATAGGTATATAAGACATTCAAAAAAATAACATACATTAAACTATATAATAAATGAATCTTGTAAAACTAAATATAATAAATAAATTGTGAATTGTACATCACAGTCATTAATTCTCTGTAAACTACAACACAACACAACGACAATAGATTTCAAAAAATTGGTAAAGTGAATCGGGAACCTGACTGTAAAATGACAATAATCATTGGCTGGCGCCAATTTACATCGTGAACAGAATTTTCCAGCCACATTCTCGAAATACTTCACGAACAGTATATCGATATATTATTTAATAAATAAAAAGTCTATAGATTTTCCATATTGAACATTTTACCTGTGCAGAATATGAAATTTGAAAATTTTGTTTGTACGTTTGCGTATAGTATTGTTGAACTTTAGTTGGTTTTTAATAAGTATTTATTTCGTTCTATTTCTGGCTATATATTTGGATAAAATTTGATATAATTCGATTTGTTGACTTTTCATTTATTTTAATCTAATATAAATTAACTGGTCCTTTCTGTAATGCTCTAACATCTAATTCCTTCAATAAATTCTTACCCTGAATAACTTACGATTCGTGCGAATGAAAGTCATACTTATCAGTCTTACAATTTACAAGAAAGTCCAGCAATTTGTGGAGCTATATCTAATCTATATCCATGTAGATCTAATCTACATAATTCTAAGCACATTTATTATAATAAACATTTATATTTATATCTAATTATACTATATCTAATATAAATAAATAATTAAAAATAACTAAGTTATAAACAAACTAAATTTAAACAATAACAACTGAATAAAATTTACAGAAGAAAACTTTAAATGGGACACAATTATTCTACTGTTAGCACAATGAATCTACTATTATATTAAGTATATGCTTAAACATTTTGTATACCCGACATCTCGGCCATCTCGTGCTGCTCAGTCACATTTGTAGTCTGCTTGTTGCCTTTCATAAAACGTGTTATGCCACAACATACACAAACTGTTTTGGAACATTAATCAATCAATAATCAATCAATTCACAATTTTAGTATGGAATTTATACCTTTCTTCCAATTGAACCGGTTCATAGACAAAAGTAATAGCGGACTAAATACTGAATGAAGTATACCAATACATTCCGAAACTTCGTAAACGGTTTGCCAAGCAACATGTTGTAAAATAATATTCAAAGTATCCATTGCGGCCAATGGTAACCAACAAGTCACAAACAATTTGGCACCTACGATATGGAAACATGCCGCCTGTTTAGCTGTCAGATTTCCATAGCCTCTGCTAATGTGCTGATGAAACTTTATTAAATATTCGTTTTATTAACAAGTTAGTAATGTACAATATTGTTCTTACGCCTGGTACTGATGTAACAAGTTTACAACTTGAGGTACCTACATTTTCTGCATCCTCTCCTCCCTCCCTTGTTTCACGTAGCATGGAATTTGCTCTGAATGGTAATGGCAAATGTAAATTGCCTCGTCTCGGCTTTATCGCAACACTGTCAGGCTTCGGTGTGCTATGGACAAGCGAATGGTGCGTTGCATGGCAAATTACTACCTGTATAAGAAAATTATATATAGTATATATTCTAGCTGCTTGTGTTGCGTATATGTCTTCAGCTGTAATATTATATAAAAATAATAGAAATAAATACGCCGATTAGTCTCAGTGATGAGCCGCAATAGAGCGAAACCGTTCCTAGCATAGATGCCAAATTGTTCCGATGAAGACGCATGCGCAACTACTATTCAATAATTTACGTACAGCCATTATCGGTAAATAGACAGTTGTGATCAATCTGGCCAAGAGACATACTGTTGGATTGAATACAGAAGGTTTATAGAAAGACATTAAATCAGCTGTCACAATTACATATGACCACGTCCACATCGTCAGAGATACATAACTGTAGAAATGTGATATCTTCAATTTGTTGGAACTTTTCGAACGTAAACTGAGCTCATAGCGAAATATGGAACTGCCCATTGTACTTAGTGTTGCACATGCTACAGGTATTTGCTATTAAAAAATAAACAATAAAAACATTTTGAGTTGTCCAAATGCAGTAGAGTTAATTAAGTGTGCATTGCTGCTTTATTTACCTGTTACTATCAATCCAGATCGTTCATTGTTGGAAAAATTACGTGTCTCGATGACCGTTATTTAATTAATTAATCTATTTTATGATACCAGTACAATTTGCCAATAGGTAACAAGTCGTTACAAAACAGTTTTAATAACCGGATATACATGCAGTTTTGATTACAAGTTGCTTATGTTAAACACTAATTAAACTATGAATAAATTTTCTAAATTGCTAAACATTTATGACATTTATTTTTTTTTTTTTTTTTTTTTATAATTCGAACATCAAAACATTAAAGATAAATATGAAAGAACATTTATTTCATTTTCATAATTTTTTACTGAAACATCTAATGATTGATAAAAGAATTAGCTACTACAAGAACCACTTAAATTTATTATTCTAAAACTAGAGGTACGGAAAATTAAAAATTAACTGTAAACTAAAAAAAACGAATTAATAAAAGAAAATAAAATAAAATGAAAAGAAACAATAAATTAAATGAAAGTGTACCCACCTCGAGCACATCCAGATAAAAAGCGACATTTTTCGAATTTATAAACAATGACGGATCATCGTTTAATTGACGATAGATTTTTAATGGACAAGTTGTAACAGAAACGCAAAAATCAGCAATCAGCATATTTAATACGAGGCTATTTCGTGGTATTTGACCTTTAGAGTATCTATAAATGACCATTCCATTGAAGATACCACCTGTGGATGCAATACTGTAGCACCATAACTTGAAGGTTTTCAGTGACATTGTAAATGAAAATTATGAAATATGGCAAACGATTTGATATCAATAAATGACCGATTTATGTTTAATAACGTATTTCTGAACGCCACAACAAATTTCTGAATCTATTTAAAAAAATTAAATAAACTTTTGTACGTAAAGTGTAATTAATTTTTTCAACAGAATTTGTCCAAGTTCTAAACCACTTTAATTTTACATTAATTTGTAAAAAACAAATCATTTTTAAAAAAGAAAAAAAGATTTTATTTTTTTTTACAAATTATTAAAGTGCGAACTTGTTCAAATTGATGTTGAAAAAATCAAAAAAATCTTTAACAGGTATCACACGGAAAATTGCTATTCGGGAAAACCGAATACGACTTTTCACTGGCACTGTTGTAGCACAACTGAAACGCTATAGAGTCCTATTCGACAAAGTCAATGTCAGACGAGCCATACAATTTCCACGAATCGTTCGAATTCGGGAAAATTGCTCCTGATCGGCTATAATACGACCCTGGATACGGTATTCAAGGTGGGGATGAAACTGAAAGTCTGGACGTACAAAAGTGTGCGTATAGGCGACAAGCCACTGATTGGAAGCGGGAATTTATAGGGAGGGAACATAGACGAGCTGAAAGAGAGAGATAGACGTTAAATAAAGTGCCTACGCTAAAATAATGTTACGAATGAGAATGTGGGACTAATTTTCAGGCGTACTGAATTTTTTTTATTTTTAAAATGGAGTTTTACTAATTTTATTATTACTATAACATATAGTTTCTAATTAATACTAATTTACGTTTTACGTTAATTAATTTACGTTAAGGATACGCGTTTATGTCTCTAGGCAATGGCGGAATATATTTGCCATCAAAATACTATATTAATCATTCTACAACTAGTCACATTAAATATTTTATTTTTTCCTATATTTCTAACACACATTTATTGAATTATTAAATATCGAAATATTAATCTTAGCCTAATTCGCCTCACAATTAAGCCAACATTTACCATAGAAATGTCTCATACAAAAACCTATCAGCGAATAAAACTCTTTACAGCACCAACAAAATATGTATCACAAAACCACACCCGTATCGTCTCCCTATCCATTTAAGTCATTCAAAATCAATTCTTAAGAAAACTAGCATTTATCCATAGTCCAGCTAATCATGCTACCGGATTTGGTAGCGTCATTCGAAAATCCAACTTTGCAGAATCTCTTGCCGTTTATGAGGCGATTGTAAAAGTCTACGAAAATCTTATACTTCTAGTAAATATCAAATAAGCGAAAACCTTAACGGTACTACTCATTAAATAAGCGAAATTTTTATATTAAACATCGAACTATATGAGCCAACAATGGGCGAAATTCTAATTATTCTAGGTTCTAAAATTCTAATGAGGAGGAACCCTTTTTTTTAAAGTAGCGACAGACGTTCATATTATGCAATCGTGTCACGTTTACCAATCTCATGACCCACATGCTTGCGCAACATCAACTTTAATGTCTTTTGGGACATTACATTTAAGATATCATCCATGTTATGGACTGAACATATCAAAAACTTTATACATCAAATGCTGACATAACAAAATCGAAAATCACTATGGATTTGAATAATCGCACAAGGGAATCTATTTCACATACATCGTCAAATGATTGATTTAAGTTTGGGTCATGGATTTTGCGAAAAGTTTCGACGGGTTAGTGACAGTCCAAAGGGAATGGCCAATCTGGGCCTTATAAATTTGTAGTAAATTGAGCTTTAAGTTGCACGTATTTTATAAAATCGAAAAATATTGATGTTGTTTGATGGGAGAGGAGGAGATTTATAGTGCGAACTAGCTCTTTTACACATCGCTCAGCCACTTTACCTCAGCTATTAGCGATTAAATGAAGTCACATTCGGATTGTAAAATATTCAAGCAACTATAATCTTTCTACGTTTATATATCAAGTACTTAAATATTAATAAACATTATTCGAGGCATGTTAAATTTTCTATCAATAGAACTTAGCCCTTCAAAAGGGAAACATATAAAAGGGTAAGACCTTTTATTCAAAAGGACTCGAAAAGTTCCGACGAATATTCTAAAGCAGCGTACGCTACGTTGCCGAAAAGTCCTTTTGATCTGTTAGAAACATATTGGATGTCGCTTAATGGAAAATACTGTTTAGAACATGTCTAATTTCAACTGCCTTATCAAGAAACTCTATTAAATCTATAGTTGCTAATAGTTCGTTCTAGCAGCATGATGTCTAACAGCTCTATAATGCGAATCTGAGTCAGATTTTTATAGAGAATAATTTAAAAAAAGTGATTTTTAAACTGTCATTGAAATGACGGGGAGTAAAACCGAAAATTATGCTGGAATCTCGGAGGAAAGCCGTTGGTCAGTTAACTAAACAAACTGCAAGCTATTTTTTGCCAGAGAATTCGCTTTGCAATCAAGATAGCCGTAGTGTCATAATGACATGTAAAAAGAAATGATTTTTTAGATGGTTTACAACACAATGCTTTGCGCGACGAATATTTCCAATCAAAGATTAGTTCAAAATTTGCTTTTTGTTAACTGATCGAATATTGAACGATTTTGGTTCCAAAATGCCAGCACGATTTGGGAAACTCGTATTGTAACGCTTGATGACGGTCAAATTGATAATCTGACGATTTTCCAACTACAACTGGAAATTTCGAAATAGCCAAAATTGACCTCCAGTCATTTCTAGATCTGTTATTTATTTTTATACAGATCGTGAAATGATTGGAGGTCATTATTGTCAGAAAACCATATACATTTCGACAATGAATTCTTCACCCTTTCCAAAGAATAGACTCAATTCCATGGTCTATTTTTGTAAGGAAAGAGTTTAGAAAGCATTGATTTATACGATTGATAAATCGTTAATAAATGACGCCACAAATTCCGAGTTTCTAACTCGATCAGGTAGTAAACGATTAGTATCGACACAGGGCGATACTCGGTTACTGGTTATACAAAACAGTGCTAAAATTATAAATCCCAAAAGGATTGCAAGTAAAATAAGAATTGTCGCACCGAATGGACTTAGTGTCATTTTGACGTATAAAAATAACAAATTATTTAGGAATTAATGAAGTAATTAAAAGGGCAAGTGCAAAAATTACTACTCGTATAATAAAATGATAGCAAATAACAACAATCATGGCTTGCCGTCTGGCCTCAGGTGGTAATTTAGCAATTTCAGGATCATAATAGATACTGTAGGCCGTAGACAAAACAACTAATACAATTAACATGATTAACCCGAAAAGAAGAATTTTTAAATTAAAAAATTACACGAGAAAAATTAAGGATGAAACAGAAGAACTTTGTTGCACAAACACATAAGAAAAATCAAAATAAATACAACTAGTAGAATCAAACAGATCGAAACTGTTGCGTGAAAAGTGTCCATTTTAAAAAAAAATATATATATTTAAATCAATATAAAAAATTATTAAGAAATAATTTTAAATTAAATACAAAAAAAAAAATCAAATAAAATAATAAAAACTTAAAAAAAGTCACGAAATAGTGGAATTCTTGAATTCACAAATAACAGAATTATACACGCAAAAAAAAGAAGTACAACTAAAAAACCAAAACCCGCTACAACTAATGAATTCATCATTTTTAAGATTAATTAAAAAAAAAAAAAAAAAAAAAAAATTTAAAAAAAATTCACAAAATAAAAGAATTAAACTTACGTATCTTAAAATTCACTTAATAACTATCTTATCTTTTAATGAGTTATCACAATTTTAATTAATTGTTTTTGATTGTAAAGTAAATTTTATTTTGACCTGCAGCTCGCACCAGTCAAACTACGAGAATGATTGTTTGACAATGTCTTACTATTCGATGAGCGTGACCGCTCTCGTTTCAGTGAAACGACCAATTAATAAAATATGTATTATGTCAACCCAAATAAATTTCCATGACGATGTGTAAACTAATGCATCAAATAGAATTCGCAATCTTAAATGCGGCCTAAACCACATTGAGCATAGGGAGTTTACTCGGCAAATTCGAATTGGCGCGAATCCGCTCTTATCGACCTACAGCGCCAGCTGAGCTATTGCGACGGCAATGCGAACTACAAAAAGTGAAATTGAGAAAATCAGACGTGAACGTATGGTGACTGGGAAGGCACCTATCTGCCATCGAGACGGTGCGTAGCACCGATTAACTGGCATTTTGTTGCCATAGCTGGCTCTGAATTTTCGCCAATGTTTGGATTCGTTTTAGTATTTTGGAAAATTAAAAATTAATGAATTTATTTAAAAAAAAATGCAATTTCATTGGTTTTTTTTATTATTCTTTGATTTGTGTGTTAAAATTTAATTTTGAATTAATGTTAATTGCTGGTTTTTTTATATTATTTGCAATTGTGCTCGCCTCCTACGATGCAATAGGTAAAAGCAATTTTTCAAACATTACGTAAATATATTATTTTCTGGATGTATTTCATTACTTTTATTGAAGATTCTTTAAATTTATTACAATAAATTACCTAGCTGCAAAGATCAGAATCTTGCTGTTACTTAGCAACCTCAGCGCATGCGTCTATACAACATTTATGTCAATCATATTGCAAGACCTGGAAATCTTTGAAATAGCTGCAAAATTAGAGACACCAGCCAATTTGTTGGTCATATTTTTATTATATCTCCAAATGTTATACATATATTTGTTTTATAGTACAAGCTGGTCGTAGTACGAGGACTACAAAGTACTATATGTTGCAGCTGCTGTAGTATTTTGTTAATCCTGATTAAGTAACTAATTAGAATTTATTTAACCTGAAGTTCATAAAAAAGTAGGAATTGATTATTGACTAGCTTTCAAGTAGTAAAACGAATCTATATATATACATATATAGATATATAAGTACTTGTTGCATAAACGGTTTGCCAAAACCCAACCGTTTGAAAGTCAAGGGGAGTAGGCGCATTGCAGCGACCTTGAATTTGAATCTGCGCGTTCAATATTTAACTGTATGCGTCGTTGACTGGAAAATGAAACACACGGTACTGTCTATAGGAAGTTCAACATTTATTTTGCACATTTATTGGTAACTTTGGATAATATAATATATTGGTAACTTGGTCCAATTATAGATTACTTCTCATCGATATATGAAATATTTCTATAGAGTTATAATCTATGTTTGGACAAGGAAAAATCTTAATCTAAGTGGCTATGCATATATGTATGTTAATTAGAATATAATTAATACAATCAGTTAACTTAGAATATCTGATTTAAAATTTTATATAATATATATTATAAACTATATGTTTCCATCAACTCTAATTAAATACCAAACAGTTGTTATATCTTATCTGACAAAAAGTCATATTGTAAATGTCATGCAGTGTCAAAAAAATAAATAAATAAATATAGAAATAGAATAAATGAAACATTATTGAGAACTACTATTTTACGTTACAAATGAATTAAATAGTGACTATATGCAATGAACAAAAGTACTAGTTACTGCGCAAAATCATGACGTAAAATGGACGCTGACGCAACCAGTGATTCAATCCTCGCTGCGACAATTAATTACAATTGTCTTGAATTGAAAATTTTTTCAAAATTAAATTGACTACAGGATTTTAAGTAGCAAATGGGCATTGAAATTGTTGACTTGGATTTTTTTTTTTAATCAAAATCTCATATTTAACAAAATGCAGCAATTTCTAAAAACCATGAAATTAATTAATGGCAATTAAATTAAACAGAAGTATTCAGAGAACAACGAGGACGAATCTTAAAGTGTTTCCAGCTCATTCAATAATATATATTATCTAATCATTAAATTAATTAATACTAAACTAATAAATTACATTAATATTAAATAAATATCGCATTCATGAAAATATTCTTATTCTACTTTCGATTGTTGTTAGCAAAACATCTTCGAGTAATTTCTCGTATAAACATAACAATATTTCAATTCGATTCATTGATAATTCCATAAGGAAAGTTTTTCAATGTCAAGTTGACAGTTGACAACGATTAGTTTTTCACTATTGAATAATATTGAAATATTGATATTATTATACGATTACAAACATACCCTTAAAAATAGCAAAATAAACCATAAAACACCAAAACAAAAAATATCCTTAAATACTAATGGTTATAAGCATATATTTTTTAAACTAACACTACGAACTTCCATAGAATAAATAAATTTATAAGAGAAAGAATCCATTTGTCAATCAAAGGTCGTCGATATAATGAGATAGTTCAGAAGCAAAGCCAAATTAGGCGTCAAAATGGCTGCAAAATGCACCATGTGGTAGCTACAATAACACATTACTCATTTTAAAGAATCTTAAATTAATTTAAAAAACAAATTATAAAACTGCTTGGTTAACAAAAAAAAAAAAAAAAAAAAAACATAAGAATTAACAACAAAATGATTAAAAATAATATATAAACATTACCTCGGTCAATTCAACAATGTAAATATGCGCGACTGGATTCAGGATTTTTTTCAAATATTTGCGAACAATATTAAACGCTCCAATGGGAAAGTAAGCGGTTCTAAACAATAGATTACCAACATATATTTTGAATCGCCTGCCAGAATTTCCATAGTACCAGGCTTTAGCCTTACGGTACAAATATGTACCGAGACGAGGACCGTATTTAAATATTAGCAACCATAGAAAATAAAATAAACAATACATTATCCTTAATATTGTTTATGTCGATCAATGTGAAGAATTATGTATCTATATACTATTAAAGGAACAGGTTACAGGAACGGTATGGCTCAAACTGCTGTTTTCAACTGAGCGATTTCCCAACGATATCGCTACTAAATAGGCGCCTTCGTGCATCTCTATCGGGCTCATTTGCTCTACACATTTTATCGCTTTTAATATAAGACAATATGCGAACAAACATTATTATTGGTTAATTATATTCATTTAAAAATGTTGTAAATTTAAATCTGTAATACACAATGATATGTGATTCCTATACCCCCCCCCCCCCAACCGTTTTATAAAAACGTTTCATCTGAAAGAAAATGTTTATTTACACGTCAGTTTTGTTGTCGGTTGATCGTGAACTTGCAAAGTTCACGATCGAAAGTTCTAAAAATTTAGGAATGGATTTACAATTTAGTTAGAATAACGAATAAGATTTAATGAATATAACTAAATGAATTTAATATCTAAATAATAATTTATATAATTTGATAAGAAATATGATTGTAATTGTGCTAAATAGAATTATAATTATTTCTCATAAAATCGGATTAGTTTAGATTTGTTTTTTGTTTGCTAGCAACTAGGCAGATATTGTGCAGACTATGAAAACCCTTTTGGATGATGATTTCATATTACGTATTTTTTACATATTTATATTAATTCTAAATCCTGAATCCTCATTTAAAGCTATCGACAATATTCGATTGTTATTAAATTATGAATTTCCTAGCAAATTTATAATAATGAATTAATATTAATGACATCATTTTGTAGATAATCAATTCGTTTAATGATACGAGCTCATCATATCGCATCAGCAATTCTAATAGGATTCGGGACGTTAAAACCGCTCTCTGCGCAGGTTGTCGCGTCTTATTGTCAAAAAGCTTGATTTAAATTCAACGGCTATAGTGAGAATTTAGCTCCGTATACCATTATGTATAGGCCTTGACGATGATTTGAGTATTGGCCAAGGTAGTTAAGGCAGGTAGGTATAAGATAGATACAATAATAACCTTACGCATTGGTTCATGGAATGCATAGGCGTAACTAATATTGAAAACGTTAATTGAAGTACCTAATCGAAAATTATTACATGCTAATAATTACAATAGAGAGCAGCCACTTGATTATTTTTCGAGATAATATGTTCGAATTACAACTTTGGCGTTTGAAAATTATTATTATTTTAATTGTGTTGCATTTAAATATATCGACGATTGATTTTTGACAAAATTTACAATTATACGTATGATATATTCATATGGATTACTTAAAATTAAAACAAAAAAAAATGTGTCTAATAGAAGTGTTTCTCAAGATAAAATACAATACAAGTACTTATTTAAACTTCAGGCAGTGAACAACAACAACAAAAAAAAAAAAAACACCTACGCTAATGAAAAAAAAAAAAAAAAAACGAAACACGATTGCTGGGATGAGAATGGCGGTTAAGAACCGATTTTTTAAACATACCTATGGTCCAGCAGCATCACAGCACCGGATTCGATTAATAAAATTCCATTCTTGGGTGATTCTCCGATATTTGAGCATTCTTACGAATAATTTTTGATAAGCAAAAGCAAAAAAAAGAACAATTATCGATTTTAAATAAATTAACCAAATCGTCGATTGAAATTGCCTCGGTAGATATTTCCTTGACAACCTGATCTGTTATTTACAGGGAATCGAGGATCTCGATTCCCATGTGCAGCTCTTACTAGATATGTTAGATTGATTTGATCATTCATACGAAGCATTACGCGATAATAACCGGTAAATTGTAGAAAACAAATGTTTGTTGTATTCCTACGTCTTATAATCAAACGATATACGGGAATTCTATAGATAAATGTAAAGCGTACAGGCCGATCAGCACCAGCATCCATATTTGCTTGATTATTCTGGAAGAAAATTGAAATTAATACAATTCAATTCATTCTAATCGCATTTAGAGGAAAGCGTCAGTAGTTCGCATGCGTACACTTTCGAGCATGCGATTCAACATTGTTATTAACCGTTATGACAAAAGAAAATATTGCTTACGAATATAAATGAAATAATGTCGGTAGAAAGTTTGAAATACTAAACAAACAAACTGTCAAGCGTCTAGAACAATGATTGAAAGAATTATGGCGCCATCATTTTGCCGATAAAAATTTGTCTATCATGCAAATGTTTACGAAAAATATATTAAAATCGACAATATTTTATACAAATATCGTCGAAATTAAGGAAGTTTCAGTTTCATGCTAATTAAGCACTCACATGCAGCAATAAGAAAACTATTTTCATAGTTCATACTTACCAGAAATAGGTAAAATCTTTACAAATCAATAAAATCACTATTGGCTATTTAGAACGTCATCTTTAGGAGAATGTTAGGAGAAAATGTGGAGCAATTTTTCAATGAGAAACTTTCGAAAAAAAGCCTCCAACACGTACCTAATGCAAATCTGAAACTAATTGCATTTCAATTCAACTGTCTTTATGACCATTTACAGGAAAACCATTTGCACATTTGCAAAAAAAAAATCCCTAGATTTCCAATGTTTGCAATATTGAGTTGAAGGGTTAGCGGAAAATTTGAAAATTATCATTTAAAATTCTTATAAATAAGGTATATTTGTGAAGACACGTTCTAGAAGGTATAATATTTTAAAAACAATTAATATTACACTTGAAAGTTAAGTATTAATTTATTTTTTGTATAAAATTTACCAGTTGTACCACAGTTGTTGGATATCCGAACATACCAAATGGGTTAGGTGTTCAAATAACCGACAAAAATTGAAATTTCCACACAAATTGGGTTCGAATTTTCAACATTCATCAAATCGCCATCAAATACTGGGAATTAAATTAAAAGATAATCGTACGATAATCCTGTTTATT
This sequence comes from Platypus cylindrus, assembly GCA_949748235.1. NCBI lineage: Eukaryota > Metazoa > Arthropoda > Insecta > Coleoptera > Curculionidae > Platypus > Platypus cylindrus. Next base: position 1,274,334 of record OX456492.1, read on the forward strand.
AGATTATATATTTCTCCAATTCATTCATTTTGCCGATAAGCTTTTTTTGATGAACAGCCAATTATTGTAACGATCCGATTCGATATCAGCAACAAATACTACACATTTATTCTTTAGAAATTAGTGTATAATAAATACAATTTGTGGTAACTACATTTGCACAAAAATAAACTAGATAGATATTTGCCATCAGTTTTCGATGGATCGTTTGACATTGGACAGATCATTTGCGTTGTTGTTGTGAAAATATAAATCCATTGGATTAACTGGACACTTCAGTAAGGTATCTAATAGTTTAGTTATTTTTTGCTGATCTTAATTATTTTAGTTACTATGTGCGAACTAAAATCGAGTACTTTGGCTTGTAGAGGAGGAATATTACGTGTTTTTGTTGTAAGGATAGCGTAGCATTCCATAGGTAATTACTAACATAACAACGTATACTGTTTAAGAAATATACTCTTTTTAATTTACACTGTATATGCAGTACTGTACTGTATATCTATGCTGTTGTTTTATACGTAAAATTCCCATACGATACGTTCAAAAATTACTTAAGTAAACGCTAAAAAAATCAATTATTTTATACATTCTATTTTAGCTCGTTATTTCATGGGATGTTCACTTATAAATGATTTAACCCATATCTTAGGTATATTTCGAAAACATGATCATGATCAGAAATGATTCAATTCTATGCTTACGCATGAGTCATTATTTTATGCTATGAATACTTCTGAAATTGGAAACTTGAAAGTGGTGGGATGTAATGAACATATTTGTCATTATAATAGAACAAGTAAAGGCATATTAAGTGACACGTAATTAACATTTTTTATCATTTTAGGTAAATCAATAATCAGTGTAGATAAAGTAAAAAAAAATCTTCGATGTTCAAGAAACCATAAAAGAATCCAGCCATTTGGAATGCGGTATTAAAATGTTGGCAATTTAAAGCTATTCGATCGTCTAATGGTACCTACATAGGTATGATTTCTCATTAGTACAGCTACTATTAGACTAAATCGATACTAAATCCTAGCACTGTAATTCTTTTGTTAATTTCGACTTTCTATAGTAGAATGGCCCGTTTTTTTTTGAAAGGTGGTCAATACAATACAGGTACGAGATATTTTAAGCATACACATAGGTAGGTACCAGATATTGTTTGGAGACAAGAAAATTTGGCAACATAGTGACATACAGGGCGTCTGAGGCTTGGCTTTAAAACTGGTTTGTCATACAACCGAACCGATATTGATGGGGAAAGCCAAAGAAACCCACTTGGTTATTCTGCAATGCTTGGTCAGTTCTTCAGAAGGTGCGTTCCGAGCAATTGACCACATTTAGTACCAATACCATTTTATACTTGATTTGATTTTTTTTTTCATTATTTTTTTATTTTACTTTTAGTGCGGCTAGTGCGCGGAGATCACGTGTCCTGATCGATCGAATCGATTCGAAAGAAGATGTTCAAAGGTTTTTTTTTTTACTGATTTTCTTTTCTTTTTTTTTTTTTTTTAAGATTTTTTGATTTGGAATTGATATTTTCTTTGGTTATCTAGCTGTATGAGTGATATTTGGACATCATAAAGCTAGGTTACCGGAGTTAAAACCAATTCCACAAACACCTTTCGGATTTCTGATCCGTAAGATTATTTATTATACATGTGAAAGCAATGTGTGTTTCGTAATGAATATATTTGGAACGAAAGACACATGTGTGTGTGTGTGTGTGTGTGTATGTGTGGCTGTACTATACATACATATACATTCGAGTTTAAAATTTAAGAAGAAAACTGGTTTTGCAACTACCACTACACGGCTAAGCTATATATATATATATATATATATATATTCGTTTGTATCTGCGGCATTTCGATATCGCTCTAGGCGTTTTACACGCAAGCACTATCTACATTTTTAGCATTTTTTCCATGGTATTTTTTCAACTACAATCAATATACAGCAATGATAATAAATGAAAAATAGTAATACGGAACGAAAAGGCCATTTTTCTTTAACATTAACCCACGCACAGTTCATCATAAAAATATTTATCCGAAATTTGCAAAACAAATTTCTAGAACCTGAATCGCTGAGAAGAACGGTTTTTTTCTTAATCATCACAAAGAAAAAGCGGAGGTTTTCTCTCTCTCTCTCTCTCTCTCTTTCTCTCTTTATATATATATATGTATAAATATTTATATCATGTAAAATTTAACTGGTCTGGTTCTTCAGATCCTGCTATAATATTTTTATGGCCTGAAGCCTTTCACGGTCTTCACGAACGCTGCAGCGAAAACAAGAAACAACCTTTAAAAATTTTATTCTGGAACTGGATAGGTAATACATATACATGTCATATGTACATATATACATATATTTTGGATATTGGAATAATGATTTGCGTATATGTATTTTCGACACGTTTTTTTTTTCTCCCCCTTTTGTCTTTTAGTTTATTCTCGAGAGGTTTTATCTTTGTGTAGATTTTTTTTTTGTGTTCAAATTTACATCGACTTATGTGTATAGGAGAAAACTGAATTACATATATATATATATATTTTTTTTTTTTGACATGGTCCTTGTGAAATACTTGTGTGGAATACTATACAGTGGCATTTCGAATTCATTCGAAAAATATCTTATTTCAATAATTCTATTGTGATTAGAATTCGTGAGCTACCAACAAATTTAATAAAAAAATAAAAAAGAATTCTTTGTTCTAACAGCGTCGACTGTATACGCTTACGATGACGTATTACATAAAATTAAGCCGCTTTTTGATATAGCTCTTAAATATTGATCGTTTTCCCAACGATGTATTAAAGAACCCATCAAATAGAATAATATTCTACTTGAAAATTATTTTCGATAATCGCAACAGCCCCCAGTTGTCGTTTGACTCTTGAGAAAGTTTGCGAAAATATTATAGAAAACAAGTGGTTCGAATCGGATTTTTTTCCGATGCCACAAAGAGCATTTTGAAAAACGCTATTCAACGAATCGAATGGAATCTTTCAAATGTGTATATTTAATTCTATGAGTACCCACTTGAAAGGAACCGACGTTGTGTGGATGAAAATGGCGCTTTCTCGAAGTATAAATTAGCTTATGCATGGCATGCTAGGATTTAATAGCTTCTTATTAACATAGATTTAGAATGTATATTTATATGGAATTTATTTTGGGAAAATACAAGTAAAAATACTTGTTTTTTTTTGCTTCACCATTCATTACCTTCGCCATTTTGTAGAATTCATATCAATTTAAAACAAAGTGGATAAATCTATCTATTTGAATGAATCGAAAGTTTTCTTATAATTTATGGTGGTTTTTAAGCTAGGAATTTTTTTTGTGTTCCATTTTCCTATATCTAAAAGCAGCTACACGTTTATGATTTTATTATTATAAATTAACAATATTTATTAGATAACTTTGGAAATCCACTGATTTAATTATCATGTATTTTTTTTCTTTACTGCGGCTAATAATTCAAAGTATTTTTAGAAATCTCGCTAAATAAAGAATGAAATTTTAACAAACTTTTATAATTTATTGTACTTCAACCAAGTTTCGTTCAAATGAAAATTGATTCCTTGCTTATCCGATGCTTTTATATTAACATTAAAAACCTTTTTCACTGCTGACTAAATTTTCCTTGAATATGAAAGTAATAAATTTAAGACGTGATAACAAATCAAAATTTCACCTTTTCAATTTTTGAAAAACACACACACCACAAACTTTCCCAGTCCTGATTATAATTTACTTTCGTTTTCTCTATGTATAGGACTTTAAAAATATTTCTGGCCGACTACTTCAGCTACAAAACTTCATTAAATTAGTCTTTTACTTTTTTTGTTGGTGTGACGAAAAACAAATTGAATTTGGAATTCGGCGAGTGTCATTTCTTATTAATTTAACATAGTCGTGAGGAAAATTTCGAAGCAATTTATATTTTATTCTCTCATAAATATGAAAATAAATTTGAATTGAAAATGATTTCAGTTTCTTGTATTAATTATTTGAAAATACGGATCATTGAAAGGGACAGCGATTTGTTCACTGTTCCTTTTATATGTAAAATAAGGATAGATGTGCCTTATTGGTGTAATCAATGGTTTTGGTACTCTATTTTAATGCTGTGCCAATAAGCGATCTTCCCATGCAAGTAAATAGTAGTTGCAAGTTATTTTATTGATTATAAGATCCTGTCTTTCCTGCGGACTTTCTAGAACTTTAAAATCGAAAATTGCAGAGTTTAAAAATTCAATTTATATTTTCATTTATTTGACATTTCAATTTATTTCACATTTCAAACTACATGAAGACTAACAAAGCGGCAATTCTATTTCAATCTATTTTTTTTTCTCAATTATTTTTCCACTTCATCGTTCTATGACTTATTTTCCTCTATAGAGGATTTAAACCGTCTTGTACCTGAATGCACATTTTTTTGGTCATTTTTCAATTTTAAAATGATGGTTCCCATGAGAAATGAATTGGCATTTCATTGATTAAATAGGAAATTAGTCTACTAATCGCACGTCATGAAATCGCTTGATTTATCTTCATATTTATAATAATAATGGACTTTGTTTTAGTACTATTATTGCTTTGTACTAAAAGCAGCTTGAACAATTAATTAATATGGCGGAGAGTGAAAAATAAAAATTAGCAACCAAACTGGAATTGCAGGATGTATCGGCCATTAAGAAGCGAATTGCGAAGAGTTTAATGAGAAGGTATCGCTGATTAATAATATTAATAAAATAGTAATAATAAAAGTTAAAAACTAATGGAAATGTTTCTAGAAATAATCCGGCAATTGGTATTTATTTCCCTTCCTATTTTTTCGTTTTATTTTTTTTCGAAGCAGCAAATAAGTTGGATTTATATTCTACTGAAACTATCCATAAAATTTATATGTACCTACACGAAATAAAAGTGATCTCCTTCCAGAGTATATATTTTCGAAGCCATCGAAGAATATGGCCTAATAAATGGTCGATTTAAAAACAGAATTGAGCTTAGAGCGATACAGAAAAGAAACGTGAAATTTATTGTATTGCCTTTGTATACGATTTATAGTACCTAGACTTTTTGCCCTGTACGCAATTTACCATGAAATATCCTGTATAATTTATAATTTTTATTATAAACAAAAAAAAAAAAAATGATTACGGTTATACATACCTGTAAATCTCTGCTACAGTCAATCGAGATTTGTTAGTATATTTTACGTAAATTCGCATATATTTTATATGTAAATTAGAAAATGGTTTATTTATAGACATCACCTTTAGATGGTAGATAAATAAAAGATTGAAATCATATTTATTGCTTGTTATTAGTGTAGTTAGTAAGTTCGACCTAATTAGCTGGAATAACAAAACGAATTTCACAAACACGATTGACACATTTTTAAGGCCATTCAATATTTGTGGAATCGACGTTATTCAGGCACAGTTCGAACGATAAATCGTCAATTTACAATAGCCACTTATTGAGTTATTTGACATTTACATACGTTACCCTAATAATGTTTTATTATAACGTAAATTTAACATCATTAAACATCTTATACGAAAGTTAATTGAGAGATATTGTAAAGCACATGGTCCGTTAAACAACGTTCATAATTACAGCGTTTAATTCGCATTAGTACATAAATGTATTGGATTTTTATATGTATGATGAAGACGTTGAAAGTTCTTTCTCGCTTCTTTTTTTTTTTTTTTTAGCATCTATTATACGTTTCCTTATTTGTATTGTTCACATAAAAGAAATAGAAGAGTAGGTACATGATTTGTACAATAAGAACAAATCAAAAGCGAAAATTCCCAGTTAATTTTAATGGATAAGTTTGATGAAATAATTTAAAACACGTATTGGAGCGAACAAAGTGCCTCTTTATATGCAAGTCGTATATGTACATTTGTTTTTTTTTTTTTGATAGAAGTCTTAACTAATACGTAATATGTGCGCTTATGAAGAAATCAATGACACAATAATATGTTAACAAAATCATTCGAAATTCATAACAGGTGAGTGTTGAGTATGAATATTTCTACTGTAAAATTCACAGGAGTTTGAATTTTATTTGATCAATATGAAGTAATTTGTTTATTGGTGATTATTTTGTATTAGGGGCATTTTCGTGGTCCAATTTTGTGATCCGTAAAACGTAATGAAAATTGAATCCATTTCGGGAACATGGTTCCCCCATATCAATAAGATCTAATACAAATAAATTTAAATTAGAAAAAAAAAACATTCTATACGGAAAACACAACCGGAAATAGACATTTAAGTCTTAAAGCTATGTGTCCAAATCTTTCCCCAACTAATTACTATACGATCTGATTAACTTAGTGGACATTTATTGGATCAAAATGCCTATGGCATTTAGCTGGGCATTGTTCAAGATTTAGCAGAAGCATTCGCATGTTATTTCAGCTGTTAAAATACCTAATGAAGATATGAGCAGGACGTTAGACATGTGGACTTTCTCTGATGGCGCAAATTAAGTTAATTAGGCTGAGATTTTGGAATAGTATTAAACAAAGAAGTTATTTTGACTTTAGTAATGTTTGATTAAACATTTGTCTTCCTAAATTAAACTGCCTCGGCTCGATATTTTCAATATTTGCATCAGCAATTCACAAATAAGAAAAGAGAAAAGCAGACGGCCAAGTGGTAAGAGCCTACTTGATTGTGGCGCAGCGGTATTAAAATATTGCCGTGTATGTAATCGAGAAATAAACAAAATATTACAGTTAAAAACAGTGAAGAAAGACATGATATATTCAAGATTTTGTAAATGTCAAGGTGTAATAAAATAATCGGGTCAGTGACGCATAAAAATGAAATGGCATTTTAAGCGATATTACCAAACTTTTTATAAGTTTGGTTACAAACCCAAACCAAACCAAATTTATAAAAAGTTTTAGGTTTGTGTTTGGGTTTGGGTTTGGGTTTGGGCTTGTAACCCAACTTCCAACAAAACTGGAATAAAAATTCCAGATTTTTTGTGCCTTAGCAAATATTGGTTTGGTTTGGTTTGGTAAATATCGCTGGTAATATAAAAATCTTTTTATAAGTTCGGTTGCAAACCCAAGCCTGAACCCAAACCCAAACCAAAAGTCGTGGAATGGCGTATACGGTCAATGAATTTTGAGTAAAATAGGTACTAAAGTTGAGTTTTCAATATTTGAAAATTTTACTACATTAACAATTCTAGCTAGTCGAATTGCTGCTGCCATTGTTCCCGAACATTCCCTTTAATTAAATTGACAAAAACATGTTGCCAACGTATTTACATAATTTTCATGAAAAAAATCTGTTTTTTCGAAATTAGTTTCGTCAAAACCGCTTCTGGCTCTGCACGTCTGTTGTTTTTTCCAATTCTTAATTACTCCTTAAAAAAATAAGGGGAGGCACAAGAAATCTGGAATTTTTATGAAATTCTGATATTGTCACTTATTAGTTTCGACGGACAATTAATTAAATCATTTTTAATTCTTGAAGGTTGAGAATTTAATAAAACCAGCATTCTTGGCAAATTATAAAAATACGAAAAATAAATAAACAATTTGATTTAATCAACCAGTCGTTTTTGTTGATTTGAATTATGAATTTATTCAGCAGCAACTTTATTAAAATTTTAATTAAGTATAAAAATCGAGAGAGAAAAAAGTGGTTATTCTGATTGTTTGTTTTCGAATTCGATAAAACTAGGTGCCATTAATAATTTACACGCATGCAATTTGTTTTCGAAAAAATCTCATTAAATCAGCCATGAAACACAAAAAAACACATTATTTGTTAGACCTTTTCACCATCCCTTAAATATAATAAATTTAAAACATCTTTTTTACCTTGGCAACTTTCTCAAGAAACTGTTCGATGCCATGCTATCTGGAAAACATTTTATGACCAGGGATAGACTTTACTTATTTCCCATCGGCCTCTCGTTTTTTATTTTTTGTCTTCGATTTAGTGTTTTCCTCCATTTATTTTTTGTTTGGCTATAGAGTTTGAATAAGACACGATCTTATTTCCAAGGTATATATATATACTCGTCGAAATGATTTCTTAACGTAGAAAATTCGATATGAATAATTTATTTGTCAAATTTGTACCAAAAAGGTCGAATTTTTGAACAGAAATTTTAACGAAGTTATTAATAATCGATTCAATAAGACGAAAATGACAAGAACAAGGAACAAAGTGCCTTTAGGCCACTCAGTATTGAAGGTTTTAAGTTTAAATTATTTAAGAGCAATTATTTTACGCAAATATGAACACCTGCTACTGCGATATAATCTGATATCAAACAACGAGAACCTGATTTGTATACATTAATTATTCATCGATATATTTTAAGAAATAATGGCATTTTCCTCTTATGCCACACCACTATGTGGAAGCTGTTATCGTTCTCTGCCATTTACTAAATTAGTTTCTAAAACAAAAGCGAGAGCAGAGCAGCATTTTGATGGAAAAACGCTACAAATGATAAGAGGATAGGTAATGGCAATTAGAAGAGCCTAAAAGAAGAGCTAAGTAAGTAAACAGTTATCAATCGATGTGATCTTTTCTTGTCTATTTATATTTAAAAACGATTCTAAAATTTCATAAATATTTATGAAATTAACGGCAGAAATCACAAAGAGCACGCATAAATTTATGCGTAAATGAGATACATAAGCATTTAAATATTGATTTTATTTTATTTTATACGGACCAAGTGGTTTTCAGTTCACATTTTCTATATATAACATTTACATATATATGTTAGTATACAGAAACGAGACCAATTATTTTCATAGGACGCTGCGACAAAAAATTGCCTTTTACGATTGATATGTTTTTCGATACCTTTTTTTTTTTAAAAAAAAAAAAAAACCTTTTCGAATAGAGTATTTTTCACATGACATAAAAAGATATTTTTCTTTTATTTATTTTCCATAATATAACAATGGATCATTAAAATAAGGGTAAAAATCATAATAAGGAAAAAAAAAAAAAATGGAGATCAAACATCGCCTACTTTAAATTTTACGCACATCATTGCGTGAAATGCCTTATTATTTTCGTTCAGTGAAAAAATGCCGAACGCAATCATTTCTGACAAGGAGAGAATAATCATTAATAATATCACTGAAATTGATTTGATTATCATAAACGTAGATATTGAATACTAAACAATTAATTTTATTTCCCGAAATTGTCTGACACCGCTCAGAAATTTGATGCTGTTGCAACAAAATAATTAAATATTCCACAAGGAAATTCATTTATAATATTTAATGAGGCCACGATTGAAAATGTCTTCAAATTCATACTTCTTTTCACTAATTTAAATGTACATATAATTATGTAAATATAATATATTAAATCACGGTACTCATTAAGTATTCAACATACAAAAAAAAAAACAAAGTGTCTCAATCCGGTTGGAACAGTTTTCTTGTTCCAACAGAATCCCGATTATTAAAAATAAAAAGCGCGCACACAAATTTTTTATCTGTTTTTTATTATTATTATAGAAATACACAGGTATAAAGGGTTACTTATAAATAATTATGCTAATCTCTAGAATATAGATGGTGTAAGGGTGTTCGAAAGTGTTTATCGAAAGTTTTAATCGTATAAAAATGGCAATCTGGTCCTGTTTTCACACAACAGCGTCAATAAAATCTTTCGACAATATTGCTCTCGATACTATACAATTAAAATTAATGTTTCGATAACTTATTTTTGCAATAATCTTAATTAATACCGTTACAAATGCGTACAGACATAATGAAAATTAATCACTACAAGTAATTTGTTTTCAATAACAAAAATCAAGTGTGTAAGACAGTATCTGAAGTAGATAATTTAATTAATCGATATGTAATGATTAATTCGATTTTTAGTAATTACATATAAAATTATTCATTACGTGAAATTATTCCTTTCAAAATTATTATATAAATCTTAATTATTGAGGAATTTTATTATGATTCTATGTAATTTTCAACCTCAAAACACTGAACAGAAGCAGCCCAATGATTATGGCCGGGCTCACAGTATGACTTATCGATCCGCTTTGCGTACAGATCGCATTTTCCAGCGTTATCGTATATTTGATGTCGTTGGGAAAACGGCAAAGACTCTCTGAAAACGAAAATATGTTAATAAATCCTTCAAAAAAAAAAAAAACATAAATTAAACGAATCTTTTATATAGGAATTCTATCCTCAATCGATGTTCGAATTTATAAAATTACAATGAAATGGAAAAAAGAACGAGCAAATAACTCAATAATTTTGAAACTTAAGTAAGTAACTCGAATGAACAAAGAACAATGGATACAGCGAAACTTTCTCTTAAACTAATAAAGATAAACTTTCTTTTTTTGTGTTGACAACTTCTTCTTTAACAATATATTTTTCTTAATAAATAAAGTCCACTCATTTTTGATGTCTTATTAGATTATAATTTTTATTTGTAAGTGAACTTTTGTATTCTACAGAATTGCATATACTGGAATAAAGACATATGATACTTTATATGTATTTGTTTTTTTTTTGTGAAGAAAGTTTTATTATATGAGAAAACCATGAATTCATATACCTCGGCATCGTACGGTTGAATTGCCACCGTAAACTATAAAATAAGATGGTGCACAAACATCGATTGACACTCCATCGCATTTGTTTATTTCCTCAGTGAATTCTGCATTGCTTACAGTACGACAGTTGTTGTTTTGATAATCAACAGTACTATTATCTTTTGACGTACAAATTGTTATAGTTCCATATCCCTAAAGAGATCCAATAAATAATGGAGAGACTAAATACACATGGTAAACACTTACTTGCTCCCGTATTCGTAACGTTATAGTATCACTGCCATGGAAAAAGTAATTAGCTCCTATACGATAATAATTCTGTCCTCTTGGTTCAATGTATTGTGTTAAACTGAATGTATTTGTATTAGCCGAATTGTAATTAGATGAACATGATGGATTAATTATGGCTCTTGGTACTGAAATATTGATTAGTCAAATCGAGGAATTAGATAAAATTGAAAAACACTCATACTATTTAAGAATTTGTTGATAACATCATTTCCAGCTGTTTTCAATGTTTCATCGTTTGTTGTTTCATCAACAATGGTGACATCGGTATTTGGATTTATTACAAGAGCACCGTAATCACTTTGCTGACCACTTCCAATAACCGAAATGTTTATAACTGCAAATTAATTTTAAAAAAAATCATAAAATTCTCCAATAGAATTCACTATTCCTACATGGAAATTTTCGATTAATTGTTTGTCTCCTTTCCAAAATGCTGTCTCGTTGTGCATCCGTTAATTGGGTTTTTGTTATAATTAAGACTATCGTCGATTCACCACCTGTATACGTGTTATTATCTAATTTCTTCGTTCCAATGGTTTCCACTGTATCGAAAATTTTATTATAATCAATTCCAGACGGTTCTACAATAACAACAAAAATCGATATGAGAAACAGAAAATACCAGCATTAAACGTAAGTATAACGTTTTATCTTTGTTCTTCTTCTTTCTATATTCCCTCAAATAATATTATGTATTTCTCAAGGGAAAGAAATTTCAACTTTGCCCTTTTCAATATTGGGAAAAATGAGTGGTGCTATAATGAGAGTTTGGGAAAATTAATATTTAATATGAAACCGCTACAGTTGTCTATACATATAGAGCTGGCAGCCACAGGTGCTCGTTTTGTGTAAACATTAAACACTTTGTAATAAATTTCGCTTAAGGGAGACGTTGTATACGCCAACGACAGAAAAAAATTTGCTACATTTTCTCTAAAATAAATGTTCAGTAACAGTATACCGATAGAATTCGTCAATATATAATTGGAAATACTAAACTAAAGAATTAATCATTAACAACCACAAGCGAAATGAATAAAAAATATAAGAGTAAAGTATCGTTCACAATGGATATGGGACAACGCATTCTAACAGTGGTAAATAATACATACAATAAGCTAAAGCTGTCGTCCACTTTACCTACGTAAATTCATTGTAAAGGATCCCGTAAGTATCGCTTAACCGCAAAATAATAACAGCACAAGAGTCATCACTTTGTTCCTCTCAAAATAATTATTATCGTTATGTAAACATCCCTTACCACTGAAACCATACAAGACTTTTCGTATGTGTTTTCCCCAATTTGAAACCACTGTTGCGGTTTCAAATCGATCATCATATAATTAAATCGTTCAAGCGAGCCCACGCGCGTCAAGATGACGATATACGACATGGAATATATAATTTTCATTAAGTTTCTTTGTTAAGTATATCCAAATAAGAACAATTTGTTCCCTTACCATTTGAATAAACAGTATCATTGAAGGTTATATGAAATTTGGATAAATAATGTGTTTCATTAACGATGTTATTCAAACTGCTGCCTCCATATATGGTATAATGAGTTCCAAATTTGTTCACATCGATGTTGTTTAAAATATATCTAAAAATAACATGTTATTGTAAATTTATCTTTGTGCCACCATGCCATATGTAAATTTGATATTTTGAATAGATGTTTATAGAAATTATAAGGGTAGAATTTAATTAATTGTTTCGTTCTACGTGTACAAAAGGAAAATTTCAAATACATGAAGGTTTCTTCGGGATATAATATAAAACGGAACATGTTAGGCTTTCATAAAAGGCAGCTAAAGAAAGGAAAATGCCTTTTTGGAATTAATTATATAGATCCATAAAGAAAATCATAAATTCTGCTGAATTTTTGTAAATTCGCCGCTTATTTTCGATAAAATTCCTGCAAAATAATGAGCCGATTTTCGAATATTGCGAAACTCCTATACATTTTAATTGTTGCTATCTGTTCTCATAAATTAGATCTTTTTCATAAAAAAAAAATAAGGCTAACAGAATAACGAAATTTATAACATAGACAACAACAGCATCCCATAAAATTTCTAAACGTCTGACCTTTACTCGGTTTAAATGTTTAAAAAACCACCATTTTGTATCCGATTAATGTTGGAACTAACTGGAAACATTCTCCCGATACATATAAAATTAATATATAACGGACAGTAAAGCAATTTGCTACTGGCAAGCCGGGAGAATGTCTTTTTTTTTTCTTGCTAAACAGAAAACGGCTTTTCCCATCGTACAGAATACATTAACATTGAAAAGGTCCGTATCGAAGTAAGTATTTATATTCATCGAATTTACCATGAAGTAATAATGAAGCCATTTTCAGTCCGCATTGCGACTAGAATGGCATGTCTATTTACGTGAGATGGTGAAATTATTCTTATAAAATGTTGCTATGTTCTACCATTATTAATTTATTACTGAAGCCTTTCAAGCAGTACTATTGTTATATTCGAAATTCGTATATATTCACGGCGACATTTAATTAATTAACAAAAGTGAATTTAATAAAGAAAAATAACAGATTCAAAATGCCATTCAAAATTTTAATCCGTCCAAAATTCTATTAAGAATTATGATTCCCTTTAAATATATTTTATATTAATTAAATCTCCGAGATAGAATAATACTCGAAAATTAAACGCTTTTCTTTATCATGTTAAAGGGAAACTTTAAACGGGATTCAAAAAGGAATCTCAGTCAAAGAGCAACATTTAAATGATATGCTGAACATTGAAATAGCAAGCAGATGAATTCACGTTTAAAGCACAACTGAGGCCTATTAGGGTTTTTTTTTTTTTTTAAATAAAAGCGAACACATAAAATACATCATCTTATATTAATTAAAGTTATACTTACGAAAGTAATGGCTTAACTGAACTTAATGACCACGATAAGTCAATGAAAATACGTAAATCAGCAGCGGTTCGTTGAATAGTTTGTGCCCCTTTACACGATAAGTCACTACTAACCATGGTGGCTAAAATGCAAAAAAAATTTTAATCGATTGATACGGCAAATAATCAATCAATTCTTATAATCAAATAACGACTTACGAAAATAAGATTTAAAAGCCGAAACGCCTGCTTCGGAAAATATAATAAACGACGAATTTAACCATGAATTTCCCGATAATGGTGCTTTCTTATTAAGAATCGACATGAAATTAACTGATTGATTCGTAACAATTGCATCGGAAGTGATTTGCGAATACACCGTATTTCTATTACAAGCTGTAATTGAATTATTGAACACTCCTTTCTCAAATGGTGAATAATACATATCCAAAATTTGCGAGATTTTCATATCGGCAAATGTACCGATCCAATCATTCATTTTCAATGCCATAATCAAACCGTCTACGTCGCCACGTAGTTCGGCATCAGTTGCTTGCAGTAAATTATTGTTTTGCAAGAAAAAATACTTTGGATTCGTTGTACTATTCCATCCGCCGGATGATCCAAGTTTTGTTGGTGTAATAGGTGCTTGATATAATGCCGCTTCACATAATTCCCCTAAAAAAACAATCATTCAATTTCAAAATGAATTCAATTCAATACAAAATAATTGAATCGAGATCAACCTACCTACAATAGTCCCCGCATATCGATTATCGACATTTTCATATGATTCAGTATTTAATCCAGTCGCTATACCAGCCAATACGCCTCCTGGTTTAGTTGTACCAAATTCCGAATAGGCAACACCTAATTCAATAGGACACTGACTGATATCATCTAAATTAGTTGTTGATAACACTCCCAAACCACTCAAATTAACCAATTCAGTTTCTGTATCCCGTTTGCTTCGTATTCTGGATGTGTAACGGGCCGATTTCGTACATTCAGTCGCTTCGTTACTTCGTTTTGTATCATCGATTGTACTTGAAATCATATAATGAAGAGCACACTGGAAGAAAAAAGAAAAGATGGAAACAAATTTCCGGCATTTACTTTAGAAACTAAACTTTCGGAAATGAAAATGTGATATATTTGACAATTTGTTAAATAGTATCGATAGAGTTCGCATATTGTTTACTACTTTATTTACAACAAGCTGGTGTTTCGAAGAAAAGGGTAGAACCATAAATAACTTGATATAAACTATGTAATCAACAGATCTATTTATTTAACTTTAAGGAAGGATTTCTAAAGGCAAATATTTGAGGCAAAGGTCTACACTTTCACGTTCATTTGATAATGGATGCCTTTGAATCTATTTGGAAAGACCTTTGGGTCATTTGAAATTCAGTCTCTATTTGAATATTAACTTCTTATTTAAATGGCTTTCAAGATGCTTGTCAATATAATGTCGCCCCCGTACTAAATTACCCATAATGGTGATGGGTTGATAAGCCACATCTTGACCTTGTCAAGTCTATTTAATTTCTTTTCCCCTCCCAATTTTTTTCACCCTATAGTTGACGAATTATTATGGAAATGAGACAAGTTCATTTTTTTATTCAATATAAAATTCACCCTTCTCCGCTATACATAATATAGAAATTGACAGGTGGAAGTAGCTTTATGTCATCTATTAAATTAGGTGTGTAAATTGAATTTGGTAAAGAATGACAGCATTTTTAATGGGAAAATTGAATTACAACAAAAGATCGAACCTTTTCGATTCTACCAAGATCACCAAATTCTAAATCCTGTTGTGCATTTGGTAGAAATTTAGATAAAAGTATACGTAATTTATAGGTTTCCAATCTTTTCGCTGTATAGGCTACACCATATCTTTCATCGACCGCTGTTCCACTACTACTTATTCCATCTTGCCGCAATCTGTAAAATACACATATAGATAGATGAATAATCACACTTTAAAATTATTCAAACTAATCTGAATAATTGTTGTTTAAATCAAAGGCGATGATATACATAATATAGAATGGCACAGAAACAATTTCATTCTATATTCGATATATTTCAAGTATCGGAATTTACCTACTTTTGAATTATCTGAACTGAAAGTGTTTGAGGGCTCATAGTTGGATTTGCATCTTCCAACATTCGAATGTACTCAATCAATAGATTAATTGTTGATGGAGGTCTACTATCCGCTATTGTTATACCGGGTATGGCAGAATTGTTGTAGCATTCAATAAGAAGCGGGGCCACATTGCTACCTAAAATATTCAGAAAAATCTCTATTTAAACGAAATACGAATCTAAATTATGGATATATGCAAAGGAATTAAATGGAAAACATTGGGAATTCATTAAAACATTTATTTTATTCCAGTTCTAGGTCACAGTCTGTATTTACCCTTAGCAAACTTTCAATAATTGAAAGGATTTTAGGCCGAACGATGTTGTATTGTGGCGGTGGTAAACAAAATGCTAAACAACAACCACAAAAAAAAAACAAACACACACACACAGAACGAACTGTCTGCTTTCGGGCACTTTGCATATTCATGCTTTGAAATAATTTACTCGAAGTTTTCAATGCTTTGTTGTTGAGTGCCTACGCATTATTTGGACTTGTTTGTGTGTCACCACATAACTCCTTTGTTTTCCAGTTATGAAATGGCAAGATAGTTTTCTAAATGTCTAAGAGTATTTGCATAAGACTTATCATGCTACCCACAAGAGAGCCTGAAGGGTGAAATAATCCCTTTCAATTTCAGTATATACATATTGACAAATAAACAACAAATGATAATAGCAAATGGAAAACAACAAAGATGAAACATATTAAATTAAATAAGAATAAAAAATGTATTGTAATGGTTTTTTTTGAATCATATAAAGTTCTTCAGTCAATGAAAATTTAAAAATTTATATGACATAGAAATAGGCCAGAGAATTCGTGACAAACGGCTGACATTGAGAAATGATATTGAGATAGAAAAAGCAAACGCAGATTTTCCGCGGGGCGAAAAAATGTAAAAGCACTTTGGAAAATATGAATGCTGAACGATACAATGCATAAGGTGAAAAAATAAAATAGCATGAGAACAAATAATACAGATAAGCAAAATAGAAATGACTAATCAAGTTGGCACGCCCAGTGGAAGAAACACAACGTCATATGGAAATGTTAAGCATAATTTGGAAAATATGGAAATAAGATCGAGAACAAATGGAATTAACATCGAAATATTTACCTGTGTTTGTCTGACACGTTGTATTCCATATCAATTGAATAATTAATAAAACTGCGAAGAATTCGGATTTCATGTTTCGTATACTATTAAAAACCTAGGAATGATAGAAGAAATTAATCATGCTGGCATATAAGGCTGATAAGATAACGATGTTCATTATCTGTAATTAAATTGTTCATTATAATAAAATATGAAATTTTATTTAGGTGGAAAATGTGTTAGTGGTTTCATTTCTCAATTACCCACCGTTGATCATCCATCCTGTATTTCAAAGCATAGTGTGTAGCGAGAAATAAAGTTCAGTTTTTCTTGCCGTGATTTTATCGAAAAATTATCTTATTTTCTAATATTTCGAACATACTTATTTCTAAAATCAAAATATTACATGTCGACAGTGAATTTCTCTTTCATCTTTTGCTTGTGTTGTCCATTTTGTCAATTTTCTTTTGATTGATTCGTCTCGTCTTGTAGATTTCACCCTGAATTTACTTGGAGTAATATATTTTTCGAGTGCACTCCATGACTGGAAAGTTTGTTTTTTTCTTGAGCCCTTGTTTTCCATTGTATCGATTTTTTTTTATTTTTTTTTGATTCCCAAAAGACTTGACGTATTATGACAAGATTTATAGGTAGATACTTATATGTCTCAGCCATCAAAATCAGCAATGAACACAACCAAGCGACAGCGTTTCGCCGAAATTCCATCATCAAATCAATCATTATAGGAATTGAGAAAGATGGAAAATAGATTAGTAAGAGAGAAATAAAATTATTGTTATTTTCATTTCTCGTTGTCATTAATCATCATCATTATCACGGTTATTTATTGTAATATTTACATCCGTATGACATACAAATGATTTATTATTATTTTACGATTGTTCGTCTATGGTTAAAAACAACAATTACCAATTTTATTATTGATTATTTCTCTTTCTCATTTGAACAGATTGCTGTTGAATGACTGCAAAATATCTGCATTCATCTGGGGCCGCCATTTATGTTGAAAATATTTAGAAAATTGGCCGCAAAATTTAGTTATTATGTTGTACGCTGGAAACGTATTCGCTTTAATTAAGACTTAAATGAAAATGTTTTATATCAAATAGGTAGGAGCCATGGGAGCGTATCGAATAAGTTTTAAAATGAAATTCATTTTTGTCACATATTAATAACGGATAACGAGTTAAAAATGAAATGAAAAGGCAATTAAAACTGTATGAAAACTGTTTCATAGTATTTTCAAAATGTCACATACTTAAAACGAGCTGGTTAAATACGATACAATAAAATAGTAAAAATCCCACTGTCAAATGATACTTTTCTTAGCTAACGAAACTTTTAAAGGAATAAATCATGTCCAAAGTAACCACGATGTAAACTGTAAACTACGGTTCAAACTAATTATTACAGTGACACTTTTCCAGCTAATTGGTGTCAAATAAAATGTTGAGGATCATTTCATATTACGTACGTATTTGATACATTTTTCACTCGAAAAAATTGAAAGTTTTCAGGCATTATTCGAGCGATTATTCAGCATAAACATGAAACTTTAAATCTTCTTTTCAAGTATATAAAATCTGGAGCTCTGTTAAAATGATTTTAAGCCAGAATATAATTAGGTATCGCTGTCTGTCGTGTCTAAATAATTTTTAATCCACGCAAACAATTATTGTATTAATTAAATCCTATAATTTTCTAGTTTACTTAACTCGTAAGAATTACTCATAGATTAAATCGAAAACTGAGTAAGAAAATTGAACAAAATTCGTCCCCCCATTCCAACACATTGGTTGAAGTTTGATAAACATTAAGAAGCATCCAAGTGGAAACTATTTAATAAGATTATACGACATATACATATATCGAAAACAATATTCAAAATGATAAAAGCATATTCAACACTTTAGGCACAAAATAGCATATTTTAATACAGGTCTGGATAAGATTGCGTAGGAAGCTGAATATTGACGAAGATTTGATCCGAGTGAAAACTGAAATTGTTTTGAAAGGATTGGGGTTTATTTGAAAGGAAAATGAATTAAGACGTGGCGCCTCTAAGAAATTATCTGATTTAATTACAAGAACATAAAGAATTTTGTTTTCGAACCAATCCCCATCTTTCAGAATATGTTTTGCCATCATAATTAACGGACGACGACTTCTATTTTATGAACTTATTAGAAGTTGTTTTAACGATGTATTCTCTATGATGTAAAGACAAATTATTGTTACTCAAAAACACACACATGCTCTACAATGTAGCTAGAGAAAATTGAAAATAATTACAAATTCATTTTATTAAACCTTGGATGCGTTTAAACGATTGTTACAATTTTCTTAAATTAGAACAATAAATGCAGGATGTTTCTAGTTTCTGTATATGATTTAAAACACCTAGTAGATGGACGAAATATCAAAATTTAGTACTCTTTTATTTCCGTTTAATAAAACTAGTCACGAAGTTTGGCAATTTAAAAAAAAAAAAAGCTTTCCAAAAGATCCTTTTTTCGCCAGATTATCTCAATTTTCCTGAGCCTATAAGGCATCCGTAAATTTATGCAGCAAACCAAGTCAAACTTAGCCATCGAAAAGGCACCTTTTGGATCGCTATCCTCTCTGTCCCCTTTCTCTCTCATTTTCCAATTTTAATAAAATGTCACTTAATGTGGCAATTTTGTTGGTTCTTTAAACGATATTTTTTTCTCGTTAAAAGGGCTTTGAAGGTTCGATGATTGAATTTATTTTCGGATGAAGGGATCATGCTGCTTAGCATAATTTTTGTATTATAATAAAAAAACCGCTGTGTAAATATAAATAAAATTCCATCAAGTAATTTTCTTTGTAGATTTCACAATATACGCTGGCGCTATTATTGTTTGTTTTCAATTCATATTAATCTATTTATTTCAATATCAATTCAATTCAATTTAATTGTAAATTTACGAATATTATCAGCTTGTTTATGGCCTAATAAAAAACCAGCTAAAGGCGATGCAATTCAGATTTAAAATTACTTTAATAGACGAAATTAGTAAAATAGAAATCACGACCATTAAAATTAAAATGCTTACCTTTACGAGACCAATAAAATAGATAGCAACAACAAAACTACAGGTTAATTTTTATCTATATGCTAAAAGGTTAAATAGATTAGATAGCATATTTATGTGTGTATGTGTGTGATTATCAAAGATAAATAAAGATAATTCTATTTATTTCGTATAAGTACCTAGTATGTACAGTAAATAGTCATTAAAGCATCATTTTTTTTTATAACAAAAAAGAAAATCAATCGATAATCGACGTTGCTTTTTTGTTGGTGATAATTTTTTGAATATGTGTGGAACCCAAATCGATCGAATTCTCCTTGATACTTCTATTTTTCTCCTGCTCTTTTAATAATGTATCCAGTTTCTTGCCAAATACGAGCCGTCCGTGTTTCAATGCATTAAAATCGAAAGCCTGAGCCAGATCAATATTGATGTCTTCTAGCGGTGTATCACCTGGTCGAATGAATACTGGAACAAGACCAGGAATCGATGGAATAAGTTGATTCGATAATGGTTTGGCATCTGAAAAAAAAAAAAAAAAATAGAACAATTTTATTACATTTGTCTTGTATGTAGAATTAAAATTATTCGGCTAGTGCAAGGTGCAATATGGCTAATTTGTCTGTGCTGTACTGTATCTGTGCATGACACATCGTGACGTAAGAGATGGGAATATTTTTTTGGTCGCTCCTCTCCCAAGTTCAGTTGAATCAGATAATGAATAATAATTTCTTTTTTTTTGCATGAATTTGAATTAAAGATATCTCTACGTACATTTGCTAACTGTCATTCTATATAGGACATTATTTCTATGGCCCAGTAAACTTAAACTTTACGGTCATACATTAAAACAAGATTGACCGACACTGATTAGATAAAATAGGAGAGCGGAATTAGAATGTGAACATTATGGAAGGAAATACGAAATCTAAATCGTTCAACACACACAAAAGGGTTTCATCCGTCCTTTATTTATCATATTTCACTGGAAATGTGTTCCAGTTAGACCGGAGCACAAGATTACAGCGTAAAAAAGTAACTGCTTCAAGCAAACAAAAATTATTCAAATTCTCCACTCCTTAACGCCAAAAAAAAAAAGCATTAGCAGAATCCGTTAGTCACACACATCAACGAGATCAATATACTTTCAAAAAGATTTCTAATAACAGTACTACTAGATTAGTTTCTATATACCCAATAGGGTTTATACTACCCTATAAATAACTAATTACAATGTATGTTTATAAAATAAAAATTACGCACCGATAAAAACTGCAAAAAAAAGGGCAACAATAACCGGTACACGGATCCGGTACGACATCATCTTAAAAACCAATAACAGAGAAGAAAAAAAAAAAAATAGGAGATAAAGAAGCGACACACCGAAACGAAGAAATACACGGTACGACTGAGTTAATCACCCATAGCATACCTTATATAAGAGTGGTTTGGTTGGTTAAGATTTTTGCTATTGTTTGGTATCTCTCTATACAGAGATAGTAGTTTTGTTGGTACCAATCTGATTGATGATGATATTATGTGTAGCTTATTGTAGCTCATCAATATTACTAGAAAGAAAATTGAACATTTCCCTAATTGGTATACGGTAATTATACCGGCCAAATAAATACATAGTAATTCCTTTATTCGAACACATGAAAGGATTAACTGCATCAATGATCAAATTAACTGCACCAATATAGTCTAATTATAATTGGAATTAGTGAACTAGCAAATAGAGAATAGAGAATGTACGTGTCAATTGATGGCTAATTGGAAATTTGTATGATTAACACCATGTCATTGTGAATGTAAATATGTTAAACTTCAGATACTCACCGCGGTGGTGGGGGGTGTTCGATTAATGTTTTACTAAATTTTTTTACGCTTCCTGAAGCGTAAATGTACGTTATTTTTCGACGCAAATCCGAAAAAACTTTTTAATCGAAATTGGACTTTTTTCTTAATTAGCAAACCGAAAATTACAGGACTAATTGGAAATTTGTGTATTCATTTTTGTTGTAAAATCTGAATTTCGTAAACAAGATCTAAATCCAACCACCACCCCTTAGAAATTACTTTTTCTTTCATATAGGAAAATCTTATTAATTAAAAAAGAAAAAAAAAAAGGCAATATCTAAGTGGGCAGTAGGTAGGTAAGCAATAAACAAGAATTTTTAATTGCCAAAGTTGATACTCCCAGTCATTTTTTGTTCTGAATCCCCTCCACAGTCATAGTAATATAAAAATGAAAATTAGTTTCTATTAAAAATGGAAAAGCGTGAAATATAATGAAAACCCTGGTAGAATAAATATTAATAATCATTTTTTAAACAGCTAGGACGAAACATTATTCGTGTACCTGTTTTTTTTCTCTTCCTTATGTTTTATTTTTGATTTGTGTTTCGTTTGTCTTTGAAAATTCTTGCGGATATTAATTTTATGCATAGATTTTTTCATGGAAAAAGGTCAATATTTCATCATCTTCATCTATAAACAATAATCAGCTTGCCTTTCATGACTAATAAGGCAAAAATGTATTCGATCAAAGCCAATTTATTTAATAATTGATCATATTAATTAATGATTCTTATCTCTTGTATGCAATTTATTTCTCTTATTTAAATCTATTCAGTATTCTATTATTTTTTCTATTGTTTCAAGCATTATAAATATATTTGTCCATCATTATTATTTTTAAATTATTTTTTAAACGATGGAGGTAAAATCCATTAAATTATTAGATTCCTGCAAGGTACAAAATGCGATGATATCACATTTAAGAAATCCGTTTCTACCTGTATAATACCTGTAAATTAAAATTTAATTAAATATACAAGCTGACCAAAATTCTTTTGTCGGAAATATACAAGATGAACGACTTTTATTTAGAATAGAACCTGTTAGAGTAGATACAGGGCAATAATTATATATGAAAATTAATTTTACTAAATGTAGAAACCATTCGAAGACGACAATTATCGATTTTTCAGGTACGTTTCAACTGTGGCTTTTAATTATCTTTAATTCCATAGAGATGAATGCAGAGAGAAATTCTCATTTGTTAAACGGTGCGTTATTAAAACACGTTAAACAACTTAGTTGAAATTATAAAAGCGACAAATAGCATTTCAATAATTACTTAAAATAGCACACGTTAACGACATTTCACCACAACAAAAGCAACCCTAAATTTACCCTCAATTAAATTACCTGTACTTATTTTGGAATGGGTACAAGAGATGGTTGTTATATAGTTTTGCACCAATTTTCATTTGTTTTCACTTCACACTCACTCGTTAAGTATTCCACCTACATTTCCATTTTGTCGCCCCCCCCCCTTCCCCATCCTCTCTCTCTCTCGATCCTTCCACTTCAACTCGGTCTTCTTATCCTTATTTTATTATTGAAGCAAAACCGTTATTAATTTGGTAGCTGTCAGTATCCTACATTAACATGAACAACCATTTAAAGTAAACATGAAAACAAAACATTTATAGAAACTTTCTTAATGGATAATGGAAAATGTCTTGTCGCACATTCCTATACTATAGATATAGGCCTAACTACTAATGATGAAACATTGTTACACACTGTATATAGTTATTTACGCTGAATCTACCAACTTAATTATGTACATCTAACTGGTTTTCGTATTTCGCTTTAGGTCTTTCATTCGTTTGGTAATCATCTTAATGGTTTTTCAATTAAAATTTTCCCCAAAAATAATTCTCTCACAAAATTATTATGTTGTTAGTGAAATTCCCGAGCCGAAATGTTCGCTATTGTCGTTATTCTAATTTGTCATTTTAATTGTTTGAAAGGTAAGCCATTTGGTTTTTTATTTCTTGCTTTTAAATCTAATTGAATTATGTGTGCCTTATGATTAATACATTATTCATAATATTGTCGTCGTTATGAATTGGTTGTGGATCTAACCATATTTTAGTTTAGACAATAAAATTTACATATTTTTCGTTATTTATTTTTTTATTTTTTTGATGGCATTACACGTATTCTAAGAAAAAACTATTGCTAATTCTACTATTGTTATTGTTCATTAAGCGGAGATTGCTTGTTAGAACAGTGGCGGAACATAAGGCAAATGTTCAAAAAATACACAATACAATTACGATCCAGATGTGTTTATAATCGAATCCAGTTTAGGTGGAGCATCGAATATTCTGACCTCAATTCGAAATGTCGTCATTTCTTCAGACGTTTACTGAATAACGTGAAGAAACCATTGTATCTTAATACATATGTATAAATAACTCAATCAGGTCAAGTCCATCGATACGAAGGAAAAAATTATATAGATTGCCCAGCGAATAATTAAAGTTGACGTTAAAAATCAATTTTAACCCTGAAATTCTTTGTTAATAGATTATTTTCTTGTTTGCTATTTGTTTTTACCTTAATATGGATGGATTCTATAAATATATTTCCATTATATTAATTAAATAGGGAATTAACAATCGAAATTTATTCATGGGCTTTGATGTAATAACACGGAATTTTTTTTGTAAATTTTCGCCCATATATTACAGCCGGGATTAGCTTTTAATGAGGTCTACACCTCCCTATACATAATCAACACGCTTTATATACACAAAAAAAAAACTGAATGGATGGCAACCACCACTAGAATTACAAAAAAAAAAAAATTGCTTTCTACACCTAATTCGTTTCCTTTGATCAAAAAAAAAAAACGAAAGGTAACCTCTGGAGTAATTAAGATTTTTTCTTTTTTTTTTTTTGCTGTTTATCTGACGGCAGCAATAAAATGGCCAAAAACCGAAAATGTAAATCAACCAACATCATCCCATTCCATCATCATCATCCACCTTTTGCTCGCTCTCCATCGTCCTGTCATTTCTTCTCATTCCATCATAGCATAACATATAGTATATACCCTTTTTAGTTGAGTGAAAATGTTTTTGAAGGGAACATGAAATTGGGATCAAAGAGAATATATATATATTCTGCAAAATTATTTTCGAATTTTGTGTTTGACGTTTCTTTTTTCTTGTCTCTCTGTTTAATTTACAAACCCCCAAAAACCAATTAATTTCTTAATCTCATTTCAATTTAAATGACAAGATGAAATATAATACATATTAAATAACAACAACGAAAAGAAAAAATGTAATGAAAAAGTATGATCGCATAGCGAAAATTGGGTTTTCTACAGCCATTTCTTTTTTTTTTTTTTTATGGCAATTTGTCTCTTGTTCGCTCGCTCACTTTTTCCATTTGAATTAAAGTCAAGTTTTCGAAGCATCGTTCTGTGAAATTTGTTTTTCATACCTGTCTGAAGGGTCTGTAAAATGCTGCAATTACATCCTGCAAATTTGTAATCTCCGATGTAATTCTAGTGTAATTGTCGCCCTTTTTTCTTTATATATCTAAATTGTCTTTTGTTCTACGGTCTTTTCATTGTATTTTGTTATTGAATTTAAAATGAAAAATAATCGAGTAAATACTTAAAAATGTTGAGAGTTGACGCTTTGCTGCCTCATCATCTTCACGAAAACATCCAATTTTCCGTATCGCCTCGTATACAAAACGTCGTTAATCAAAATCAATTCCGTACAGTTGTAGGCGGCCTTCTTGTTTTAATTATTTAATAAATTACGTACCCCGAAAGGGTAAGATTTGATCTGAAAGATACTTAAGGTGTTATGCCTAATAAATTTAGAAATATCGTTCATTTAAAGTTGAGCCTTAAACTGTGAAAATCGGGATCAATAAAATAAAATCCTTTTCATGTTCTTGATGGTTTGCTGAGCGGTTTTTGATTATTAAATCTTTTGTGATATATTAGCATATATTTTAGATGCATGATGAACGCTTGTGACACTATTGAATTGAATGAAAATTACTAAATAAACTCCGATTGTAGCCAGAACCTAAAAATAACAAAATATAATTTAACTCCACCAATGGCATAAGGCAACAAACTGTGGGTTTGAGTGGCTCAACCGTCTAAACTATGCTTAAAATTGGGTTAAAGAAAAACACTAACTGATCGTAATAATGCCGCATTTATGCTGAAAAATCCACATGCTGAGAATCTGAATTCTCCATAAAGCAGACTTCTTGATATAATTTTAATCTGAAAACGAAAATTTTCCAATTTATTTTCCTATTTTAATTCGAAATGTTTACCTTTTTATTTAGCGAATATTTTAGCGGCATTCCATGTATGAGCAACAATCGATATTTAGTAACAAATCGGATTAATTCGCATAAAACAGCAATACTAATTAGCTGCAACAATGGATTTACAATTATAATAACTGGTAGTATATAATCCTTGAATTCATTTGGTATAATAAATCGTCCGTTCAACGTGTATCCAAAGTAGCCATCAAATATTGCACAACATATGTAAATGCAATGATTGGCAATATTAAATAATATGGGAATCGAATAGACTTTATCATGAATAGTGTAAATTCTAAAGACACTTTCATAAATTTTGTACAAATTCTCAATAAGATTCTCCGCGCCTTGCTGCTTCAATTTGGTCAGCATTTTAAGATTTCTGTTTATTAATACTAGTTTATCGTAAATAACAAATGCTACTGTAATATATTGTAGGGAAAATGCATTATTAATATGCGCTGAAGTATAGACAATGAACCAATGCTTGATGCATATTTGCCGATTATTCTCGCAAAGAAGTACGGTATAATAAAGATCGAAAATTAATGCACCAATAAATCTCACACCAAAATATTTCCATAGAAAATACTGAAGATTTGTATTTGAATTTTTCATTGGCAGTATAATTAAATCGTCTTCTAATTCTTTAATTTTCCGCATCATTTCACTGATTTTAAAACGATAGAAGAATAGCGCTGAAACAGCGGTTACCATTCCAAACATATTGCTGAAACTCACTAGGTAATCACCGAATTGTACGACTAAATTAACATCGTAATTAATTTCGAAATGTATATTGACGTAGCAGAGATATAGGACACCGGAAAATACGATTATATAGTATACCGATAAATGAATATACGCTAGAATACTCCGATGTTTCAGATCACTGCTTGTGCTAATTCTTAAACCAAATATATAGCTGACCACTATCGAAATGTATAGCGTTCGTATAATATTCTTGCTGATCATTTTATTAGACCGGAATTATTGGATTTATATATGGAAATATGAACGTGTGCGTTCAGAATACGAGTACTTACTGACCGACTTTGCTTCATTAAAACTTTTAAGGGTTGTTCTATTTGACATCGCATCACGTTCAAGTGACTAACGACTATTTACCCATCTTTAAGTTTACATATGACATAAAAGTTTTCACGCTTTATTATTTATGTTGTTTAAGGTTACGTGGATCACAACATAGTAAAAAGGCAAACGGATTTAAAAGTGAACGGTAACGATTTCGATACAAAATCGTTAGCAACACATTTTGGCAATTTGGCTGGAACGATCATATCGAATTTACAACAAGGCAAACCCATTAATGTGGACATATCGATTCACGTTGATAAACACCGTAATAATGCATCACTATCAAATTATCCGAACCATTCTGGTTTACAAAATGTGCCAGCACCGAATTTAACTTGGCAAACGGAACCGTTTGATGTCGGTCACAATGAAGAATCACGATATAATTATGGATTTTCCGGATATCGACCACCGCCACCTCCTAGTTCATATGATTTTGCTTGGCCTTGGTCACCAGGTCCGTCAGGGTTTCAATCTAGTGGTCCGTTTCAAGATCCAGGATCGGCATACCCGGGATATCGACCACCACCACCACCACCACCACCACCACCGCCACATCATCATCAACAATCATCGCCAGAATTTGGACATCCACCACCACCACCGTATCATCATCCACAATCACCGCCAGAATTTGGACATCCACCACCACCACCACCACCACCGTATCATCATCCACAATCACCGCCAGGATTTGGACATTCACCACCACCACCACCTCACAATGCTCCAACAGCATTTGGATCACCGCAAATGCCAGGCAATTTTCCACCTTCGAATCATCACGAATTTGATAGATTCGGACCACCGCCAGATCGACCAGACTTTAAACCCCATCATATGTTTCAGCATTTTAGTCCGCCAAATCAATTAAGTTTTTTCAGTACACGTGAGTACATATTAAGCTCGGACATAATTATGCCTGTCAGCGACATAAGTTTGGCAGAATGGCGTGTAATTATATAATAAATGAGCAGCGGAACGTGGAATCTGCAAAAGTTCTGCTAGAGTCCGTTAAATGTTTCGTTTATTTATTATTGTTATTATTATTCTAGCGCCAGTATCGCCCGATTTCAATCAACCACCACAAATACATGAACGTCCAGACATCGAAAATAGTAATTCAAGTTTTCCCAATTTGAAGCCAACATCCATTGAGGCAAATGAAGACGAGGATAAGAAAAAAATCGCAGGATATTTGAATGGAACATTTCCAATTATACTTCTAGACGAAAGTGAAATCAGAAAATAGCAACACAAAAAAAAACAATTAAGTGAAGAAGACTCAAAAAAAATCGAAGACAATATATTTTCAATTTCAATATTCCACATGGTTCTGTCTGGCGAATATTTTCACATATACAAAAAAAAAAAAAAAACTTTATACTTCAAAAACTAGGCATGCCTATCACAGCAGGCAAAAGTTTACATAAATTTATATCTATGATTTCGTCCTTTTTTTTTTCGATATTGATAAAATTCCAATAAAAAAGAGAAAAACCTTAGAAAACATCACTGTTTATTTTGAAGAAAATATCATCACAAAATGGGGATGTGGGAAGCGAATTTTTCTTTAGAAAAATATGTCTGTGTTTGTAAACTAAGTGATTTTCTATTTGTTTGTTTGTTTGTTTGTGTGTGACAACGAAACGAAAAATATTCTTTTTTTTTTTTTTCGTATTGTTGAGATGCTAAAAGCAGATTGTTACAGTGGAGATGCTTCGTTATTAAAACTTTACTTGCTTGTGTCTTTTTTTTGTTTTGTATTATACTGTTTATATTTTGTTAGGAAAAGTTCTATGTACATGTAATAAGATTCTGTCAAAAGAATACTTGACTGTTTTAATTCAAATCCATCATCCTGAGATGATAGAAATATAATGTGATTTAATAGAAGCTTATGACTGATCTTGTATATTTAATTCAATTAAAATTAAGACGCAAATATACGAAATTATCAACAATATATGCACCCATGGGTTATCAACACGTCAAAATATAAATACGTTCGTTATATTTAATTTTATTTTTTTTTTTCGTATTTATCTATACACATAAAGTTATACAGTACAACACTTCCTAGTTTATTCCAGAAAATAGTTCATTCGTATTAATCACTAGATTTGAAATCTTTATACATCCATCTGATGGTTGTAGACCTATTTTTCCGCCATATTCTGGTACGCTTTGAGATCTAATTATTTCAGTTCAATATTGTAGTATCAAATACGCTTTGTTTTTCTATTTGTACAAAATTTCACTTCTTTCATGTTATTTTTCCAAACAAAATATATTTTACCCTATTATTCTTCACGTAACAAATTTACGACTTAAATGTTGTTATTCCAGCAAAAAAGTGTTCTTAATTTGTAACGTTCTTAACGAAAAAGATCCATTTCTAAGTTGATTTTTCTGTCAGATAAATATTTTGATGCCCTTCTTCTAGCGATATTGGCATTTGATTATGTTATCATTCCTAAAGACATACACACACGCACACTATTATTTGTACCAAGCAATACTGTTCTGTCGTATTATTAGTTCATATCCAATGTGGATCGATCGTCTAGGTCTGGATATTTGCTCATATCGAACGCGGAATGTAGACCAGCGGAACAGTCGGCAATGGTGTGACGTCAGCAGCAATTGTGTTGTAGCTGCCGACATTGACATTGACAGTTGCTATTTATTTATTTGTGTTTTAAATGGATATTTACTGTATTTCTGTTTATGAAAATCGCACTTGTTCGATTAGATTTTTTTATTTTTGACAGTTACTGGTTTCGTATGTATGTCAAATAACGTCATCATTTTACTGCAACCTTTTACCGTTTCGCTGAGTATAAATTTGATCAGTCCCCATGTATGTGCATCTGTCTGTTTAAATATTACACAATAATTGATTAATTTTAATAAACAAAATAATCAACATATTTTTTACAAACAACAAATATATAATTTGTTTATAATTGTATATCATGGATGTGAGAAAATCCAAGTCCGCTTGTATTGTACATTGATGAGAAAAGATGTTAAACAGTGGCGTCGCGTTTTTCAAATCAGTATTAGCTTAGTGTCGCAAATAGTCGAGACGCCTCTGTACGAACGAGAAAAGAATCATTTTAATGTCTATCAATTATAATAGAAAAAAACATGGAATTACATATTAGGTCATAAATTAAAAGCTTTAAAAAAATGAAAATAATTAATGATTAGCTGATGGCAACGAAAAGTACTTTGTTTTAAGATAATAATTTAGATGAAGGCGATTATAATCTTTGTTGAAGTGTTCATTTCTAATGGTAAATTATTTTAATTGTTTTATAAAGTGC
The DNA here is from genome assembly GCA_949748235.1 of Platypus cylindrus. Taxonomy (NCBI): domain Eukaryota; kingdom Metazoa; phylum Arthropoda; class Insecta; order Coleoptera; family Curculionidae; genus Platypus; species Platypus cylindrus. The sequence goes on from OX456492.1 coordinate 1,305,066, forward strand.
GCTCATAGACGTGGACAATAGTGGGAATATGAATAAATTTTGTTGCAATTGCACAACGATTTGAATTAATTGTTTGTAGAAATTTGAATTGTAAAAACATTTGTTTAATATATATTAATCTACGCCTATGTACGTTGTTTGTAATATTTTTTCGAACATTAAATCCGAATAAATACGACGTTTCGCTTTTCCCCTTCTACTTTTCACAAATGCTACGCCACTGTCTATTAAAACACACCTGAATAATAAGACAAACCGGCTATGCTGATTTCAGATCATTTCTAAAATCTTATGGCACAGAATAGATTGTGAAAAATGAAAATTATTGCGTTTGTAACATTTTTTTGTTTTGTGTTCGGTGATGCCTCAGTGGATTATTCAGGTAAATTATTTTTGAGTCAAGCATTCAGGTGTTGGAACATTTTTACGTAATTTATAAAATAGAAAATTCAGTATTTTTCAATTTTCAATTTGCCCCCGTTAAAATATCGAATAAAATTGAAGGAAAAGCGTCGAATATTTTCGGATGTTTTTTTTTGCTATAGTTCTAAAAAGTAAATAATTCCATTACTTCAGCAAAATTGAATAAACCGTTTCGGATAGAATGGAATACACACACAAAAAAAAATTAAAAGCTTCTTCCAGATTTGTTTGTTCACACTTCAGGCCAATTCGATTTCGTGTAAAATCCCATTTTTATTACATTCTACAACAAGACTAGAAAAAACAAAAATTATTTCGATTCGATAACAATTCTAAAAAACATTTACTTGATCGCAAAAAAAAAAAAAACTTGCCCGGCTTTTATTCAATAATAAATAAAAATCTTTCTATTTCGAATGTCTTTACGAACTACTATGTCAACATATATAAATCTTTTATTACGGACAGGCCTTTTTCGTTTTCTTTTCAAAATCCTCTCAAGTAGGGGATAAGCTTTAGATCGTACTTATAGAAAAGGAACATTATCAGAAAATACTCTATATGTGTAAACACAGACAAATCTCCAAAGAAGATTTGTATTTTTATTCGAATTTTCTTCTTTTTCGTTTTTTTTTCCCAGAAATTCTATTATTTAACTAAATCCGCAAGCATGTAAAAAATGTTTTCAATAAATTCGATTGCGAGTAGATCAAATTAAATTTCGGTAACATTCCTTAATGAAGGAATGAATGAATTTTCCTTCCTTAACAGCAGTTGTGAATAATTGAAGTAACTAAATGAAATTTTCCATTAGTAAATACAATTTCAATTAGTTTCTGTCCAAGAAAACGATCATCCCTTTTAGCAAATAATGTTTTCTTCATATACATATATATTTCGTACTATTTCCTCTATGGGATTCGAAAACATAGTTTCAAAACCAACACAAAATATTATGTGGTTTGTTTTATGAATATGTTATTAGTTTTTGGAACAGGGAAAGTTTTAATTGCATCTAATTAAGATGACATATTTTATCGCTTATATATTGCAGGAAAATTATATAGAAAATCTAGAGATGAATTTGCTGATTCTCTATGTACTTTTCAAAGTATAATTTATATGGTTAATTAACCGTGCAGTTTTCTTTATTTGTATTATATGTGATGTTCGAAATATTTATTTATCTATCCTGCAGATAATACCAATCGTTTCTAATTCAATAACTATACACCCATACACGCAAAATAAATATTGCTGAATCTAAATTAAATTCCAGGCTTTCCGAAATAGAAAACATTATTCCAGAATGCGAATAAATAAAACTGTCCTACTCTCGACAAGCAAAAAAAAAAAGAAAAGAAGACTTATTGACGTACTATTCCATAGATACAGCCATAAGGGATGTTTATTCATTTATAAAATCCTCTTTGGATCCTTTCATTTTGTATCTAAGCTTTCAGAAAACCAATATAGTATATCTATACAAAGATAATTTTTTATACATTATTTAGTGCAGCCCATTGAAAATATTTTGTCTAAAAGATGTTGTTTTTGTGTCTGAAAAATATACTATTTCGCCATTATCAGACACGAAATAATTTATAAAGGGTAAAATGTAAAAAAATCCTGAGAGCTTTAGATTATGGAGGGTATCGACGATTTTATATAGAGCAAAAAATTGATCCCACTCAGCCATCGTTCCCTGTCCCGTTTAACTGGATGATATCGTCATCATTGCTATTTGTTGCTCTATCTTTTGATAAGCTATTAGATATCTATGTGGCATAGATACCTCGGCTGAAGCTGCGAATACCCAGATGCAATTATAGTTTATATAAGTTATATATATAGTTTATCTTTCCTAATTCCTACATATAGTTTATGTTTCAAAATAATAAAAACAAATTAATGTTATTAGCTCATCTATTTCCGAAAACTTTTAATTGAACTCAAAGCTCTAAATTCAAATTTTGAAATAGGAAAACCCCGTTTTTAAAATATGTGTGGGAATCCCACACATAAATAACTTGTTTAAAATCGAATAAATCTCAAAACCACAAAGGAGATATATGTTGTTAACTGTTAATTAAACAACTAAAAGCCGCTGATTGAGGATCGTTTAATTACAGTTGTTTTCCTCATTTTTCAGATGATTTTTGTTTTTGTTTTTTTTTTTTTTCATCCTTAATTATTGGGTAATTTTGAATATTTGTTAATATAATACCGGATTTGAAGATTTTCTTTTATAATAAAATAATAAATACAATAGCAAATCGTTTTGTTGATTTTGACTTGAATATTAATTACTTCTTATGTTTATTAGAACCTCATGACAGCGAGAACGAAATAAACCATGGATCAAATGGTGCTGGCGGATATGGTTACTCCGGCAGTTTTTCAGGTGCTGGACCTGGCAATTTCCTATTCCCTCCGATACCAACATTCGATTTTTCCGGATCATTTTCTAATTACCTTGATTCATTACAGAAACAACATCAGGAATTTATGAAACAGTAAGTCTACAGGTAAAATTATAGCAGAGAAATAACAAAATACCATAAAAAAAGAAAAAACACGGGAAAAACAAACAAAACAAACATTCGATCATAGAAAATTTGTGCAAAGTGAAAATATTGGTTTTGAAAACATACACCCGTAAAATCAACTAATAAATTATTGATTATATTGAGATGATGTTCAATATTTGCAATTTACTTATAGATTGTTTAGAATGTCCTTTAACATTATGGATAAATATTTGCATATTTCTGACTCGAAATAAAGTGAAAATTATTGAGTTTTCTCTATCTCCATAACATTTCGCATTACATATGCATACAATAATTCAGTCAGCTGGAATATCGTTTCATTGTTTTTTTTTGTTCTGATTTCTAATCAAGAAAATTCATCGAATATTTTCCAGGAGAACAAAGACTTTAATTAACAGAATGAAAAAGCAAAAAAAAAATTTACCCCATCAAATCTCTTCAGATTCACTACCTACACAACTTTCACTCATATAAGAAGAATTTACGTCCTGGCATCTTTGAAGAGAACTTGCCTAAAAATCTAAGAAATTCTTGTTAGAGAGTCCCTTAATTTTGTTTTAACAAGACACTGTTGTAATGAAATTCCTCTGTGACGCTTCTTCTATTTGCCTCTTTCACATCCCCCCTGTGCCTCGTCCACGTCAACATAATTGTCTGAGAATTTTTGGAATTTGGTCTTTGTCGATAAAATGAGATCGGAGATTTATTAAGTAGATTATTTTTGAGTTCTAGCATATTTTCGAAAATTTTTAATCAAATATTGAAGCGAATTTTGTGTTTTTTTTTTTTATACAAAATTAGATGACAGATCCGAAAAATGTCTGCTCAGAAATTTATTGTCATCGTAAATTCTTGAAGAATTGTATTTATTTTATTGTAATAAATTTATATGTATATTATTACATATTTGTTTGCATGTCAGGTCATATATGAAGGTTAGAAATAATTGAGGTTTCTCTGTTTGAATAAGCACCTTATACGATTATAAAAATATATTCGTCAGACAATTATTTTTCACCTTTTGACATTTAATATACATATAACAAGGAGATTCACCACAAAAGGAACAACAACAATTTGATACATCTTCTTTCTTATTATAAATGTCAAGGTTCAACATCTATACAGAATTGAAAAGGAACAGCTCAAAAGATTATTTTCTCTACTTATTCTCATTAATTATGTCGATTTCATATTTTTGAACTTTCCAGAAATGACTGTCATTATATTATATTAACAATATCTGTGTCGATATGAATAAATCCATGAATAGCTGGCTTTGTCACATTGAAATCAAATTATGCCAAAGCATTGAATGACATTTCCATTGACAGACAGACATATTATAATAATATTATGTCAAATAAAGTGCTGGAAGAGCTTTGGCGAGGTATCGCAAAGCGACAATTGAATTATTTCTTCCATATCCTGCAAAGCGACACAAAATTCAATTTTTAATTATATTTTCACTAAAAAATATCGCTACCCACATGTGCCCTTTATTCATTTTATTATTCGATTTTCCTTTGAAGTTTTTCTAGAATTGCTTCGGGAAATATACAACCATCGGTAAAATACATTTAATACCATTTCAATTGTTAGTCGACTCTTTGATGTTCCATTATGAATCCTGTCTGTATCTGTTTGAAAAAGTGCCTAAGCGACACTTTTATTTTATTTTATTTCGGATGCTGGTGGTATGTAGCATAAAATGATGGCATTTTCTGGCACAAATACATATTACTTTTTTTTTATTCTAATAATAAAATTCGAGTGTGTGTACGCGCAATATTTTTGCTGATACAAATTTTATTTTTAAAAAACGTTTCAATTTTGTTTACTCTAATATTCCCATATATGGATTGTCTAGCCCTATAAATAATTTCGATTTTTACAATAGGTATTGGCAAAGCTAATATTTACAAGTTTCGCTATCATTCCCCTGGAAAATTCTGAATTTCGTGCGGTGTAACTGAAATTAAGTTAATCAGCTTTATTATTTATTTTAGGGGATTCTTTCAAAGAGATTTTCAGCTAAATTACAATTAGAAAAGAAATTTAATTTCGTTCCCTACTGTTCGTATTTAATTAATTTATTTAGTGCCGGCATGAAAAAGTATTTTTTTTAAATTCTTTGCTTAATAAAATTTCTTGAAAGCAACAAAACAAATTGCTGTTTTCTTTACGATTTTTTATATTGAAAAGCTACTACTATTTGCTGTATTATTCCAAATAGCTCAACTTCACTACAAAATTGATTCGGAGCGAATCAAATACTTTTTTAAAGGCAACGACTTCAATCTATTCCAAGTACCTTTATATACGTTTTCAGGCTTGATAGAGCCGATTTTATACGATTCTGAAACTTTACTCTATTTGATTACTTACATTTTTTCGAAACTTATTTGTAGACCAGGCCACGTAACTGCTTTCGCATACGCCTCGTCCAGTCCAGGTAGTACTGCTCTATCGCATTCTTCTATTTCTTTTTCTAATACTTTTAATGGTGGCGGGTAAGTGTATATCAGTATGTAAATTTAAATCGAATAGAGTCCAGAAGGACACTGAATGAACACTTTTTGATTTTCTATATAAAATTTCAGCTTTTACTAACAAATTTCTGCTTGCAACTGAACTGAATGATCTCAGTAAAAGTAATTTTGCAATTGTTTTCCTAGATTACAGGGTCTAGCACAAGCAGGTGGCAACTATCAAGGCACTGGCAGGTAATAATCATCTCTGTAAAATTAATTTTCAATAAATCAATAACAATACTGATAATTTCAGCGCTCCGAATAATGCTGGCGGTGGATTTTCAACAGGTAGCTCGTCAGGCGATTATGGTCATGGAGTAGGTAATCGAGGCGGTTTTGTTGGAGGATATGGTGGCGGATTTTCAGGTAATCCAATTGTTACAAGTTAAATTGTATCGATCCAATTTTGTTTCCAGTTATTTTTTTTTTTATTTTTTGACTGTATTTAAAAGTAGCTGATATTTTAGGTCCAGATGGGCAAGGTTTTTCATTTTCCGGACCACTAGGTGATGCTGGTGCTTTTGCAAGTGGCTCAATTGGTCCTGATGGTGTTCATCAAACAGCATCCGTTTTTCCCGAGAATCCAGTAAGTTGCGATTCGTAAAAATTGATTAATCATTAACTGGAAATTCAGGGATCTACTTGACATATTGTACACGTGTCACTGAATCTTATTTGTTTCTCCCCCATTCAATTTTAATTATCAATTATTTCTTTCGATATATAGGCATTTAAACTTTTTAACAATTTTCGTTACAATCGAAAAAAAGAATGGATTTGAATCAAAGGAACTTTTTGATTAAATAACTTTTTTTTTGCAAATCCCCGCTTTTGTACATATTATTTTCTATGTATTTAATTATCTTGTTTGTCGATGCCCTTTTAAAAAGTATTTATATATTTGAGTTTTTCAAAACAAAAAAAAAAAATTCTATATTATTTTCATCCTACGCGTTTATTTTTTATTTATCTGCGTAAATCCAAAGAGATCATATTAAATTGAAATTAATTCCATTCCATCAGATCCGTGAAAAATATGCCTTCAGCACAGAAAGGTTGTTTTTTTGCTTGAATTTAATTAAAAAGTTGAAGTTTATAAACACAAGGCAGGCGAAGGTTTTTTGTGTTGGGGGAGGATGAGGAGACGCGATTTTTTTTTTTGTTATCTAAAGTGGGAGTTGGATGGGAGTCGAAAGGCCTAAGCCGGCACTGGAATTAGATTTTCTCGTTATTTGTTATAAAGAAATATAGGCTCCGCCCTAGAAAAGGAAAACTTCCAGAAAGCGAAAGGGCCCAGAGAAATCCATTTTCTAAATAGGCGGAGTCTATTTAGTAGTAGGTATACCTTTTGCAATTCCCTTGTGAATATAATATGAATCTGCTTCTAGTAACGCAAGTCCAAAATAACATTTTCATAAAAAATAACAAATTTCCAGAACGCCCCAAATGTTAACACACGCTTTGGTGGTGCGGGGGCCCCGGCTGGCGGCGATTTCAAGAGCGTATTTACGTCAAGCAAAAGTGTATCGTCGAATGTGGGCGGCAAACCCCAAACTTTCCGACAAGCATCAACAACAGTTAATGACAATGGAAAAGTAACTACGTATACAGCCCACAATCCATAAAATGAAAATATATTTTCTTAGATAATGTACTTTTTTAAGATTACTTATTGTTATGTCAGAAAAATATAAATTTATATTTTGATTATGTTTTTATTTATTTGGAAAAAAAACCGTTGCCAAAAGAGGCAAAAATCAACAATGTCCATATAGCATCCCCATAAAAGTAAATTTAATATCTAAACTTAAAACCTAGGCAGAGAAAATCTATATTTTGCGTAAAAGTGAAAGTTTTCTCGTTTTCGCGCAGAAGCTTCCAATTACTATCACACCTTGGAATGTCATATGGTATTTCTTAAATCATTGATGGTAGTTGTCCTCTTGAAACAATCCAGATCCACCTGAATTGGATGGACTATCACATCTTTCACATGAACACTTACATCCTGTCACTTCACGATTTTTATAATCATAATCAAATGCTGGACTAAAAAAATACGTTCACATTAATGTTTTCACAGCCAAAAGATGGCAACACATGCTACTTGCCAACTAGAACAATAAGTACAATTAGTTAATTAATAACAATCAAACTAATTTGATTAAGATGTACTTAAGAATTGTGAACAGATGATTGTACATCCACCTACTTGATATTGCTGCCACGATAATTAAAAGCATACTTATTGTCTCGATTATTCCATGAGGAGGGTTTCCATTGATTTCTCGGTATATTTCGAAATGCTACAGGATTAAAAGCACCCGTTTTCGGTATATGAACCATTCTAGGTGGTGGTTCTTCACCAAAATGATGTGAATTGAATGTGGTATCAAAATAAGGGGTTGGTAAAGCGATGGTATTAATTCGATTGCGATTTTGTTGTGATGGCAAAGCAGAATGATGTTGCTAGAATATATCAATAATATATTGTATTCCAATAATATAGACTTGTTTTTACCTTAGGATAATTAAAAAAACTATTGCCATAATTAAAATCCCTTCTCATATCATAGTCGGTTTGTGTATTAGGAAAAGGACTAATAGATGGCGTAGTCAGTTGAAAATTACGATTGTCTCTTAAAGTAAATTGAGGAAAATCGTAGCGTTTATCCATAAAAGTACCTTATCGAATACATTTATATACATAATAGGTATTATCAATGAACCTTTATTACCTTTAGAACCCACTACAATTGGAATATCTGCTGCAGTATTTTCTGCAACAGTTTTAACCTTACTTTGATCTAAGTGAACATTCGTGCGAACTTGAACGACAATTTCAGTTTGAATCGAATTATTACCATTACTATAATTACTACATAATGATGAACCGCATGATGACCAATTAGTAACGCTTAATTTTGGATTACTTAGATCGCTGTTCGATGGTGAAGACGTATTGCCAGCAGGAGGCTTTCCAAAATCAAGTTTATCATCAATTGGCAGACACGACACTGGAATATTAAAATTCATGATTTTTATCATTATTATTCGAATTTCAACAAACTTCTTTATTTTGTCTGTTTTTTCAAAGATTAGTCATAATTGTCCCAGACATACAAATTTCATTTCGGACACACAAACACATAAATGGCGACGAATTAAAAAGTGGAACAAAAAAATTGTTTTCAAATCGAGGGTGTTATGTTATTAACGTATGCTTTTAATTTTGCGCTATATAGTTGTTTACCGCAAGTCTGAAACATGATTTTTAATAATTTTCTAAGCTCATGAAAAGACCGAAAACAAACCGAAAAAAAAAAAAAAAAAAGAATACGTGTGGAGCAGCTCTGCTGAATATTTATATTCACGCGGATTTTAATTTCCATTAAATATAAGACATCAATTCTATCTATTTACGCATTCTGACATTAATTTAATTTTGCGCCGCTATGGAAAATATGATATAATTGAATTTTTTGCTCGTTAATTAAAAAGGTTTTTCGTATTTGATAAGGGTTCGCATACTAAAAACTGTGTAGGAGTAGGTAAATTAAATTTCTATTTTATTTAATTTATGAAATGAATATTGAGCATTGAAAGTGAAAATGAATTATTAATAAAGTGACAAGTTATGAAAAAACGAATTTAAGGTCTTTCAAATATAATCCCGAATTATTCCACGTATCCACTCTTAAGTATCCAACACCAATAATATCGTACTTACACAAATTCAGTAGTAAAACAGTAGCGATAAGATGAAATAACATATTTTTACACAGAACGTATGCACAAATACAAAAAGAATTTGAAAATAACTAATAACTGGTCCAAACGCGATGAGATGAGATAGCATGTCCTATCTGACATTTCCTCTTAAATTTTTCTTGTTGATTTCAACTTGATCTCCTTCATCATCTATCTCAAGGTTCTCTAATTATGATTAGAGTAAATTTTATAAAGATTTTGTACGGAGCAATTAACAATTTAATGATATAAATCCTGTTTGATTTTTTTTTTTAAATTTTGAAATCGTAATTATAATCATTAGGTTATACTTAAAAACAATTTGATTTCATACGTATTTGGCAAATCCCAATTATTTTGTTGTCATGGTTGTCAATTTGTAAATCATTTTGATATTTACAGTGGACAGGTACTATCAATTCGGCGTTTGCTCAATAATAACGTGAGCCAGACAAATTAATCTCAGTTTGAAAATTAATATTCTTCAATTTTAACGCAAGTACTCAGTAAACTAAGAAAAACTATCCATTATGTTTAACCGGCGATTCTCTAAAAATTATTCTTAGAATAATTAAAATAAAGTATTAAAGATTTTAAAAATGATTAATAAATTTAATCTTTAGAAATTGCTATTATTTTGATTAAAATCTGCTAAAATTTAAATCGAAAAACGCTATTTTATCGCACAGCTCCAGCATCATCATCACGTTTAAATTGTATATAAAAATATCAAATAAAAGTGAAAACGGATCAGAAACGCATAAACCCTAATAGGATAGCAGAAAGTACCGCTGGTACTTCGAACTTCATCTATCAACACAGCTCCTGTCTTTATTAGTGACACCTGCCGGATAACTTTGACATGTATTAAGTAGCATCGTTAAATAAATTAATTGTTACGCCTTCGATGATAGATGGCGCTGTAAGAAATCTTCGACAACGATATGATAGATATGAACATGATTATCATGGATTTCGATTTATTCATGGCTCTAATTTTTAATAAAGCGTATTTTTTCTATCTTGTCTGTTGCGTATATTATTTAGGAATAATTTTAGTATGTACAAAAGAATAGATGTCGAAGTAACAGGATCAAAGACGAAAAAAGATGGATTCTGATCTGATCCAAAATGTCGAGCTCTTTATTTCACATCTGCGTTATTAAGAAATTCAGATAATTGCGGATAACAGAAAAATGACAAAATTAATTAATTTAAATAAACAAACAGCGAGCGACATCCAAAAAAGTTTCTTAAATTTACCAGTTCTGAACATTAAAGGCTACTGGAAGATTTCCCAAATTAATCACTACCATTTTAAAATTGATTTTTGATAATAATTACTTTGAGAAAGTGATCTGTATTTCAACTTTCTTAATTTAATTGACGACCGCTAGGTAACAATCTCGTAACTTTCTTCAAAATCAAAATTTTGTTACAGAATCAATTGGGCTTGTTTTACCTGTTCCACCTTGAGAAAAACGGAAGTTGAGGTAACAGGAGGAGAGGAAATTACAATAAAATTACCGCACCAATTTCAATCTACAAGGTGTTTGCACACCTGACTTTTTCACTCAAATTTCCGTCAACGTTAGAAATCAATTGGGAGAGCAGAGATGCTAGAAGGAATTTTGGCATTGAATGTTACACAATTCGACATCTATCAATCAAATAATCACCGTTTGCCTAATAAACCATCGAAATTTGCATAAAAATAAGATCAACATTAGACGAATTTGACAGTCGCGTGTAATATGAGCGTAATTATAAATTCGGAATTGAACATTAGAAAATCATAGCAGGTATAAATTTTTCGATATATTAAGCCATAAGAACAGGTGCTCCAAGTGGAATATGCTTCTTAAATGATACTACCTTTAGTTGGTAGGAAGCGAGAGTAGCAGGATAGAAGGAATGGAGAGATTTAAATGAGAAAAGAACGTTTCGTGTTTCGGTGGCCAAAGTCTTTTTGAAATGTCTGATTGAGTACAGTGCATTTACTAGGAAAACAGAAATTATTGAAACACATTTTACAAATTAAACTTATTATTGTCGCATTAGCATTGTTATCATATTATATTACTGCAGTCGTCTTGCCAAGAAATTGAACAGAATCACTATTATGCAAAAATTATTAAAGTCCTTTCCACCGAGTTAAAAAAAAATAATGACTTCATAAAGGACATCAAAAGACACAGGTAGTTGCAACTTCTCCGCTCATTGTGCAGTCTGGAATAGCAGATGAAAAGAAATCGAATAAAGTGAAATTTAACCGATTTTCGGAATTTTCCAAGAAAATTCTGCTCCCGATATTAGTCGAATACCAGCCGATGTGAATATATCGTGAATGTGAATAAGAAAACTCACCTGTTGTCTGAAACGTACAGACAATTTTATTAGGAGAAAAGAAACTCGAAAAGTGTCCAGACAAAGTTTAGTTATACTTACTGGTATAATCGAAACTATAGAATAAATAATTGTAATCAAAAAAATGTTTTTAATAATAAAATAAGTATTTAATAATTCCTATAAGATGAAAATTAACTGACACAAGGACCCATGGTAATCGTTGGTAGCCTGGTTTTAAATTTCTTTAAATACTATAATTTTCTAGTCCGTTGTAAATTCAATGCAAAAAAATACATGGCCATTATTATATTTATTTAAAAACAAATTCATTCTTAACTATATCAGCATTAGTATGTACTAATTATAACACTATTAACATAATTATATTCAATAATTCATGTAAATATGTATCTAAATATCAAATAACAGCAAACATTATATTTAACACATACAATATATTTATATACATATAAATTACGCGTTGGGTGTTGCGAGAAATCAACACAAATTCTCTATTTTGGATCAGGTTCGCAGAAGTCCAAAAAACTAGCTCGAAAAGCTGTTGACGTCAGATTCTTCTTGCGTGCAACGGAGAGATATAAGCCCCGCCCTTTTAGTAATGGCAGAAAGTTTATTAGACTGTTTATTTATTAGTGATTATAACTAATTAAATATTATTTGAATAATAATAGATTATAATATTATAATCTATAATATTATAATATTACAATAAGTAAATTTCTGCCTGTCGAATATTTCTTGACAAAATTACGGAGTGTTATAAATAAGTATGTTTAAGCATTCTCCATAAGATGACGCTTCTTGGGTTTTATTTTTTATGCTAATTTTAATTTTTAATATTAATAACAAATTATTACTTAAATAATAATATTTGATTGATAAAAATCGTACTATTCGGTTAATAATTTTAGAATTTCTTTAGCTACGTTGAAATTTAATTATCGCTACAATTTTTTATCCTGTTGTAAAACTTAACTAAAATTAAAAACTTAAACTTAATGAAAATAACTTATTTATAATTTTACACACATTAATTTTTCTCTTTATAAATATAATATTCTTTTATTATTATTTATATTTAATTTTCTTAATTATAATCAATTGATCATATATAAGCCTAGTGATTGTTCGGCCATTACAAAAGGGGCGTGTCTTTGTTTCTGTAGCACACACTGTAACAAAAAACAACCGTCTTTTTTGTTTGGACAAATGGAAATGTACATTATATGTGTTAACTAGAATTTTGATTGTTACGATTATTATATGTATACAGATAACACGATAATAAGTTTCAGTTGTGTCTATACTAAGTGACTAAAGTATTAATATAATATATATATTATAAGTATAAATACTATAATTGTATTTTATAAGTTTATTTTGTATGAGTATGGTTACATATTAATATTATTAACTATGACGTATGTATTTACAATTTACATGCGTATCTTTAAATAATATTTGAAATTTTACTCTATTTTACTTTTATTTTGTGTTAAAAAATAAGGAGAATACTGTTATTACGTTTTCTTTTCCGATCAATTCGGTGCAAGTAATTATTTTCGAAAGATTGATTTAATTTTCCGTAAAAGTTTCGTATATTTCGAAAAATAAAGTTTCTTACTAAATTTTTAAGGCCTGTCTTTATTAATTATTTCTATAGGATAGGATAGGATAGAAACTATCGATATGTCAATAGTTTCTTTTAAATACTAGCGATAATTAATAGTGTGACTTTTTTTGGATAGTTTTTCACCATTAGTTAGCCTGGGCAATTCATGAAACGCCGTTTTTACTATAAAGGTACGACATATTGGTTTAATAAGAAATCAACAGATAGTTTAGATTTTTTATCAGGGGTAAAGATGTCCTAGAAGGTATAACTGCAACTAGCGATTTCATTTTATTGGTGGGGGAAAAAAAGAACGAATAGAATACACCCAATTTAATTAGGAGTGAATTATGTCATTATATTATGGATTATATTCATTTCTTACATAACCTAACTTAACCAAATTTTTGTGGCAAATTATAAAATTTTCGATATTTTCAAAACCTTAAGGTTATTAAATAAATTAATGAACTTTACACAATACATTAGCATAGAGAGAAAATAAAGCAAAAGCGTTTTCCACAATGGGTACGTTTATAGTTTTGTTTTTATTATTGTTCAAAACAATTTTTTTTTCCAGCTGTTACAACGAAAACGTCACTTATTTTAGCATCTATAAGTTGCCTTTTACTATTTTCCCTAATGCAGCTTTGCAAGTCTTGGTTATCATCTTCAAATCACCATACTCTTATCGGTGGTCTTTTAGGGTCATTTCTGTTCTCATTTTTAATAACAGTAATCGGAAATTTCGAAACGATAATTTTTGGAAAAAGTCATACAATCAATTTAGTCCCTGAAGGTATGTTACATTAAGTTTTTATAAATTTAAGTAGAGCATTTAGAGTAAATGCGTGGTTTTTATTTTAGTAATCGGAGCGTTGGTTCTGGCGGTAGCGGCCGCTTCAAGTGTTCATCGAATTTCCGGATCTTCATGGTAACAAATACTTGTCGCTATAAAATATCTGGTGATCTACATAAAGTCATTTTTTTAGCTTCCTTTTGTCATTGGTAACATTGTTTTATCTTAATAAAGAATCGCAAAGAATTTATGCTCAAGTTACACCGCAAACCGTCCCTCTTGTAAAAAAGAAAAAAAACTAATCAAGACTGAACCATTGTTGATATGAAAAGTGATAATAATGTATGTATTAAATGAAATATTTTAAGCAATAAATGTAACAGCTTGAAGCTGTTACTCAATCATCTTCCTTTTATAGTGATATCACGCAATCATATTTATATAACTATATATTTTTGTAGAAAGATAGTTAAATAGCAGTTAAATTTGTAAAACATCTATAAAGAAAGCTTATTTTTTATATCAATATGGAATTTTTGTATTTGTATGTTTAGTAGTTTACTTCTGCTTTTTTTTAAATTAAATTTTAGTGAAGCTAATTTTCGAACAGTTAAGGTAGGTAGGGAAAATTTATAATTTATTCGAAAACTAATCGTGCTTATTGGGTTGCACAATTATCTTGGGTTACTAGGCAAATTTACCAGAAAAGTATTTAAGATTTGTAATGGTTGAAGGTTTTATTAAAAAAAGAAAAAGCAAAATATTTCCTGTTTTTTTATTTAATTTATCGTTACTATTAATTACTATATAAATATTTATCAAATGTCATAAAATCGTTAACAATAATATTAATAATACTACTAATAATAATAAAATTGTCAGGTAAATTATTAAACTGAATGTTATAAAAAAACTACAAGGCGAAAGATGAAAACAACCGCATTTCTCGCATTTTCCTGTACTTAAACTTAGAACTTCTTTGGATAAACATCTTGATGCTTGTGACTTCACGAATTCAATCTGTAATTATAGATAATAATATTAATATAACGATTAGTTAATTAGTTCAAATGACTAGTTGAGATTTAAAGATGTTAAAAATTGAATTTCAAAGTAAGCTTTAAATGATATCGCGTAAAAATCACAGCAAACTGGCAAGCGAAGAAGCGGGTCCGTAAAAAACAAAGAGAACAAAATATTCAAGAACTTTTTAACTAAAACTTAGATATTTCGACTTCCGATGTACTATACGTAAATAAAATTTACTAACTTAAGACTTCCTGACATATTAGGTACTCTTTGTAGATTATAATCAATACTAAGCGGATTAAGTGTATTTTCAATTGGTCTCGTATCTGGTGGATGCAAACCAAATAACAATTCGGATGGCTGTGCTGTTCTTCTGCGTACCTTTGATCGATTCCGATGTGAATGCTGTTCTGGGTATTGGGAACTAAAAATTCGTTATCAAAACGATTAAATTCTAATTTTATCTGTCAACTGTTGGTTAATTTCAAAAGAAATATGCTTACTGTTCGTTATCAAATAGTATTGGTGATGAAGCTCTTGACGAATTCGAACTAGTTGTCTCATTAGTGTTGCTCGAAACACTAGTCACGATCTCTTTAGATAAAATTGGTATTTCATGATGCAGTATATGATCGAGCAGTTGACCTTTAACTTTCGCCTCTTGTTGTAACTGAAAAAAAAAAAAAAAACATAATATATTTCAACTTTTGTCACAATTCGTTTCAACAAACAATCACCTCAGCCATATTTGCTTCGTTTTCCCGAAGTTTTGCATCTCTCTGAGTGACAAACTGACTCTGAGCTAATGTCATATTATATAATTTCTGAATAATATATTTTGCTTCGTCTACACTATAAAGTGAAGCGATGATTTCTTCTAATCCAGCCGTATCCTGTGGATCCTGCGCCTTCTCGATATCGATGACATTGCGTTGCGTTTCCGCTATGGTTTCTTGAACGTAATTAATATTTTCTTTTATGTCTTCTATGTAACTATCTAGCTGAACGATGTCTTGACCTTTTTTCACGGCTTGTTTACGACGATCTTCTAAAGCTTCTAAATCTCGTCCTATAATAAAAGCATCAATTAAAAATACGTAATTAAAAAATGGAACAAGTCATATACCAATTAAATTAATTTTAATTGTTTTAATTAAATTCTGTCTTACCAAGAGTTTCTCGTTTTTCCAGAAAATGTTCCATTCTGACTTCTTGCTCGACTAGTCCTCGCCTATTCAAGGCGATATTGTTAATGGACTGCTCGACTTGGAGCCATTTCTGTTTTGCCTTTCTTTCGGACCACGCTTTATTCAGTATTCGTCCTGATGCTTTCAGACTTAACTTGCTTCTTTGGCTTTTTCTCAGTATCGAAACTTCCTCTTGTTTCCTTTTCAAAACTTGATCTCTTATACGTTTTTCATTTTCCATTGTTTTGATTACGTTCGCATTCTTTCTCGATTCCTTTTTTAGTTTCGCAATTTCACGTTCACGACGAATTTCAGCTTCTTTATGTTTTTGCGTTTCCTCTTTCATTTTGTTAATTAATCGTACTTTGGCGCGTTTCATTTCGAGCAGATCTTCTTTGTACGATCGAAGCTGTTGATCGTAGTGGGCATTGTTTTTCAATAATCTGGAATGTTCTTTTTGGGCAGCTTGTAGTTTCTTTAATTCTTTTTGCATATCGCTTATTTTTCTAGTGTAGTCCTCTTTAATTTTCTTAATTTTCTCAGTTGGTTCTGGATGCGTGCTGTAATTATGCAATATTTTATCTCGTTCTTCTTGAGTATTTTGGATGCGCAGTTGCAGTTGCATAAGTTTATCTTCGTAATGTTGTCGCATTGTTTGCATTCTTCTTTGTGATAATTCAAGTTCATCGATCAATTTCTGTTTCATATCAATATGATTTGTCAATGAAATTAATTCATCATTGAGTTCTTTATTCATTTCGTCGCTTTCACTTGCAGTTTCATTTTCACTATCACCATCACTTTCTTGATCCAATTCAATTGATCGTCGATTTAATGCTTCTTTTTCGCGTTGCAAACTTTTCTTTGCTTCTTCAAGTAACGAATTATTATCGTCCAATAGACTGGAATTCAATAATAAACTGAATCTTTGCGGACTCTGCGAACGACTTAATCGTTTTCTTAACTGTTCACAAGTGTTATTCGATTCTACCAGTTTGGCTCGTAGTTCTTCGATTTCTTTGAGATATGCTTGAATCATATCAGCCACCTCACTATTACTGCCGGTACTAATCCAGCCTCCCATTGCTTTCTCAGCTAATAAATCGGTATTTCTAAGTGTAAGTGCCTCAATAGTTTCCTGCATTGCCTTTACTCTTGTCCGTAAATTATTCACTTCACCTTGGAGCATGTTATTCTCGTAGAACATGTCATTAACAGTTTCAGATCCATCTTCTCTTATGATTCGTTTACCCTGCTTGTATTCGACCAGTTCGAGTTGCAGCTGGGCAATTTGTTGCCGTAACTGAGTAATGGTCTTTGAACTTTTATCTTGATTAATAAAGATCTTGTTTTTAATGTTACGTGCACGATTAGCATATTTAAGCGTATTTAATGTCTCCATAAAGTCTCTGTCACTAGGACTAACACATGCAATCATCACAGTTTGACTATTTCCACCTAAACTATCTTGTAGTAGTCGAGTTAGTTTCGAATCTCGATATGGAACGTGAAGGGCACGTTTAGTTTTATCACCAAGTGCTGAAATAACATTACCCAATGCCAATAAGCCGCAATTAATCGAAATTCCTTCTTTTTGTCGTTCTCCCGTTGCACCAGTTCGCTTCAATCTCTCCGATCCTGCTAAATCAACAAAATGAAACTTAGCACTAAGTGTTTCAAATTCATTAGAAATAACACTATCATCATCCGATGGCACCAATCTTTGCTGTTTAATGTGTAATGTGAATATTGCGTGTGAACGTGAAGATTGTGTATTCATTTGTGTACTGGCAGTGGTACGTGATAATGCTCCTAATTTTAAGCATTCTAAAGCCTCTTCGGCAGTTTGTACGGTTTTGAAAATTACCCCCTTCACTTGGATACCACCTTGTGGATCTTCGTGAATTTTATAGAGTTTCTCCTAGAAAAAAAAAAAAAAAAAAAGTACAAAATCAACGCGTGTGGTCGAATCAATTCGATATAATATGGAATTGTTAATTTTAATTAATATTAAATTATTATAATTCGTCGCTTACTCTCGAATATGTTGGATTGAATAAATCGATCACTTCTTCATTATACAATTCCATAAATTGGACACTAACTTTAAATTCGGGTGCGAGAATACCATTTTCATGTGCATTGTTTATTCGATATTTGATACCATCAAATAGATGGTGTATGGCCCGTGGTATAATGCCTTTTTGATCATTTGGAAGTTCCACATCAAATCCCGTTCCCATAGTATACGTTTTCCCTGATCCGGTTTGTCCATAGGCAAGAACTGTCGCATTGTACCTGTTGATGTTTTCGTTTTTACATTGTTTATTTGTTATATAGTAGCACAAATATATTTGAACGTTACTTAGCCTTCACCTCTATAAACTATATTATTTAATCTAAGACGATGGAATATTGAGATAGGTTTGGTTTGGAGTCGTTGCTATTTTCAAAGATAAAATGTCAGAATCTACATATAGTTAATTTTCTTATATATAAAAAATAATGTACAGGAATATATCATTTCGTACAACGATTATACGAAACCAATTTTAATGAATAGGAAGTTGGCTTAAGGTTAAATATCAAGATATAAATTAATTATTAATTATAGTCAAGCAATTGTTTACCATAAATGTACTGCAAAAATGTAGTATTCTCTAATTATAAACTGCATCAAATTGAATGTATCTAAACTTGATATACAACATAACATAAATGGAAAATGTATTATAATATCAACGATACAAACATAGAAAAACCGTGTTCCTCAATTTAACTGAACGTACATTTCTGTATTGCGTACGTTATTTATTAGATATCGAATTAAGTATAGGTACTATTCATACCAAGTATAAAGTTGATATTAAGTAAATGAAATAAACGGAACAGGGCAGAAAACTTATAACTATAAAATGAAATTAAAAACTATCCTACTTTCGTTACGAAATTATACTTCACTTAATTAAAATCAATTAATTAAAATCTACCTAAATAAGAAAATGTTCCAATGCCATTATCAATCAATCAATAATCGATCTCCATGTAGGTACGTATCAAATGGGATAAGCAGATCTCTATTGGTTTCCTTACAGTTCTCAGAGACTTAATTACTAGTTCTTTGAACACTTAAATTACTAAAATAACTAGTACGCTAGAAACATCAGGCTAGGAACATTATTATCTGCTGTTAACTAGGTACGTAGTCGGTCATCGAACGCAAGTTATAACTATTCAATTTAATGGAGTCTATAAGTACCATCATTAAGACTGAGTAAACACCTCTGATTAAGAATAAACACGACGCTTTAACAAAATTACACGGGCAAAATGGTTATGTGGAATAGTGCATTGTGCAGGGATGTTGACCAAAGGAAAATGGTCAGGATATGGTGTTAACGCAGCGCTATTTTATAACTAGATATAATAAACAATGGGTACTTATTTTATGTGTTGCTGCCAAAGGCTCATTTGGGATGTGCTACAAAAAAACGTCATTTTATACTTACGTAAAATTTCTTGGTCTTTTGTATTCTGTGATTTCTATAATATAGGCCTTTTATTACTAATGACTTAGTCTTAAATCTATTATTAAAGGTAATTGAGTTAAAGCTCTTCCAGAAAAAAAAAACAGTTTTCGAAATGTACAACTCGAAGATGGTACTAATAGACAATGTTGATTATCTCATTTTTTTCACATTAAATCTAGAATTTTGAACACTTTTTTTTTATCGATTTTTGATCCATTCTTTTTAACATTCTTATTTTAATTCTATTGGCTAAGACATATCTGTCATAATCTAATTTCTTTATCCACTACAATAATCTGAAAAACTATTATAATCCATAAGAAAAATCTCTGTCCCTTCAAAATATTTGTCGGAGATTTTCTATGGGTACCTAAATCAAAAAATTTAATTTCACGATGACTAGAAGTGGTATCGATAAAAGTCCTGCAGGGAACTAATAGAGAAAGTGCCTCTCCCGTCTTCATCCACTCATTGGTTTCTATATTCCATGAAAATCTATTCCTGAAAATAGAGATCTATTGAAAATAGTATCTAGAAAAATCATTGCCATGTTGTTATTCAGTTATCCTTTTTCGAACTAACCATCAGTTTTGACAAATCAAAAGAGGTGAGATTTCTAAATTGTTTCTGTTTGATCCGGATTGATTCCGTTTCTTGCAACATTCATAATCAAATGATTACAATTTGATTTAAACAACAGACTTTCTCTGTTGGGCATGTATATTCTGATATATCTAATAATAATACAAGGAATTTTCATTTGTCTAATAACATATGAAATGAATGGATATTGAAATGTATATTTAGTACAACTTTTTATGCTGCTTTCTATATGTTGAAAATAGCAGCAGAACTCCAGTTAATGAGTTATGAGGTATAATTAGCTACAAAATTGTTAGATACACACAACAAAATTATAATCTAATGTTATAATAGCAAAATTGGGAATAGGTTTAAAGGGTATCTATATGCAATCTAAAAAGAATTATTAGTCTTGAATTCGCAAAAATATTAAGAATAGATTTTACCCATCGAGTGACGATTCAACTAGCGAGGCAACACACGTTTCATAAATGGTTTCCTGATAGGAATTTGTATCAAATACATAATTGTAAGTGAATGATTTATCGTTGCCTAAAGTAACTTGCGGCTCTCCTGTAGTAACAGAAGTGCATACTTGACACATATCGATCACCTCACGAGGTGTTTGTGGTCTTATCCTAAAAATAATAATTGAAAAAAAAAAAAAAAAAACATTAAGTAAACATAAAAAAAAAACTCTAATGAATACATGGTGATTAGTGAGTATTATTATTCATAATATGTACAAATTGATGTGGTTTCTTGTAGTTTTATTGAAAAGTTAATACTCAATTTTCTCAATTTTTTTTGTTATAAGCAAAAATTAAATAACAAGGGTGTGCCAAATTAAAATGATTTTATTCAATTGCTAACAAAGAACACACAGCGTGATTGTAGCACAAGCTAAACTAGTTAAACCCACACTAAATTATGGAATTAAGTTTTTATACTAGATTTTCCAATAACACCCACATTAGATATATACAATGTGTTAGGAACGGTACTATATATAGGTGTATTTTATCTATATGGGTCAGTTTTTTGGGGGTATTATATGTTCTTTGTGGTTGAACTCCCAATAGTTTTATCTATTACATAAAAAGATGCGTGTTTTTAAAAAGTGTGGAAGTGCTACAAACAAACAAATATATTTTAAGTGCAAAAATATGAAAAAACAAGCCTGTTTGCCAAACTCGACATTGATGTTGACCTATATAGATAAAAAATCATATGAATTCGTTATTTTGTTGTGCTAGTGGTGGTGATTGTACAGTGGATTAGGCCAGAGCGGAAGTGAAATTTCAATAAATTTACAAAAATAATTCAAAAACATGCTCAAGATTTTTTACTACAGTAATTAGACTTTACACTCTCTGAATAAATTGTCTCATTACCATAATTATTTTACAACAAAAAAAAAGCTATTTACATAATAATTTATTTAAATCGAACATTTTCTCTGCTTGCTCTAATTACCTACCATATAGTCATTTCAAACAATTGAATACGTATTTATTTATATGTTTACTACTTATTGAATAGAATACTTGGGTTTACAAGGAAGTCATATACAATACGAAAGCCCTTATATATACAAAGGTCCTTTATGTAAATGCGTATTATTTTATACGAAAGCCTCTTAAAAGGATCGACTTCCTTCACACTCGTTAATCCAGATCTTAAAAGAAATCTAATACGTAGTTTTACCTGATGCAGGTCTGTGAACAGGATCTCGTATTTTACATATGTACAATTAAGGCAAAAAGACAATAAATTGGATCATAATTAAAAATGTCAAAACAAAAGAGATTCTGTATTTTATGTAAATTACATCATATTTTCAGATTTATACATTTATTTACAATATTTTAATGACAAAATATACCCTTGAAATCAGTGTCAATTCATTTACGAACACCTGTTACCGTATAGATATTGTATATATGGGATTTATAGCGATTTCATTGATCATTAATAAGCAAATATTTGATGATTTTTTTTTTTTTTTAATTCAACAGGTTCTTTGATGTCATGGCGTTAAATTGTCTGCCAGGAAATCTATAATTAATATAGTTATACGTACGGAGCAGAGGAAAATCAACGACATGTACGCAAAATGATAATCGATAAAAATATCTTTTCAGAAACAAACGAGATAAATCGTGAAAAAAATCACAGAAATATATACGATTTCAAGCGTGATTATTAAAAAACTATTCACAAAGAAACAGGTTTTTGTATCACTAAAATAGGAATGATCGTCATTTTATTTATTGATTAGTTAATATATTATTATGCTAATGGGATGTGCATCTTCAAAATATAACCGCTGGATACCAGTCGAAAAGAACGCTGAAACCGTCTGTCGGTCAGCCATTTCAAATATGTCCATTTAAAAAAACGAAAATTCGCCGTCAAATAGACGATTATATTATATATTGTCGCACATCTGTTTCATAATTAACATTAAAAACTTTAATTAACTAAGTATAATTACATTGACACCTATTTAACAATAATAACGATCCATTTCAATCTATGCGCGGAATTGCGAAATTGGGTCGTTTATTTTCGTTTGTAACGATTTCAAATTAAGTCGTTTGAATCGCAAATAATAAATAATAAAATGATCATATTGACTTATCTATTATTGCTATATCTCTTCATTACAACTTTCGATCAGTTAAGAATCATTAGGTACCGATTGGATCTATAATTAGATTTTCATTTTTTTTATTGTATTGCCTCGATGAATAAAAGTACAAAAAGGTAATGTGACTATGAAAAGATTTCTTAATAATAAGTTTTGAATGTTTCACAAAATCATAAATTCTCCATCCCACATTGCATTAGTCTTTTTGGTCATTTATTTGAACAGTTTCGCCCACATTTGGCAAATACGTAATATACATAGATATTTTTCTTTTATTTCAATAGCGCAACATTGTATTGATTGAAATGACTTTTAAATTATTATGCATTGAATGTTTTATTATTAAATTCATTAAAGATAACGTAACATCTGCCGGAATTTTATTACAGCTCGGATTCGACCACCGTGTGCAGTGCAGAATTTGTCTTCGTCATATTGTCATAAAAACTCGTTTATAATGGAAATAAAAGTACCTACTACAAAGTAACCGATACAGTTTTAATGATATTTTCGTTTAAGTAATTTTTCTCACGAAATCTAAAAAAAAAAAAAAAAAAAATACCGCTCCGCTCCTGACTATATCTAAACGAATTGTTTTCCGAACAAATCGCATAAAATATAATTTATATACGTCAATAATTTGCTGACCTAAAAACATTTTCTATGGTTTGTCTAAAATATACAATCTATGTCAAGATCTATACAGAAATTTGTTCGCATGAATAAATAAAATGGAAATATGCGCTAGAAGGAAATCTTTCCGATGTGAAATTGTTGAAGGCAGTTTTCACGTAGGTACTATGCAAATATGCATAATTATTCTCAAACATTTTCTATACGGAATTGTTAAACAATATTTATACAATTTATAGAAATATTTATCTTTTTTCTCTTTGCAGAATTTCACTATTTTCTTGCACTAATTATTATTTGTACGTTATCTGTATACAGCGTGTGGGTATAATAGTAGCGCCATATTACTTCAAACGTACTTTACATGAGAACATTTCGATTAAATAATAGAGATTCTTATCGATAAAACTTAACAAAAATCGTTGCACTCAGTACGTACTGAGATTTTGAATTAAGTATTTTTTTAATTAAATTAATTACAAAAATGCCGCACAAAACTTTCAGCGACTTAAATTTGAATTTAAACTCCCAGTGCACACTGAGTGCAACACTATAAAACAGGCATATGTTTCATTATCTGGATATACAGGGTGTACGTGTTTTAAAAGTACGATTATGAAAGTTGTTTATCGTTGAAGCAAAAGGATAATTTGTCTAATAATTATAATTATTGTATAATTTACATTTGTGCGTGGTTCAACAACATTATGTAGGTGTAGAAAAGTGAGATTCTAGTTGGTTACAAATTCAATATTTTCCAACCTAAATACTACGAGGTTGTGGTATATTTATTCTTATTATTATAGTGTGTGCAGTGTACATTTTCATCAAGTTTTTATTACCCAGCAGATATTATTTATTCATCTAAGTAAATGTCAGTTTTAATAAAAGTCACGCAAGTTCCATCCTATTGATTACGAGCATCTTTCAACTGAATAAAATATATCTATGCAATCGATAAATTGTACGTACTATGTATATATGTATTATGAAAGTAGATTTTTGGCTAAATATCAAAAACAATATTATCTCAAAAAGATGAAATAATATTCGGCATATTCGTTTGACAAATGGGAACACTTTATGGTTTTCTGCCGTTTCCTGTTTATTTACGGATATTCACTATTTTTAGAATGAACAAATATAGTGCCCCTTTATAAAACATTCCCTGATAGGTACCCAAATACATACCATACCACATGCACGCATATGTATACCTATATCAAACTATTAAATTGTTCTCTTATTTTGATTGTTTAGATTGGTTTGTTCTTTTTCGTTTCATTGTTGCCCGGAACATGTCCATTAAAGGTTTAATTTCAATAAAATCGTTAATTCACATTAATACAAATTGAAACAAATCGTATTCCGATTGCGTAATGACTTTATTTAAACTAAACTGGCCCTTCATATACATATTGCAATTATAATTAGAATAACAAACAAATAAACAATCAAAAAACTAGGAAACGATTTTTCCAAATTTAGATTCTCTCGCCTGTAATGTAGAGGCCATAACCCCTGTAGTGGAAAACGGTGCATAAAAGTTTATTTTAGAATGAAAGTCAGTTTATTTTCGTTATAATAAAAGTGACAGCGTAATACTGGTAATTAATTAGCTTCCATTATTTTAATGAGTTGTTTCATGACAGAAGTTACCGTATTAATTGCCATTTTCGTAGCTCTTTTAATTATATTACGCAAGAATTAACTAGATAATGAGAACACGATTCTGTTTTTTTTTTTTTTTTCGTTCTATTTGATTTGCATTTTTCTTTTGTTTTAAGTTTATTTATTATCAGTTTTCTACTCACCAGATTCGCTTTAGTAATTATATTCAAGAGAGTTTTATTTAAAAAAAAGTACTCATTCAATTCTAAACTTTGTTCCTCTAAATTACTAAAGAACGGGGAAACATTAACTTAATCTGTTTGAACTTTATAATTTTACGGTAAATTATAAAACATTAAGAGTAATGGTTCGATGATTCGGATAATTTTAGTTTTGCCGTTAGGTTTCTAGCTGCTCTCTTCCAGCTATATGAAAGTATGAATAATCAATGTGCGTTAGTATACTGTCTTATAAATGTACAGAGATAATTTTTAGGTGCCCGTTGGGTTACTACTTTTTTTTTTTTTTTATATAAAATGTTCATCCGTCACGCAATTGGCATTTCAAATTGAGGTATTTGAAAACCTTGAAGAACTAATTGATTTAAATTTGGAAATAAAGCTGTAACGCCCGAATTACAGTTTGCTTTTATGTTGGTTGAATGCTCAGTACTAAGAGAAAACTGAATATATTTGGTATACAATAAAGTATATCAAATGCTTTAATGTAAATGAGGCATCACCAAGCCTCTATAAAACAAGCAGTATTGCTGAAGTTCCAACAATTCTAGATATAGATTAAATCTTCTGACTGAAAGCAATCGTTTTGGACCCTATCGCGACAGGATACTTCCGATATTAAGCT
This sequence comes from Platypus cylindrus, assembly GCA_949748235.1. Lineage (NCBI taxonomy): Eukaryota > Metazoa > Arthropoda > Insecta > Coleoptera > Curculionidae > Platypus > Platypus cylindrus. The sequence goes on from OX456492.1 coordinate 1,331,195, forward strand.
ATTGGATAGCAAAACTAATCTAAGATTACCACATCTGTGATTGTTCAGAATCTCAGGAACATCCCTATCAAAGGAATTGATTCTCTACTTACTTTAGTGTTCCAATTTTTATTATTAAGGCAGCGATACACTTGGAACTTTCGAGAAATTCGATATGTTCTCAACATTGCAAATATGTCGCCACCTTAATAATTATAATTTATGTTTATGCAGGGAGTTAAGTCCATAAATGGTGAAATTATGCCGATCGCTGCTCCATTTTCTGAACTATTCATCATTTTAATTAGTCAATTCGTCACCATCACTGAGCGCATTGATTTAAACGTCAAACTCTGTCCAAGATTTCATCCGACATGACCTCGATTTAGAATAATAACTCATGCGCACAGCAGATTGTATGCCAATGCGCATGCAATGCCAGACCATGACTCTTGCGCATTAAAATCTGCGCTGCAAAAATGCAAATGGCGCCGATGTATTTTTCCATTGATATCTAGGAAAAGTTGCAGAGGTAGAACGACAGGGTACTCTAAAGCATCTAACCTAGGATATTTTACGTACCCCAAATCGTATTATTGTTATTTAGAATTAACTAGGACCGTACGAATGAAGGCGCACGAATTACTGCAACAAATAATATATAAATTAATTCAATGATCTAAAACAAACGGTTTTACTCACTTGGATATTGAAAATGTTAGTTACAAGACGAGGGCGAATTTCCCAAAACCAAAAAAAAAAAAAATTAGGAAACCTTTAATATGCCATTTGGCGAATTAAAATTCAAAACTATGGATTATTCAATCATACAAAATACTAATGGACTCTATCGCTCATTTTTTATGCAACCAAATCAAATGAATCACCGGAATCGACTAGATCTCTACGCTCAATCTTCCCAGAGACTTTTTAACCGATTCCAAGATTTTACAGCATCAGGTCATTTGGCGTGCGCGTTACCTTCGCGCCACACCTTGGACAGGCTGCAATTCTTCCAGCTCTAATTAGCAGTCAACACCATACAATAGCTAGCTTGAATGGTATTAGGAAAATCCAGGTGTCACACCCTGTATAACTAGCTATATCAGTCTGTCTATCTGTATCCGGAACATATCGATTTGATGCTGTAAACTAGAAAACGAATTCTGGATCCTTTTAAGATCTTATCTTTTCGCTAATTTTCTCGAATCACATTTGCCTGACTCGCCATTCAAGCGATGTCGTAGCATCTCGAATGCCCTTTATTTTTGGAAGAATATTCGATTCAAAAGACTCAAACTTTAGCTAGATCATATGAATCAATTATAAGATTTGCATGTGTCTAGATAATTCTAGGACATTGGACAAGCGCTCATTGTCTAGGCGCCACACCCCTACTAGACTCTAAGAATGGTTGGTATTGTGAGTGCTTGCGCCCTTCACAATCGCAATGCGGGGAGAGATTTGCGAAGTTTTTCCCTTTATAATATGAAATTCTGTATATAGAAATAAATAAAGTTCATATTTCGGTGATGGTCCTTATTTAATTAAATATTAATGAGGGATTAAACAATATACAACCGAACAAACGAGTTTTATTCTTATCTTATCTTATCTCTAAAAAAGAACGTCATGTTTCGATCGTGTTTGGGCGCATCGTATGTTTTGATATAGTTACAATTCATCAATGAAATTTGACTATATGATGATACTTATTGTGGAAAAATTATTAGGCTCTATTCGAATATTAATTGTATCAGACAAATAATAGGGAAAAGGAAAAGTAAAAATCATTAAAGTACAGTTAGTTCTGTTCAAATACGTTTTGTATTAAAACACTATTTAAAAAAGCAAGCAGATGAATGGCATTAACAAAATAACAAGCACAACAAACAAATATTTTTCTTAATTGTTGCTAAAGCATTTTACTTTGACTGGCATGTTTGTGAATTAGATTGTTTTAGATTTTCGATTGGCTCCACTAGATAACGATGAATTTTTACATAATAATAATTATAATAGAAAACTTACCTCAGGGCAACCCGAACAGAAATGTCATCATCTTCCATTTTACTAAATAATTCCTGTAAAAACATAAATAATAATAATAGTCTTGCGACATGTCCTCGCAATAGACATTACTCTGACACCTGCTTAACACCTACCTACCTATTTCAAATAAAAAACGAATCTTTTTAAAAAACAACTAAAAGTTCTTGAAACCGTTGATCAATGCTGAAGTGTTTTTGATAAAAAAACGACGAAATATTTGCTTTTGACCCATAATTTTCCGGCATATTATTCATTTTTACCGTATAAAGAGTCGTACTCTCGAAGTCAGAAGGATAATTTTTTTTACGGACAGATGATCGAAGAATTGTGAAAGCTCTGGGATAAATGCGTAACCTCTACTAAAAACCTCCTTCCACAAGGACGTATGCAGACGAAAATGATAAAAATATCACAAAAATATAATAAAGTTTATAATACTATTATTATTACAGATCGAATGAGAACTTAAACTTCGTTCTGTACTATTATATAGCTTCTGTCACAACCGACCGACAAAGCAGCTGGAAGGTAACTAACAACAACACATATAATATAAAAAGCTTGCTATTGAGAGTGCTACCTGTAGAGTACAGGTAGATTAGAATTACAAGTCGTGTCCGTAAGGTATGAGATGATGACGATATTTTTTCTTTATATTAAATTTTTCTTCCAGAAAAATTTATGACAATCGACCAAAGAAAAAACGTGCCGGAATGTTTTACAGACATGAAAACAAAACAAACGCGTCAAGTTTCTATCGAATTTTTAGTACTCATCAAACAAACATTTCGTAGTTTATACTCTGTGAAATTGTGCATGCATAGTATCTTACCACTACCATTAATTTGCTCAATTAATGCATTTCGGATCTGGTGGTGCCTTTCTATAGAGACAAATCTCGTCAAACCACTCTAATAAAATTGGCGTCGCGATTCGCGAAGTTCAAGATGAACTGAAGGGCAAATTGGCGGCCCAGATTCTTACAGAGACCTTTTGAACAAACGCCATCTTTAATAATCGATAATTATTGAGAATTTGTTTGCTGCAGCGAAAATTCAGTTACATTTTATTAGATCTGTTTTTAAAACGTACATTTTTTCATTGTGTTCATTATTTTTGATTTGTGTTTAAACTTATAAAAGTAGAAGAAAATTGATTTCATTTTAAAAAAATAAAAACCACTTGTCGTGGTACGATACTCGGTTCTTAACTGAAGAACAGGAAGAAATAATTTAAGCAAACTGTCAATTCGTTTTAATGAAACTGTTTGTCAATCTTATTTAAATCGTCAATTAGTTAATATGTTAAATTGAATGAATCCGAATAATTACACAGCATCTCCATCTGTTATTTTGTAAATTGAATATGTTCAGAAATAAAATAGGAATCTCGCGAGTGGGTACTATCCAATTGTTTGCTAAAAATATCAGAATTTAACGCTGATTTTTTTCAGAAAAATTAATAAATGCTCGGATATAATCAATATTTATCTGATTGTTGCCATATTTATTGATATATGTTTATAAACTATTTGTTTAAACGGACTGACTTTCAAAACTGTACGTTTTAGTTAAAGAAACTAGAGTTGTAATTGAATCGAAAGTTCAAGAGACTGATTTTTTTTTATAGGTAATAACCCGGATATGCAGAAATAGAAAATGTGGAATAACTTAAAATAGGCGTAGAAATACGTATCCAAACAAATTAATAAAATCAAATTGAAATAAGCAACTTGAAACCTTTTTTTTTTTACTAAATTATCTCACTCGCGTACATCCAAAGTAACTTTTAAACAAAAGCTGTGGCTAAAAATACATAATATAAAACAACTGAATGAAATATATCTAGCATTAAATATGGTGGAATATACATACATACATACTAGTGAAAACGAATATATTTAAAAGTAAAATAACATTAAAATTTATTCTTCTAGACGGATGTAAAATGTAAATTTATCAAACAAACTCCCACATTAAAAACGGAAATGGTAGCTCAGATTAAAAACGAAAAAAGAACTGGATTTTAGTTCATTTATTTATTAAATCAGAAGCGTATATATTAAAACAGTACAATAAATTAAATAAAAAGAAATTATTCAACTATTACGATAAATTGGTGTCGAAGATCAATGTAATTATTGTCTATATCGATAAATGTATATTTGTTTACGTTAATTTTTTTTAATTAAATTGAGAATCCAATGATTCAAAATTTTTATTTTGTTTGCTAAATGCATTCGCTTTTATCGGACATTTCTATTTAGTGTGTTCGTGGTTTGTATGATTAATTAATTAATTATACAATATTCAGAACTGCTCAAGGATTTTCAATTAAAATTCGGAAAGGTCCAAAAAATCAAAAAGAGTCACAACGAATAGTTTTTGTTTTTTTTCGCTTTTGGTGACAAGTGTTCCACACATGTTTCGGAAGAGTCGAAAGCGAAACATCGTGTCGGGAGAGGCCTAATAAAAATAATAAAACTAAACTGTCTTAACTAATCGCTAAGTAAGTAAGTAAAGTAAAGGCGAATCCTATCCTAAAAAGCAGTACAGTGAGTGACTTTGTTGGGTAGAGTTGGGTTTTAATTGGTAAGTCAATTTCTGTGTTATATTTATTACATATTTTTCGTTTTTAAATTAAAAATTCAAATAGACAGATAGATAGATGTGTAACATTCTCGCAAAGGGCCCTTCAAAATAATTTCTATGGTGGGGAAATCTCTCTCGCTTGCACGGCTGAAGAGTGGTACCGTCGTTTCATAATAATATTGTTGGGCTGAACCTTTTTTCTTGTAGTGGTTCAGTATTTATTTTGGTTATTTTTCAGCTTGTTGCAATAGCAATACAGTTTTAGTGGTAGTTTTTTCGTTTAATTTCAAATTATTATCGACTATTTGTTTGGTAGTGTTTAAATGTGATTGATGAAAGTTCAAATGCTGATTTATTAATATAAAATAAGGTACCACTGAAAGGTAAATAACCTATATGCAACTATATTGAAATGGAATAATTCACATTTGTTTTTTTTATTGGATTTTTCGACTTTTTCGCAGTGTATTTGAGCAAAGTTATTCTACGAAATGTATGCGTCTAGAATGAATTTTCTGAATAACAAAAACGTATTGGAAATAATAGGTATAAGGAATTTACAAAAATATTCGGCTGTACCACATAGATTTTTCGTACATTTTTGATAAATATATACGACCCTAATTTACGGACAGCGACCTAAAAAAGAGCTTGATCTTCGACATGTACGGCTTATCATTGGCTCGTCTTGTTGATTTACATATTATTGAAATTTATAATGAAATTAATTTGTTTTTTTTTTTTTAATTTGTCCTTATCTAATACAAGAACACATTTGTGTATCAGAAATAAAACTGAATTGTTCGGGACTTCCTTCATTTCGCGTGGGATGATTCTGATATTTGAACATCCGGAATTTGAATAATACTATTATATTTCGTTATTATCAATTTTACTACATTTTTTTTGTCGAAATTCAAAAAATAACTGTCGTTAGTAATGCTTGTTATTTAACAATGCAAATTCTATGCCAAAATAGGTGTAGTTTCGATTTATTAATATTGATATAGCAATATTGCTAATGTAGCATTAATAACATTGATTTTACGCTAAACAGCATTTTTAATTGCATCGAAAAGCATTAGGAATTTAATTAATAATCGAAAAATGGAATTGGCATTGATATTACATAGTTTTATTTCTCAATGAAGCGGTATAGTTTATCAAGAATTATCCGTATATATTATTTTCAAAAATTTATGCTTTTCTTCTCTATCGATTCGAAAATGTCAAAGGTGAATGCTGTATAGGGCAATTTACTATTACCATTGATTGTCTTTCGGGAAAATTATTAAACAGAAACCGATCTGATTCATTATTTAAATGCTTTGCCTTCAAGCTTTTAATAATTTAGTGGTCGTATTTTTAGCTCTCACCAAAAGTATATAAAATTAGAAATAACCGTCTTAGGAACACTAACAAACAACTAGAAAAAATCCCTGTAATTAAGGAAATTAAATAACATTCAAAATGAAGACAAAAATCGATACGCCGTGTAAATATCAAACAAAGAATTATTCTAGTCGCCAAAAATCGAAGGTTAAAATACGATAGGAATTCATCCATAGAAAAATCATTAAATTGATAACAGTTGTCACACACAAATCGTGTATAACAGTAATATGATCAATATCCCAAAATATTATCTAAACATGTCCGATATAGAATGACATCATAAGCGACGACTCACACCATTTTCCTAAACCAAATAAAAAAAAAAAATAAACATTAAACTGTAGATCTGGAAATTTTAAATAAATAAATATAAACTAAGTATTATGGATTTTCTGAAAGCCATCTGCTCGTTTTTATTTGAATTCGTCTACAGGGTGTCACGTAACTTAACATTTCATTACTATTTACAGGGAGGCTCCTATGGCAGCCTTCGTAATAATGTTTCGAACATCGGTAACATTATGGTTACTACAAATTTGTTTTTTAATACCAAGTAAGTGTGTGAAACAGAATGTGAATTCTATACACAGTGTTTGTCTAATTCTTTTTTTCTATCTGTAGATATTTATATAGAAGCTCAGTACTTACAACCGAGGCCTCGAATACGATACTATCCAACTAAAGGTAAGATTCCGCCATACTATGTACATATGTATAAATCAAAAATGGATAGCAAGTGTTAAAATTATATTGTGAAAAAGTATCTGTTGTATGATACTAAAATAATATTCCATATCAGCACCTATAGAATTAATGCACAGACGAGATCCTATAGGCAATTCAGATTCTACTTCCGATTTATCGACAAATTATCCTGAATTTATACATCCATTTACGAAGATACAAAAACAGAGTGGTCAGTTTTTTCATTTTTTTTCTTTCTCCAATAAGGTACCTTTGAAGATATGTGGTGCTGGTTTTTGTACATATATAATAATCGATTATGTAACAATTAAACCAAAACAGGAAACGGGATTCTACAATTAACTGACTAATTCTGCATTAAATTAAATCGTTCAATAATACAATCGGTGTTGGTTTTTTTATGCCAATTACTAACATTAACACAAAAATTACATTTCTAAATCTGTCGCATAATTTATCATAAATACGTTGTCTCTTTACATAAGGATACGAACAAAAAAAATTACATCCATGTGAACAAAGTTCCTGTTATCCGGCCACTGGAAATTTGCTAATTGGAAGAGAGAATCAACTATACGCATCGTCAACATGCGGTTTATATAAACAGGAACGATTTTGTATCGTATCGCATCTAGATGAAGATCGAAAGAAATGTTTCTGGTGCGATTCAACACCGAAAACCAGACCGAATCCATCTCAGAATCATAATATTAGCAATATCGTTTATCGCATGTATCCTGGGTGAGATCCAAACGTTTGTAGATCGTAAATTTTTTTCAATAACGATTTATTAACTTCTAGAACTAGAAGTTTGTCGTGGTGGCAATCGGAAAATGGCAAAGAAAACGTTTACATTCAACTCGATTTGGAAGCAGAATTTCATTTTACCCATTTAATTATTACATTTAAAACATTTCGGCCAGCTGCAATGTTAATTGAAAGATCCTACGATTCTAAACAAACATGGCAGGTATATTAACCATGAATTTTAATTGTCTCAAATTTCTTATACATATAGATTACATGTAGGTGTATCGATATTTCGCTCATAATTGTACCGAAAGTTTTCCACATGTAAGAGAAGGTCATCCGACAAATTTAACGGATATTGTTTGTGAATCGAGATATTCTGGACTAGCTCCTGCTACAGAAGGTGAAGTAATTTATCGAGTTCTACCGCCAACAATGCCAGTGGACAATCCATATTCTGAGCAAGTACAAAATCTTTTGAAAATGACAAATTTACGAATTAATTTTACAAAATTACATACACTCGGAGATGATTTACTCGATCAACGAGAAGATATTCAGGTAATGATCAAACATATATTTATATAAATGTCAAATTGATCGGCTTCTAGGAGAAATACTATTATGCAATCACTGACATGGTAGTAAGAGGATCATGTTCCTGTTATGGTCATGCTAATCGATGTTTACCACTGCCTGGCATTGATACAAAACCCGATATGGTGCATGGCAGATGTGAATGTACTCACAATACGAAAGGACGGAATTGTGAGAAATGCGAAGATTTCTTTAATGATTTACCATGGCGACCAGCAATTGGCAAACAGACAAATGCTTGTAAAAGATGTAATTGCAATAATCATGCAACTAGTTGCCATTTTGATGCGGCACTATTCGAAGCCAAAGCGAATGTGAGCGGTGGCGTATGTGACGGATGTCAGCATGATACAATGGGCTCAAACTGTGAACAGTGTAAACCATTTTTCTACAGAGATCCTGATCGTGATATTCAAGATCCTGAAGTATGTAAAGGTAAGTAAACACAGAATCATAATTTTCCAGTGTATTCGAATGCGATATGTCAATTTGACATATTAACAAATGAAATCTGTTAATTTCAGCTTGTGACTGTGATCCAGATGGATCATTAGACGATGGTATATGTGACTCGGCTACCGATCCCGTAAATAATTTAGTAGCGGGCAGTTGTCATTGTAAAGCCAATGTAGAGGGTCGTAGATGCGATCAATGTAAGAACGGTTATTGGAATTTCACCGCAGAAAATCCTGACGGTTGTCAATCATGTACGTGTAACACACAGGGTACCGTTGATAATGAAGGTTGTAATGTTTATACTGGAGAGTGTACATGCAAAAGATATGTAACTGGACGAGATTGCTTCCAGTGTTTACCGCAGTATTGGGGTCTATCGGAAAAACAAGACGGTTGTCAGCCGTGCGATTGTGATCCGGGTGGTTCGTACGATAATTACTGTGACGTTATTACGGGTGATTGTAGATGTCGAGATCACATGATTGGCAGAACGTGTAGTACACCGAAACATCAATTTTTCACGGCGAATTTAGACTTTTTACTTTATGAAGCGGAAGCGAGCAAAACTAATGGTCAAGTGATTATAAGAACGCCATATAAAGATGGGAAAGAGAAAACTTGGACTGGTACCGGGTTTGTTAAACTTTCCGACAATAATTATGTGGAATTTTACGTTAATGAAATTGTAACTTCAATGGATTATGATATCATTATAAAATATGAGCCCATTACGCCAGAGATTATTGAAGACGTTATAGTAAGAGTGATCCGTATCGATCCTATTGATCCAGAAGGTCCGTGCGCTGGTGCCGATCCAGCTGATGATATTAAACATACTACTCTGCCATCTAATCAAAGAATTCAAACTGTATCTCCTCCTGTTTGCCTAGAAACAGGAAAACCATATACGATTAAACTGGAATTTTCAACGAGTTACAATTATGCAAACCCTTCGGCATCTGTTCTAATCGATGCTATATGGCTGAAACCGAATATTGATAGTATTCCCTTTTTTGCTACGTCTTTACCGGGTTATACACGAAAAGAGGAGTTTGAACGTTTCCAATGTGGCGATCCATCAATGTTTATGAAAGGCGCAATTATACCAGAACCATGTAAAAAATACTTATCCAGTATCGGCGCGTACGTTTTCGATGGTGCTAAAAACTGTAATTGCGATCCTACTGGTTCAGTTAGTAAAATTTGTGATATGTTCGGAGGTTACTGTCAATGTAAACCGAATGTCGATGGAAGAAAATGTGATAAATGCGCATCAGAAACATACGATTTCGGACCAGAGGGTTGTAAATCCTGCGATTGCAATAGTATTGGAGCACTTGATAATTATTGCAATGTAACAACCGGACAGTGTAAATGCCGACCAAATACATACGGTAGAGAATGTGATCAATGCAGAACAGGATTTTGGAAGTATATATATATATACTTGCGAGTATTTTTTGTATATATAAAATGTTCCATTTTTTAGTTTCCCTAATTGTAAACGTTGCGACTGTAATGGACATGCCGATATTTGCGAAGCACGTACTGGTGTTTGTATTAATTGTAGAGATAATACTACTGGTCCGCATTGCGAGTATTGCAATGAAGGTTATTACGGTGATCCAAGAATCGGTGTGGATATTCATTGTAGACAGTGTCCATGTCCAGGACCGATTGGGTCACAACACTCATACGCTGATAGATGTTCTCTTGATCCTGTTACTAAAGATGTGGTGTGCGAATGTCAAAAAGGATATTCAGGTATAAAAACTCAGATTTGGAGTTGGAATAAGTGTTGTGAAAATTTTGACAATTGTTATCAAATTAAATTTTAATTTAATTTCATTTTTAATTAAATTTAGGTGCGCGATGTGATATCTGCGCAGATAATTATTATGGAAATCCGGAAGAACCCGGTGGTTCTTGTACCCCTTGTGAATGTAGTGATAAGATCGATATACAACAAATAGGAAATTGTGACCCACACACAGGAAAATGTCTTAAGTGTCTTTATGACACTACTGGTGATCATTGTGAAGTTTGTAGATCGGGTTACTTTAGATATACACCGGATGGCGAGTGTGAAAGTAAAGCAATCAGTTTATTTTTTAATACACGTTTAGTTGAGCATTTCAAATAATATTACAGAATGTATATGTAATCTATTGGGTACGAATTCAACTGCTGGAGATTGTAATCCGTTAGGAGGTCATTGCCGTTGTTATCCAAATGTTTCTGGTATGCATTGTGACGAATGCATACCAAATTATTGGAAAATAGCTAGCGGTAAAGGTTGTGAACCGTGCGATTGTGATCCTTATGGATCCTTGAATCCGTCATGTAATGAGGTAATATTAATGCAAAAATATTTATATAATGTATCATCTTTTTGTTAATCATAATTATTTATTATTAATTCTACTGTTTATACTATATTAATTGTAGTTCGATGGACAATGTAGCTGTAAGCCAGGTTTTGGTGGACGACAATGTGATGAATGCATGCCACAATTTTATGGCGATCCTAAAAAGGAATGCAAACGTACGCTTTTTATTTTTACTTGCCTAGTAAAAAAAGTTTTAATAGTTATGTGACTTTTTTTATGCAGATTGTGAATGTGACTTGTTGGGCGCGAAAAACAAGCAGTGCGATATGCATACTGGTGCTTGTATATGTCAACCAGGTGTTGGTGGTCATAAATGTGATCGATGCGAACGTGGCTACATTGGACAGGTACCCAATTGCGTTACTTGCGGCGAATGCTTCGATAATTGGGATAGAATTTTACAAACAAGCAAAAGTATTTAAGAATTGTTTTCCATATAAGGTTACTTCTAATTTTTCGATTGTTCTTTTTTAATTTTCAGATGAAACGCAAACGATTATCGAACGGGCTGGTGATATAAAAAAAATCGGAGCCACAGGCGCGTACAGTAAAGAATTCGATGAAATGCAATCGCAACTCGATGAAATCGAAACGTTGCTAAACAACACAAATGAAATCGACATTGATGAAATTGAAGAAGATTTACAAATACTAAGAAATCAAATCAATCAAACAGAAAACGACAAGCTGAATAAGTTGGACAATGATTTGGCGAATATTAAACATAACATTTTGGGAACCGATCGAAAAGTGAATACCCTAAACGAGAGCATAGCAGATTTAGAAAACAAGATTAAAGAATTGGAAAACAATGGTACAAAATTATTGGAAGCGAATGTTCAAGGTGCATTAAATCTGATACGAAATGCAAAAGATAAAGCGGATGCTGCTGCACACAATGCCGAACAATCCCAGGAGGATGTTAAATATGCTGATAATCAATGTAGAGCCACTGAAACGTTTATAAACAGTACTAGAGAAGCATACAAAAAACAATCGGAAGAAAATAAAAATGAACTTGAAAATATCAATGAAAAACTGAAAGAACTGAATGCTGAAATACCAAAGCTTAATGATTTGGTATGTGATGGAGCAGGAGATCCGTGTGATTCAATATGCGGTGGTGCCGGTTGTAATAACTGTGGAAATTCGATTTCTTGTGAAGACGGTGCGAAGCAACTGACTGATACCGCTATTAATTTGGCAAAGAAAACGGAAATGGCCCTAAAAGATAAAGAATCTGCCGCTAATGATTTGATACGTAATGTCTCGCAAATTAATACGAACGAAACACGAAATTTAGCACAAGAAACCTACGATAAAATCAGCAACGAACTGAATAGATCGAAAATTTCCATTGATAAAGCGAATCAAATTGTTAAAGAGATGCACGAATTCTTAGAGCATAACAATACAAAACCGGAAGATATTAAAAAACTTGCCGAAGAAGTTTTGAAGAAAAATGTTCACAAAACACCCGAAGAAGTGAAACAATTAGCCGACAATATTAAAGATGCTGTTGAACGATTGACAAACACTGATAATATCATTAAAGCTACCCGAAATGATTTAGCGAAAGTGAATGAATTGAAGGAGAATGCAAAATATGCAAAGTGAGTACCTAGCCTCAAACATTAGTGTATCGTTTATTTTTTTATTTGTCCTTTTACAGGTCTAACGCTACGAAATTATTAACAGATGCTGAAGCGGTTAATCAATCTTTAAACAAAACTCAAGATGCTCAGTTGGAAGCCGAAAATGCAATAGAGAAAGCATGGAATGATTATCGTGCAGTCGAAAATATCCTTGATGAGGTAAGTTTAAGTTAATAGTTAGAAGTGGGTAACTTTTTATAAAGTGTTTTTTTTTTTTTGGTTAGATTGGAAACAAAATGAAAACAGGTGAAGAAATAACCAATACAATCAATAGTCAAATTGGTGGCATAAAAGAAAAATTGACGGATTTACAAAGAAATGTGACAAATAATAAGGAGTTCGCTGATAGAATCATCAAAGAATCTGAAATTATATTGGACAAAGCAAAAAATACAACACGATCATCCGATGATCTTCAGTCAACATATGAACAAACTAAAGAGCGTCTAAGAGAAAATTTGGAAAAAGTCAATACAACTAAGGAAAAGTCCGAGGAACTGTTCAAAAAAGCATCGAATTTAGTTTCAAATGTGACAACAACTCAAGAGAAAATTTTGATATTAGAAAATAGTAATCAAGGTACCGAATTGGATGCATTAGAACAAAAACTTAAAGAATTAATTGCTAAAATGACACGTTATAATAAAGCTTTAGACATTAAGAGACGACATTACACTACATGTTAGTAACAATTTTTACTGCTCTCCTTTTTTTGTGACTATATTTCTGAAAATTTTAATTGTGTACATAATAAATATATTGTTTGTTTTTAATAATCTGCTGCTGTGATATTATTCAACAAAAAATTGCCATCTTGAAACTTTGTTTTGATTAAAAATATATAAAAAAAAACGAACTAGCACAACCTGCCACCACACCAGGATGTTCTACACACATTATAGGGTACACACTGTATATAAAAATAGGTAATTTATTTAAAGATGTATTCAACTTTAGCTTTTTAATAGGTTTTTCTACCTTTACCTTATATATAATAGTTTTTATATTAATGCAATGTATTTTTATTATAATTAATGACATTGCGGAACGCTGAAAATAAATATATTTTTTCTGGAGCAATAAATACATTTCACCTGCTTGAACAAAGATATTTTCATGTTTTTTTTTTTTTTTTTCTTTTTGCTTGTAGATAGCAATAAATTATGAAGCGGTTTTTAAATAAAGATTAAATTGACATTAAATTTATTATTCAATAATTCCAAATTCAACAGGAATTTAAATAAACTGCATCACAATATTATACACTAAATTTTTATTTCGTTCGAGAGAATAAATATTAATATATAAATATCACCAAATGTTAACTAGATTAATTGTTTCAATTAATTTCATCATTCAAGTGCTAGTATTTTCTTTAATCCAATCTAAATACTCGGTGACTCTTGTATAGACACCTGGATATCCGGGTTCACCACATTTATTTCCAAAAGACACAACTCCAACCTGCATCCATCTAGTGTCCCAGTTTAACATTAACGGACCACCAGAGTCGCCCTGATAACAATTCGTTGGAAATCATTTTGGAAACTACTACAATTCTTATGTCGCTTACCTGGCATGCATCAGTACCACCCTGTGAGTATCCGGCACAAATAAAATTACTCGTTATCGGTTGAAAATACGCTTGATTACAATCGTCATTTCGCCATACTGGCAGAATGGCTTGCCGCTGAACTGTACTCTCTTTACCACCATAATAAGTGGTGCCCCATCCAACAACGGTACTACTTCGGCCAGCAAATTGTTCGCTCTTCAATTCCGGCGGCGGTAAACATAATGGTATTACGTATTTTGATTTTCTAGCCGGCCTGTCAAGTTTTAATATGGCGATATCGTTGTAGAATCCAATTCGACTGAATTGCTTGTGAGCTCTGATATCGACTACTTTAAATGTAACCGGAGCGGATGGTTCATCGTCACGTTTCAAATCAATATCGCCTAGACGTACTGTAAACTGTCTTGCCGAAAATCTAAGAAGAAAGAATTTATGTATATGTACAAAATGAATATGTTTAACACTAATTTTCAGTATCTAGAAAATATCGTCGAAATCTTACGGTCGTTGTCTTGAATCTCTCGTACAATGAGCGGCAGTAAGAATATGAGTAGCTGAAATTAGAGAGCCACCACACCAGAACTCCGTTCGTCGTGATCCATGTAGAAAAATGGCAGCCATCCATGGCCATCGTCCAGGCAGCGCTTCTTCACCGCCAACAACTCGGAATTTGGCAAATTCCGGCTGGCCACAGTCTATCAAATCGTATGTACAAGCTCAGTAGATTGATTTAGAAATCATTCAAGTATATTCACCTTCAGGATTGACATAATTATTAACTATTTGAGGTAATAACGGTGGGACATTATTCAATGGCGTCAAGGACGTGGTAATTATTGGCGATAAAGTAGTGGAAACAATAAACGGCGTAGTACTAATCGATTGTACAGTAAATATCTGTTGAGTAGGAGCGAGAGTTGTAGTTGTAGAACTAGTGGAAGTGCTCAACTCTTCATTTAACGGTCCAGTATCTTCAGGGTTTCGTGGACAACAAACACCCGGTACGAAAAGACTTTTGAAACACAACGACTGCCGTAGATTGCCCAGGTTCAGTAATAATTGTGGACAATCGCTTAGATCGTTGCAGTATCTGAAAAATATAACATAATTTGTTCACTATAATATTTCAGATCGTTGTAGTATGGCTGAAATGAAGACGATCGATCAGAGTACTTTCTCTCTGTAATATTCCACAGAAGCATTACATAAAACTACCAATCAAGGTCAAAATCTTTATAATCAATATTTTACTAGGTCATTTTGCATTTGACTTAAGGCTATTGATTAAGGCATTGATTGTATCAGCAAAATAAGTTCATTACTCTATTTGCGTAACATCTATTATTATCAAATAAATTCGAATTTCTACATACCCAGCCAATCCTTCCGGTGTAGTACAACTTCTCGAATCACCATCATCTTCATTCTCATCCTCTTTACTATCGATTTTTTCATCAATTATTTGTTTTTCTTCCGTTTCACTTATCGGTAATGCCTCTCGTACTAACGGTGCTATTGTATCAGTAACATTTCTACCCAGTACATTTTTACTAATCGTATACAATGCATTTGGTACTTCTTGTGTGACTTTAACACCATCACCGCTACGAGTCATATTCACTAAATAACGACCAACTGTATTTAAGGCACCAAGTGTTTCAGTAATTTTAAATAATGTGTCCGGTTTGATGTGACGACCACTTCCCGATGGTTGATCATTATATTGTTGTAGCTGACTAGATGATCTACGATATTGATGATACTGATCATTGGTTACCGATCTGGGACGATAGTTTTTAATCTCCCATCTTAAATCGCTTCGAGGCGGTTCATTATACCATGGCATATATTGATGATATGAATTGTATTGACTAGGATTGTATTCATTTGATAGTGGAAATAAAAAGTAAAAGATTAACAGTCTACCTGAAAGAAAGTATTTATTTAGCGTCAGTTTTCAATTATTCAATTATGGAAATTAATGAATTGAAATTTCAAAACCATATGAAAAATGATTCGCTTTAAATGGCATTTTCAATGGAAAAAAAAATAAATAGCGCACTAATTAAATGGTCTTGATTTAAATTATCAGTGTCAAGGTGTACCGTTAGTGGTTCTATTTCAGTTAGCAAGACACACTGTGGCTAATTACGAATATATACGTATAGGTAGTTAAATAGAAAATTTTAATTAGTAGATACGAATCGCTTGGACTTGTCACAAGAGTTAAAAACTTTTATAGTTTATGGTCCTATAATTAAAAATGTCACTAAATTAGACCATTTATGCATAGCAGATCTTTAGAAACTGGAAAAGACAGTTTTTTTGTGTTAATTATTAAGCTGTTTTAAATAATAATTCGATTTTTATTTCACATTCAGTTCGTATAATCGAAAAAACATCTTTTTCACTTTCTCTCTTGGTTCCAAGAAATAATATGGATGGAATATCCGTTTTAGTGACACTGAAACTTTAAAATATCCTTGTTGCATAATAGGTATATATGCCGATACCAGGGGAAGGCCCAAAATTACACAATCGACAAACATTGTGCAAGCAAATATTTACATGACTGTATTTATAAAATAATAATAATATTAGCATTTTCATATTAACAATCGTATTTGGCGTAAAAACAAGAAACAAAAATGTTTTTATTTTTGCTATTTCTAAATGCCACTGCCGCCAGATTTTTAATTGCCCTCGTATTAAAAAAGAAAATCATATGAATCATAATAACGCACGGTATATCTTGATATAATAAATTATTTTCTTGTGTTCGAATAAATATAATTGCTTTTTCCTTATTAGTATTTCCACCCATACAAATTGTTTTCTTTTTTAAAAATCATACGAGAAATTTCCAAAATGGATGTACACGAAAATATTAAAATAAAAACCGCAATAAATAAGTGCGCTGCTATAAACAGTACACTAAAATAGAGTGTATTAACTGTAAAATATTTGACAATTTTTCATAATTATATTAATAAACAATTCAATTAAGAACAATCAAAAATTAGCTAGTTTGCATTAAGGAAAGTCGATTCGCTTTTCTTTAATTGGAGAGAAATTGTGATTAAAAGAAAAAGAAAAGAAATTTCATTGTGACTCCTCAATAAAAAAACATTAATACAAACGTATGACGTTACTTCATCGAAATGAAGTTTGTCTGGAATAATAAAATTAAACTAGAGAAAGAAAAAGAAAACAAAATTGAGCGACACATACCGATAATAGTTATCCATAACTGCATCTTTTTGAAAAAAAATTGACACTCTAAGATATATATCAAACTCCCCAACCAGCCCAATCAAATCAATCAATCAATCAATCACAAACATTCAATATATTAAATTACTATCACTAAAAATTCAAACTTGTTAACGTATGACCCAAATTTTTGGTTTTGTGAAGACAGTTCAAAGAAAGTGACTGTTTTGTGTATGTACTAAACTCCCTTCTTTCCTTCTTTATAGATAGAAAAGCTCCCACTTGCCGATGCTTTTTACTTTCGTTGAAGACGAAAAATTTCACTTATAAATCGCATATTTAATTTTGTTTATTTATTTTTATTTCTCTTTTAATATAAGCTGCTTGCGCGTTTGATTCGATCATGTGAATTTCTCTGATATTTTCAGAGTTAATACGTTTAAATTATTTAAACGTAAATTTTGGAAACAAAAATGATTGGCGTAATTACATTAATAAGCGTTAAAATCAATAATAATTTAATTTTGAAGAAATATAAATGGGCATATTATCCAGCGACCTAATTCGAATATAGGAAGGAATTACAAAATGGTTTTGAACCAGAGATTTGACTAAAAAATGTAATTATAATTAACAATTCTACCATCCAAATTATTCTTGACGAAATGGTGAAAATAATTATTTAAGGTCCTTCCATCATTTTGTCAAGAATAATTTGGATGCAACGTATATGTAGATTTTGTGTAATTAACCTATTGTCAATTAAGAAATGTAGAATAATTTTCAATTTTTAGACATTTAAACAAATATATTTAATAATTTTTATAGATTCAACTGTCTGCATACAATTCAACAAGCTGATTCAATAAGTAAAAATTCTTTAGCAATTAGTGCTTTGAATTCTAGGGAACATTAAATTAAAAACACAATAGCCAATTATATAACATTTTATTAATTCGTACGCTACTGATAATAGTGTAGTAATTAATTTTATCAGTTAAGCAATTATAAAGTATTGGTAATTTGATTAAATAAAATATAAATGTACATTTATAACTAATAACTGACTTTGGATTTGCGTACATTCATAAATACTTTTTTGATATCTACTACTGCTAAAATTTTAATTTGCATTAATATTTCGATTCAATTCAATTATTAAAAACGACTATTTCCATGTGTAAAAACTCATTGTACTTGAAAAGCGTTTGAAATCAATATTTCTAAGCGATCAATAACAGGGCATATGAATATATAATAATTTGTTTTTTATTTATCCTTTATATATTATGTCTATGCGATAACGTTTATATGATAAATATATATGAAAACATTGTTTTCTTCCAATATTGATTCACTTCTAGGAATATACACCTGCTTGGTTGATAACATTCCAAAGAAAAAATAGGTACCGTATCGACCTAGAAAATTTATTTTATAAAATAAATCACAATTTTTCGGTGTAAGTTTTCCTCATTTTTTTTTTATACTTAAGTACACAGTTAGCTTACAATTAAAAATCTATTTATGTAGAACAATTGAACAATGCCTAACAAGAATCTCTAATATCAAAAATCAAATATAACTGAAGACACCTTTTTCATATTTTCCCATTTTTTATCGTTTATTATCTAATACAATTCCGAAAATTCAGTTCGTTAAACGACAAAACGAATATGTTTGGTATTAATAATCTAATTAAGATAAGAACATTGTATAGTTGAGTAATCAAAGTTTATGTAAATATGATCATACCATACATATGATGTCAGATTATCATGCCAGAGATATGGTAATGTAAATGTAACTTTATACTAGATCTAAAATCCAGAGTCCAAATGGATCGATATTCTTTATTATTCCCATCCCTAGTGGAAAATCTGGACTAAGAAAAATGTATATTTATTTGTATAATACAATAAATATAATTTTCGGTTGATTAGTAATACGAAAACTATTCGTTCAATTTCATAATGTGTTGCCTATGGCTTTATGCCTACAATCTACAACTATTATTATTATTATTATTCCACGCCCTTTGATTGAATCTAAGTAGGTATCCAATTAACTAATTAATATTTCGGATATTTCCAATAGTGAAACATCCTATATACAACGTTTAACAGAGATTGGTTTATAGTTAATTTTGCAACTCCCACCACAAAACTAGTTTAAATAATTCCTTGGTTTCATTAAACTTTTATAACCTAGTCACCGCATTTAGTTAGTTAGTAGAAGTACGGTGAGTTTTTGATTGTTTGTTTGTTGATTTGCAAACATATTCTTCAATGAAAATTCATTTATTAGTTTGAGCTTTGTCGAATCAAATATCGGTAATTGATTTATTTTCAATTTCATTATTAGTTTGTTCGACGTTTTATTTTTATCGACGAGATTTCCCATAAAAAATTCAGCAGATTTAAAAGAATGGTTTCTGAGAGTTTCATTTTTGTAGGTTAGATTCTAACTGTTAAATTTTATTCAGTTGCTGAAGACACAATTTATTTCAAAATGGGTATGTAGAAAATATTAAATATTTCTATTTTTAATTAATCGATTGTAATTTACATTCCGTTTTTTTGTTTATAAGTTCTAAACAATTCCCTTGTACTTTTCCACAATGAATGTGCGGCATTTTGTACTTGAAACGAATTTCTTTTCATTATTTGTATCTTAATTGTTGCTTTCAGGTCCATTTAGGTTGATATAAATAAAATGTACTATTTAACTGCTAAATAAGGAATGAAAATTATCTAAATATGTAATTGACATCATAAATTTAATCAGCTTAAGAATTATCCTAATGAACTTCGTGTTTATCTCAAATTTGAATGATTGTAGCTAATTTTGATCGGTTTTTTTTACCAATTTATTGTCATCATTTTTATTCATGTTATTCAAATAATATTATTTTATTTTCAATACGTAAATCTAAAACACCGCATTGTATAAAATTATTCTGAAGATTCATTTACCTTTCACTTTAGTCACTGTAGACAAACATCTCTGTTTCTTTCGGTAGAAAGTCGTATACGATTTAAGTACACCAGTACTGCATTGCAACAATTACTACTTAATTATAATTTGTAATTCTAATTGTTTTAAAACTGATTACAATTTTAACAGGAACGCTAACATAACAGCCGAAATATATGCAAATTACAGTTAATTCAAACAGTTAAATTGAAATTAACTTTTAATGAATGTTTCTAATTAAAATTCAATAATAACTCGCTTCTAATCAATGAAATTATTTTAATATCATTTGATATTTGAATAGATGGGGTTTCAGCCCTTATTTCAGGGTATTCACCCTTTTATATTTCAAATAAGAACCAGGTCATAATGTCGCATCATATATCTATCAAATATTTAAATAGAATTTGTCTGGTCGTTTAAATTTTATTTGAAAATTCAGTAGGTGTATGTGTTTAATTTTCGTCATGTCAGGTGAGGTGAGTTTTAGACCAATCCGCATCTCCGTAGCGGCTCATATGTACTCGTAGAGTACCTATATAGAAATCAGGCAAATAATAATAAAAAATAAAAAACATGTAGAATAGATGAAGGTGGCGAAGCAAATAACACAGACATTGGCATCAGTTTAAAAACATTAATTATTTTAATTCAATCGGTTTTTATTTCAATGTAAACAAATCTGGTCTGATCCATTTATTGTTGAATGGAAAAACGTTCATACATAAATTAATATTGTAAAATGAATTAGCCTAATGTAATTGAAACGATGGTTTTTTTTGTTTTGTATCAATTTGATACGCTAATTAGAGGAAAATTATAAAAGATAATTGCAAGTATAACATGCAAATATATCGGGAAAAGGTTTTATAGGTATTGTATATTTAGAAACAAGCGCTACATGTAGCTGTACGCTATAGAAGACGGTAAAATCGAAAATACTTAATACTTGATAATATGTATTATTAGCAATTAATAAAATAATCAATTTCCGATTTGTTTGTTTTTTAATTTCGCAATCACCCAATCAAAAATGCTAACTTTAAAACAATTCAATACAATTCGATCAGGTTTTATCTTTACCTAAAGATAATAGATAATTTCAATTTCCAATTTTTATAATAAATAATAGTTTAGCTCATATTACACTACCTAGCTACTTCTTATAATAGGTATTTGATTAATTTATTACCTAAAAATTATGATTCTATTTAAGCACTATAAAAAATGTAAGTTATCAATTAGTAACTTAAGGCTGAAAAAGCCTTTGCCAATAATTGGATGCTTCAGCTGTTCATTGGCAGGTAAGAGAGTGCTTAATAATTCATTTCGCTTATTGTGGTCCACCTTGGACAAATTACGTACCAATAAACCTAGCTTTTTTTTTTTCTTTTTTTTTTAAGAAACGCAATTTTTAATGGAAAATAATTGACCTATTCAAAGAGGTTCAGTTTATTGTAGAAAACTTGTTTGATAAACGAATTGCTGCAGTTTTCGGATTATAAACTTAAATCCATATTGACATCATTTTTAAGCCTTATTTCGATTTTAATAGTTCATTTAGTTAAGTGGTGCCCATCTGGAAAATTAAATTTTAATTTCATTTTACGTAAACATTTAATTGTTTATAGTTTATCATTGATATTTATCAATTCTTGTTGAAATTTGCACTGAAGCGATCACTACTTTAGTGATTGATTTAATTTTAATTTATTGTACACTAAATACAGACGAAATACCGCAGAATTATACACACACATACATATTAGGAATTTTAATTATAGAAAGAATAATTCATTACTTATCAACTTTGAGAATTAATATTCGATTTTTTTTTTGCCAAGGATTTTAAATCGAATTTTAATTTCGTTTTCTAGTCATTCCTGTTCTGTTTGGTTTTTATTGTTTTATCCACTATAATGTGCGTCATTTAAATGAGTTGATTTTTCACCTTTAAGTGAATAGAAAAAAAAAAAATTAATTGATAAGTAATTCGTGGCGTATTGATTATTTAATTTGACATATTGGGACACAATCGGTTAATAATTGCAGGAGTTAATCATCAAATACCAATATTATTAATGGGTTTGCAATGGAACTTTGAACAATAATCATTCCATGTTTATTATTTATGTATCGGCTATAATCAGTACCAACAAATATTGATCGACGATCTATCACGAATATTGCAATAGATTTAAAGACGCTTCGATAAATACATAATAGAATGTATTTCATTAGCGTAATTTATCAATTTTCCACCATCCTCGTCTGCGTCCTTCACCCCTGCAGTTATAACATTGCGTGGATACGTTCGATTAATATCGTAATATGTTAAAATTACACAGTAATCAAGACGCTATTACAATTCTAGGACCAGAACAAATTCGGCCAGCTGACAATATTGTAACCAGCGATCCAGCTGGTTGTGTAAAACTGAAACTTCCTAAAACTGGGAAAGCAATCGAGACAATGACGCCAATATCCATACCTGGATTAGTTAAAAGAGCCGCTGAACAATTTTCTCATAAAATCGCGCTCGGATGGAAAGAGGGGGAAACATGGAAGACAATCACTTTCAGGTACACCCAGTCTTTAGGATTATAATACGATATTATGGAGTTGTGCGCCAACTGTTGTTTTATTTGGAAAGAAAAAATCCTCGTAAAAAATCAAACACAGAAAGTTTGCTTAAAACATATAAAAATAAAATAAAATACTACGAATTGGTGGTTTTTATTTTTCGTCGTAAATCCATCGTTTAATGTGGCTTTTGTACTTAAAATAAAACGATGATATATCGATTCTAATACAATAAAACTAAAATGGCCCTTTTATTTTACGAGTTCAAAAATTTTACTTTTATGCATACATTGTCTTTCAATGTGTATGTTTTAATAGTATATTATTACGCGAGTGGCGAAAATCACAGAATTCAGAAAATGATTTTCAACGAGTATAATATTATCCTTTTTTACGATCATTGTTATTAAAATTAAAGCTAATTAACAAAATGTATATAAAATAGCCAGAATTAAATTTCATAGACCTTGCCAACTTGATATAAAGTTCAGTTGTGTTGATTATTGTGTGTCATACATTTATTGATAATATTAATTATTTCGTTAAATTTATTGTTGTATTTTACATGTATTATTTCAGTTCAAATTTTATTTTATTTAGTAATTACAGAAAGTAGAAAAAAACTTTACATTCATTATAATGCAGTGTACATTGATCATATGGATTTGCAATTGCCGATTGTTAGGCAACTGCACTTACTGTTTAATTGAAGAAATATTTACAATTTTATGATATTTTATGAATCATTTTTTATATTTTTGATTTACAATGTGGATTTCAATTATTTTTTAGCTTGATTAAAATAATTTAAATTTTTCGCATTTAATACGATCAGTTTTGGCAACATTATTCGTTGATTAATGTGAAGTCCTGAATAAAGTTCCTATAGAAAACAAAATTTATATGATTCATATAATTTTTATTTTCAATGACAAACATATAAAATACCTAATACATAATCAAGCATATTAAAAATTTGCTTAATGCAATAATGCATACATTATCACGAGGCATTATTGTTACCGATAATTGTGCACCACATTAATCATTTAATTATTTCACTTGTTTTATCAGGCATTTGTTTTTTTTTTTCTTCGAATTTTTCTAGAGAATATTTACAGAGAATCCGAACGACAGCAAAGGCTTTTATACATTTAGGTTTAGAAGAAAGGCATGCCGTTTGCATTTTGGGATTTAACAGTCTTGAATGGTTTTTATCGGATTTAGGTACAATATTTGCCGGGTAATTTTCTTTCGAACAAACATATCGTATTTATTTAAAATGACCCTGGTTTTTTTTAGTGGTATTGCCGTCGGAATTTACACAACAAATTCGCCAGAGGCCTGTCAATATTGTGCGGAACTGAGCAAGGCGAATATTATCGTTGTGGAGGATGAAGCGCAGTTACAGAAAATTTTAGCAATTCGAAAAAATTTGCCGCATCTCAAAACAATAATACAATATCGCGGTGAGCCGCAGCATGAGGGCGTTTTGAGTGTAAGTTAAAAAAATGAAAATTTAAATTGTTTATTGTATCCAGTTGCATACAGTTTCTCCATCTATTTTAGTGGAACAAAATCATGGAAATTGGCGAAAGTTTACCAGATCAACTTGTTGATGATCGATTAAGTCGTATAGCAATAAATGAATGTTGTACATTAGTTTTCACAGTGAGTTTCATTAATTTTTATTTTATCTAATGCTGAAAATTACAAATTTTCTATTTGATTTTAGTCCGGAACTGTTGGCAACCCTAAAGGAGTAATGTTAAGTCATGATAATTTAACATACGATGCTCTAACGTTAGTTGAAAGATTGCGATTAGCAAGAGGCGAGGAAATTATAATTAGTTTTCTGCCACTAAGTCATGTAGCTGCGCAAGTCGTTGATCTATATTTAACGTTATCAGTTGGTGCGGCACTTTATTTTGCTGATAGGGATGCATTAAAAGGGAGTTTAATAAATACTTTACAAGATGTTCGACCTACGAAATTCCTAGGCGTGCCTCGTGTTTATGAGAAAATTTATGAAAAAATGCAAGAGGTTGCGGCTAGCAATGGATTTATTCGCAAAGCAATTGCTTCGTGGGCAAAAGGGCATTCGTTACAACATCATATGGATCTTACCCAGGGGTAAAAAATAATTTTAAAATATATTAAGTCTATTAATTATTATATAATATAATATGATAATTAATTAATTTTTTTAAGAACAAAAAAGTTTTGGATAGCAAATGTTTTTGTTTCAGAATCCATTCAAAGTCATGGGCTTACAGTTTTGCCAGTACAGTAATATTTCGTAAACTTCGACAGGCATTAGGTTTCCAACGATGTACTTATTTCTGTTCCGCAGCCGCTCCTTTATCCGTAGAAGTAAAAAAATATTTCATGAGCATCGACATGCCAATTATGGAATGTTTTGGTATGTCTGAAGTTAGTGGCGCTCATACCATTGCCATAGAAACCGCAAATAATTTGGAAAGTATAGGTTAGAATGAATTGAGTTGATTTCACTCGGCACAAGTATAATGTTTTTATTAATTGTAGGAATGACAATTCCTGGACTTAAAACAAAAATTAATAAAACGGATGAAAACGGTCATGGTGAACTTTGTTTATACGGTAGACATGTTTTTATGGGATATTTAAATGAGCCAGAAAAAACGGCAGAAGCAATAGACACTGAAGGATGGCTACATACAGGTGATCTAGGTAAAATTGACCAAAAAGGATTCATATATATTACTGGTAGATTGAAAGAACTACTAATTACCGCTGGCGGAGAAAATATACCACCTGTAAGTTAAAACTACATTCGTAGAATATTCATGAATTTAAAAATATATATATTTAATTCAGGTGCCTATCGAACAACAAGTCCAACAAGAATTGCCGCTGCTCAGCAATGTATTTCTGGTTGGTGACAGGCGAAAATTCTTATCAGTTCTCGTTACTTTAAAAACGGAAATTAATTCCGATGGTGTGCCACTTGACAATTTATTACCTTCAGTACAAACGTGGTTGCGAAATTTAGGATGTCCTGCCACCACTGTTTCTGAAGTACTCAGTGGAGGGCCTGATCCGAAATTAATGGCCGCCATACAGGAAGGACTGAATCGTGTCAATGCAAAAGCTACCTCACGAGCTCAACGAATTCAAAAAGCTTCAATTTTGCCTACAGACTTTTCTGTTCATACTGGAGAATTAGGTGTGTTCATAGCTAATAATGTTTTATTGTTATATTGGATCTGGTTACTTGTTATGATGTGAAAATTAATTTGTTGTTTTTGTTATTAGAAAATGTACTGATCAATGATAATTTTTTACAGGTCCAACAATGAAGATAAAGAGGCGAATTGTTGAACACAAATATCGTGACATTATCAATAAAATGTATACTTGAAAGTTTCTATATTATCATCGTATTTTGTATATTATCGGGATATTTAATAAAACAATATATTTTTACGAATCATTTTACTAGTTTATTATTTATTTAGCCGTGTGGCTAAAATAATAAATAATTATTGATATACATATTTGCTATATTCACATTTATACATTTATTATATATTTAATTCTACAAGTCTTTTAAACATAATTTACACTATCTTAATGAGATTCTGATTCTAAGTACAAATGAGAGAAAATTTATCTCGACATAACAGGACTACAGGAATTGTAAGCGTATATTTCCTACAAAATAAAATACTAAAAATACGTCTCGAAAGGAAATCGATACTGACTTAGGAAGAGATAACAGGCAGATATTGTATACACAATGGTTTATTTTCGACAAATACAATAAAATTGGCATTTTATGAAGACATTTAAATTTTACAATGTT
Organism: Platypus cylindrus; assembly: GCA_949748235.1. Lineage (NCBI taxonomy): Eukaryota > Metazoa > Arthropoda > Insecta > Coleoptera > Curculionidae > Platypus > Platypus cylindrus. Next base: position 1,357,960 of record OX456492.1, read on the forward strand.
GAGTAACTATATCTAGTATCATTATTCATACGAGTTTCATCTTACATAAACAGATAATTTAATACTATAAAGCTATAAATTACAACAATCGTGTGTTTCTCATTGGTAAAAAAAAAATCTACAAGTCTTATTCAGAATCTATAAAAATACAAAAATTTATGTACAAATAAATACAGAAAAAAGCTTATCTTTGTATAAAAAAATAAATTACTCCTTTTCGCTTCTAATTAATTAACTAACCTAATAAAATAGAGTGGTAACCAAATGCTAGCTTGACTGGCATGGCTCGGTTTCGGTAGTACTATCGCTATCCGAATCTTTATTGCAAAATTTACAATGCGCAGAAGACGAAGTTTTCTGTTTATTTCGATTGCATTGTTTCGCGTGACATGTTCCACATTTAGTAGAACGATACATTGGTGTAACTACTTCAACTTTAATATTGGCCGTTGCAGTTACTTTAGTGGTATATGGACCACTCGACGTAGAATCTGGACTGCTATATTCAACAGTTACTTGTGGTTCAACAACAATACTCTGATTACAGCTCTCTTCTGTGATTGTTGTTAAACTCGATTCTCTAATGGGTTTAGTTAAAGGATTTCGACGTGATGACATTTTCGGGAAAGGTTTTGGTCTTTCTGGTGGAGGTGGTGGTGTAGGTGGTGGTGGTGTGGAAATTCGATCGTCATGTTCAAATGGAACGATTTCCGCTTTTGCACCAATAATAACGAGAATTATTGGATAGAATACAAGTGAATTGATAAGAGACGATACAACTGAAATGATTAAACCGATAAAGATTTGTTCGCGAATAAATTCGAAATCTGACAGCATCAGAACGGCTACTGAAACGAAAAGACCTAAATCACCTTTAATGATCGCATCGGAATTAATTTCTAAAGCCATTTTAACACGTCGCTCACGGTTACCGATTGAACTAAAAAATGATGTCGTTAACAAGCAAATATTTCTGCCCACAATGATAAAATGCAATGCACCCATTGTGCCACTGAAAGCATTTATGTTAACTAGACTTAATGGTAGTATTGCACCAAGAATGCCAAACAGAGCGCATCCCAATTTCGACCAACTAACAAAAAAACACATAACAATTCCTGCTACTCCTAACGTTGATAATAGCTGAATGATTAATACTCTATCGAGTAATAGGAACTGATTGAAATACGCGAAAATTAGTCCAACGGGATAATTTCGAAGGCCTTTCTTATTAAATTCCTCGGAAATTTGTTTAATATGTTTCAATGTTGTAATAATATCGTTAGTGCTTTTCAGATTCCTGAGGTAGAACGGTATTTGCGCATAATTTAACGGCTGCGACCGAGGAATTTTCAAGTCCGGCTCTGCTTTCGATGTGTAATATTGGAATGGTTTCGGAGTTAAATTAGCTTGACTACTAGAATAAGAAATTTGATCGTTACTATTCCAAACGGATAAATAATTATAAAATGCTTTGGGATCAATAATACCTTCATTAACCAGTCTTTTTTTTAATATTTGACTTTTATCTACTGGAAACTCTACTATACCAGTCTGTGCCATTAATTTAAAGGCTAATACTGCTTTTTCAGTGACATTTGAATACCACTTTTCACTATTTAAACAATATGAATTTCGATTATGATCGAATTCATCTTGCAAATCGGCAAGATAATCTTTAAAGTTCGCTAACCAAAAATCATTCATATTTAATTCGCCATTTAAATCTTTAAGTACATAAGGAACATGTGAAAAATCTGAATGAAATTCATAGAGTAATGGTTGATTAAATGGATATTCTAAATCAGTTGTAACCATATAAAAATGATAAAAACCGAAAAAACTATTTTGCGTTTCGAGATACTTGTACTCCTGAGTATTCGTCGGCAAAAAACTAGATAATCTAACATCAAATTTCGACCTTAAATAACTAAATATAAAAAATATCACCAATATGGCGTACACTATACACATTACCACTTTTACAAATGGATTCATTAACACCGACTTAAAGTACCTAGTTATAAAATACGATACTATATTTTTATTTTTTTGGCATACTAATTCAGTTGTCAACAAATTGGCATCGTGTTCCTGCAACAAAAAAAAAAAAACAACATGAATAAAGTTAGATAACTGTAAAGATATTTAAATACACATAAAATACTAATTTAATAATACTGTTGATTTGATTATAATAGATATAAATTTCAAATGGATTCGGCATTGATCTTTTCAACAGGTAGATAGGCGCATTTATATCTACCTATGTCGGTGAAAATAATAATTGTAAAATATCCCGGGACTTGTGTGCTGGCTCTAGGTCTAAAATTAACGACGAATTATTGACCTTATTGTTAAAATATATTGAAAGGCGAAAAATGCCGACAAAGTAACAAAGCAATGCGATCTATGAAAGAAGTCTGAAATTCCGAACAGAAAATTACTTTTTTATCACAATTTCGACACGAATTCAATTTATAATTTGATACAGAAAGTAGACCGATATGGCAAAACGTCTTTATTAGAAAAATTTAAAGTCGTCTCTTATTTAAATAAAACCGTCCCTTACTGTAGACATTGAAATCGGTGTTATGGCATTTGATTTGTCAATTTTATTAAAGTGACTTTGATTTAGTACTAGTGGCGCCCTTATTCTCAAGTTTGAGAAAAATATTATTTAATTTGTAGTTTATTTGTCAGTTTGAAAATTCTAAGCCGATCCGTTAATAAATCCAGCATTATTTAATTCAATAATAAAAAAAGCAGGCGTTATTTAAACAAAGTATCTCTATTTAAAACGGTTAAGAACATTTTAAATTTTAAAACAAATCGAAACAGCTGTTGAGTAAAAAGTAAAAAAATTCCAAAAAAAGATAAGTAAAATTTAAAACGGTTATATGCGTATGCGCAGATCTTTAAATAAAAAATCTTTTAGATTAACGCTTGCCATACTTCTCTAGCGTCTAATAAAAAATCGAAAATAACATGGTAAATAAAATTTATTTTATTCGTTTCTCTTCTTGAAAATAAAACAGTATTATTATTACAATACGTCTTCATTGGCCAATTCCGAAAACCATAAAGATTAATTACATGGGATTATGTTCACTAGTAAAATGATACCTACTTAAATAATTTATATTTAATGTTTATGTAAACTACCGTTTGTGCGGTTGGCCATATCGTTTAACTAATGATTTAATTTGTATGTGAAAAAAAAAAGAAAAAAAATTGAGAAAAAAAACTCACCTGCGCGTTGTTGTTTTTGTTCTTGTTGTGCGATGTGGATTTCTTTGATTTACCATTAGTTTCATTACGGAAACATGGAACATCTGACCTTTCACATCGTTCTTGTAACGCCAACAAACACGGAAACACAATTAGAAACGATGCCCCGTGAAAAATCGTCATTATTGTACTTTGTAATGCGAACACACGTAACGCAGGTACAGGTAAAATAGCCGCTATTAAAAAAGTCGCTGAATTCATAATAAATGTCGCCACTATTGTTGGTCCAGTTCGTAATAAAATTTCTGGCGGTGGTAAATTCTTGATGTGTAAATTTAAAAAGAGGAACATTTCACGCATCGCGAGACCGACACTAATAAATGGTAGAACGTGCGTGGTAAGCAAATTCATTGGCAATCCAATTAAACTGCAAACACCTAGAGCTGCAGTTGTTGTACTTGTAATAACAATTGTTCCAACTGCTGCCAGAAGTGATTGAACCATCCAACTGTAAACTGCGATCGCTGCAACAACTACACCAATTTTAATTGGATCGATTTTCGAATATTCTTTGAGAATCTTATTTACATTGGCCGTGGAAAATGTTAGATACGAATACGGTGATGACGAGCTGCGTTTCACTTCAGATAAACGTTTCACTTCCTGAAAATAAAACGAAAAACATTTTCAATTATTTTTGTTTGAAACTCGATTTTTTCAAATTCATACTTGAGCGAATTTTGTTTGCCAAGCATTTAAAACCAACGATGCTTTCTCTTGATTCCATCCAATATGATGGACTTTATAATGTCCCGACCAGAATTCGTATAGTTCATTTTCTCCCATTAATTGAATGACAGTTTGTAATGCTCTTGCCCCTTTTATGTGGCCCGTTTTGTTCTTTTTTACACCACCAACAATTAGCTCTTCGGGCCAATGCATAAATTTACTTGCAAATCCATAACATCCACCGGTCAGTTCTGCGCCAATATCCAAGGCTTTGGTGGAGTTAAAATTTGGCGAAGTAGTAGGACATTCAGGATCATTAGCATTCAAACAGGGTTTTTCCTGATAGGCTGTGGTAACACCAGCACGTTTCAAATAATCCTCTAATGAATGATAATCGAAAGTTGATTCGCGTTTTTTCATACGTTCGATCAATGCTTTTGGATTCAGATTGGTCCATTTAATTTGATCTCCAACACCATATCTGGATAAAACATCGAATTTATTATAGAAAAAACAAATTAAACGAAATGAAAATTGTTTTAAATTGTACAAAAAGTGTAACTTACGGTATATGTACTGGATGATCAGGTCCAAGCAGCTTGGATCCTTCCCAAAAACAATCCAATGGCGTCGATATAGAGCACGGCATCATATTATCAAATATCGCCTCAATATACTGTGCATCGATATTCGGAATACTGGGAAATTGACAGAAATCTTTTAATTTCCACGTTATGTCGAACATATTAACGGTAATTTCCGTTGTTTTCTTAACCAATTGCAAATGCTCTAGCAAACTATGCGAATTGAGTAGATCGACATCCGCATCGATTCCAGTTTGCACGACCATTTGATGTGTGGACAACAGTTCCTTTGGCGATGTTTCTGGAGTGCCAGGCGATTCGGCCCATAAAAGTTCAATATCGGTGTGTAGCGTTACACTTTTGAGTCCAACAGAAAATGTCACAATTGCCAAAATACAAACGAATAAAAATTTGCCAGCGTGAAATTCCAAAACCTTGCCTAGAGATTTTAATTGTTTTTGTATCTTGCTGCGAACCCATAAAATACTACGATCTCCATTGGCTTTTTCCTGTAAAAACGAGACAAAAATCGAAATAATATTTAATTTTCGCATGCAGACGAAAAAAGAAGAAGAAATAACATTAATGTTTTGCCCACTAATGCGGTAAAAAATGATGCAGACATGGTCATTAGAATGAAACTAATTTTGAAGAAAATTAGTTTTTGTTAATATACAGTTTGTAAACTGAAATTAATTCGAAGGAAAAAAAAAACAAACTTTTTTCCCTTTAATTTCAATGTGTTAAATGGCAGATGCCTTCAAAAAAAAATCACACCTTCTAAATCTAAGAATTAACAGCTCAAAACCAAAAGCAATAAATTTCCAATTATTATTCGCAAAATACACAATGTGACAGCATCTTAATGACTTCTTTCACTTGACAAAAGTTATGGCGAACGCAAACAGTAGACAATTTGATATGAATCAATATATACATACAACACAATAAGTAGTATGTTTATATATATATATATATATATACATAACCAAAAACCTCGATATAGCTACCCCTCTCCGTTTCCTGGTATTATTGAATACCATACCACCGACAAAAACAGGGGGGTCCCAAATTCGAGGCACAAAAGGTAAGCGCAAAAGAAGAATGAAATGAAAGGTACCTCATCTCTTTCTAGAATCCCTCCCGTAGATTCTCCACAAGGCAGCTGCTCTTCAATCACGAAGGTTGCCAAAGCTTTAGATATCTTTCTTTTGAGAATCAAACCAAAAAAAATCGTTTTTTTTTTTTTTATTCGAAATCTTCATATTGGGAGGGTAAATAACAATTTTTTCTTTTCAAAATAAATTAATTGTCATTGATTAATGACGACTAATCAATAATGTTTCGAATAAAATGTCCATTTCAAATACATATTTATAAGTGTCAATGTCGTATAAGTTACACCACCCTCTGACGGTCGGAGGGGTTGATAATCTCTGAATACTTTTTTCAAGTGTTGTTTTAATCGTTTTTTAAAGTAATTAATAATAATCTAGGTAATTACTAATAATCTTTTGCAATTCCAAGTATCTTAGTAGGCGGAGGAATTCAGTTTATATCAGTTTGTAGAAAAATGCAAATTGTGGGATGGTTTTTTTTTGCTCTCTTGTTTTGCATAGTAAAAATTATCAGTAGCTTTCATTCATCTATGAATAAAATCATTTTATTTCATCTAGAAATTTTTCAAACTAAAAAAAAAAAACAATAATTACAAGTCATTTATGAACGCATATTGCGTCAAATCAATCATGCTGACATAAACAACGACAGACATCGACCCCAACCACATCCTTTTGTAGTTCCGAAATCCATATATTAATTGTCATAACATTATTTATAATTAATGAACAATGTCAATCAATCATATATAAACAATTAAACATTTAATTACAATTAATTCTCATATAGTATTCGCCTGATTAGCATATCTCCAATTGATAAATTCAGGTTCGAAATTAATGCTCTATACGCACTTTAAAAACCTAATTTAAATCATACGATGTTGAATGGTGGCGTATAATCACATAGGCGTCCCAGGAAGTATTTAATAATTTAAATGCCCCAAAAGCGAAATATGGCAACAAAGTGCGGCAATACGGATTGTAAACCGAGACCACCCATGCTGTGCCCTGACGTCACGGGGACCACCCGAACGCAGCCCAGCCTGAGGATGTACCTAAATGCATTGTTGTCACAGTATGCGTAGAAATTGGTAAATCGCAGAAATCCCTCGATATGCTACGTTAATGTGCATTGAAAGATTTAAAAAAAAAAAAGAAAGTAACCTGGTACTAAGCGATATTTAATTTATTAACACATTTCCACCTGTACAAAAAATACAATCAAAACCATAATAATAATAATAATATTAAATCTATAGAAAAAAATGCCCAGACTTGTCTTATAGATTCAACAACAAAAAAAAAAAAAAAAAAAAATTTAAAGGTCCATAATAACAATCTGGTCTGGAACTTTACTTAAGTCTGATGTGGGCAATGCACTTCCTACGCTAAAACATCAAAACAACTCATTCGGTTTACGGTGACTTTTCGTAGTGATCATTAAACCTTCACGGTAGTATAAAACGAAATTCTAAAAACGGGAAAAAAGCGAATTAACATGAATTCTGTAGGTGTCAGATATAATTCTTCTTCTTTTTTTTTTTTTTTTTTTTAACTTTTTGTCGTTGTCATTGTAGTAGAATCTAGGACTATTTTAATTGACATTGATTATCATCAATAAGTGCATTTACATTGTTAAAAATAAAATAAAATAAATAAATAAACGAATAAAAGTTTCACTTGCATTGTTCAACACAGGAAGTTCAAAATTCAAGAAGAGAAAATCGAAAAAGACAGACACCTGAAGAATATTATTTTACCTGTGTGAAATCTAAAATAGGACAACAAAAAAATAAAAATATAGATTCAACTATTTTTCTCTAAAGAATCCCCCAAGGTATTACAACAACAAAAAAAAAAATTGAAAAAGAAACACATTTTTTAATGTAAATTTGATACTTTCGAATACCTCTAGCTATAGAGTATAGAACAGTGGACCATATCTTTCTCTATGTCTCTTATATTAATGTCAAGTCAGAAAGATGACATGGGGGAGTAATGGCAGCCGCAGACCACCCAATGCGTTTTATATAACGTGATTCAATTAATAAACACATAATACGTAAAGCATATGGGAAATGAAAATAACTTTTTATAGGCCCCCTTTTCATTTCACAGATACAACCATAAAGTATGAAGCAAATGAGACGACAGTCTCCAATGGAATTAAAGCCTTATTAATTTATGGCAATAATTACTAAAGAAAATTATCAAGAAAAACATTCGAGTGAAAATACTAGAAAAAAAAAAAACACTCTCTTTAAATTAAATCAATGATTATATACCTCCTCTCTATACAGTTGTTTTATCATAATTATGAAGATTTTATATTTCAAAATGCATTCATAATAATAATTACCAAACCGGAAGTTATTTCACTGCAAAAATTCTTAAGCTCCATTTAATGATTCTACAAAGTAGGCATAAAGTCTAAACTACATAGATAATTACTATTAGAATATACGAGGGTGCGATGATAATTGATGCAGCTTCTGCCAGCAAGCATTACTAATTAAATTCGCTTTTCATTAATTGGCAACATTGAATTTATATATTGCGGAATAATTCATCAAACAGTTTCGCAACTCACATAAACGGTGCCTTTCAACGCACCCTTCATAAAACTTCATTCAATAAAGCGGATGAGTAATGATTTTTCAGTTACTGTTCAAGATGGTTTAATACTACTATTTAGATGATGTGTACCCAATGGTACGAGTATATAATAGCGAAAGTGTCAAACGGGTATGATTATTAGATTGTTTGAGTGTATCTATCTATAGTAGGCTTTGATGTGTATATGCGTCTATACATATGTATGTGAACAGTTTAATGAATGCAATCGAATATCGATGGTAGGTAGTAGTGAGTGGTGGGGAGTGGAGCATTTTTATAATGTTGTGTCATACTATAAAAAAGAAACCCGCAAAACGAGAACCGCATTTACCTAAAGATGAATCAAATAGAAATGAAACGAATTAATTTCAAAACAAACTGATAAATCAGGTTTAAAAAATAATTAATTGTAGCTGAAAAAAATCAATTAATCCAGAGGAAATATGGATCTACATATACAAATAAAAGAATTTCCTGGATTAATACAGCGTGTTGTCCACCATTTAAGGATATACGAATTTGGAGCGAAATAAATACCGAGGCGAATGAAAAAGTAGGGTAGAAATATTTATGAATGTACGCGGCTCGATTCATTCACACAACCACTATAAATTTTTTACGTGCCAAACGATGCCAGTGGCGTATCGAAAACGATCATTTTATATCCAAAGAAATATTCGCTAAATCGGAATGAATTGATTGTAAATAGGGATTGGCCTTGACAATTTCTTTTTTTTACCGCTACCCGTAACATCCCGACCGAAACAAATTACAATGCAAAGCATGATGCCGTTTTTTTTTGCATCGTATATGACATTGAAGTCATAAATAATCAAGAGAATCTTGGTGATATTTAAAAGTCTATTTCTAAATTCTAAAACGGGAGTTGATAACTAAAATTAAAAGACAAAAAAAAAAAAAAAAATTGACAGACAATTAGTACGACAACAAAACAGATCCGTACTCGGATGACAACAAATGTAGCTATATAAAAAAAAAAAACAAAAAGATACTAGTATAGTAAGATAGATCGTTGTTAAAAATGGATCTGTGTTAATTAAGGCATAAATAAAGCGTAGGCAAGACAAGGAATAAACGAAGAATTATGAATAATAAGATAAGACTATCGTAAGCGTGGACCACCCAAGTAGACAGGCGCTATATTAAAATAGTATCAGGCCATAAAAGGCATAAACACAGGTAAACATCAAGTCTTGGAAAATCTTAATAAAATGGCCATGAACAAGACAGAACGTACCCACATATTTAATAGTCAAGAAGAAAATGAATAATACGATCATTGAAAAAAAAAAAAAATGTTTCAAATAAAAGAAAGTCCAATAATAGCATTTTATCAATGCTACAGATCTATATGTATGTAATCCACTAATGATAAAAACATCGATGGTAAAACCAGAGGCGTATCTAGCCCAGTTAATTGTTGACTTGCCGCTCGCTGAGCCAGAACAAACGAGCGTAAAATTGACGTTCGTATACACTTTCCTCTGCATATACATACCTACATACATATAAAAGTATAAACATCAATCCAATAGTTTTATTTCAATAGCTCCAAACAGTAACAATATGTGTAAGAATGAGATAGATAGATTGAACGTATGTTTGGGCTCGCTTTCGACTATGTGCTCGTGTCCCCTGCATTTAAGCGGGCCGAATAGCTAAGAGCGGGCCGATTTACCTGGACCACACACATGCGACAACGTTGGTGGTCTATTCGCATCCGCCGGCCAAGGTTAGCGCTTCACTTGGAAGCAATATCCTGATACTGTAACAGGAGGTGATTGTCAAAAGCCTGCTGCTGCTGTTACTACTCCACGATATTGACTGACTGACTTCAAACTCATCTATAGATACACGGTAGAGAAAAAGAAGAAGTAGGCGGCGGTTTTTCAAAAACAGTCAATGAATTTAAATATAATCATCGACCAAACTCGTATAGTACTATCTAGCGAAAACATGTGGGTTCCTGGAAACATGACCGTATAGTAAAAACTATACTATAAAGAAGACCAAATTTTAAATATCATCTGGATTCATCAATAAAAAAAAATGAATGGGTTAAAATTGTCCTAGTTTTAAAAAAAAAACAATTTGCACAAAATGACAACTGTCAAAAACCCAAAAGAATATAATACGGAAGTGCATGTATGAAAAAAAAAAACACACACACATTTTTTCATAACATAAAAGAATTCCAAAACCACGTGTGACATCTATCTCACTCTCTCTTTCGCTTCGCGTCTTGCTCTTTCTCTAGAGCAATGTAATTAACATTATTTCTTCTTCTTGTTGTTGTTGTTGTTGTTCAGTTACGGTATTGCAGCACAATTGCTTCAGCAACCACCACAGAGAGATCAACCACAGATCTTTCTCTCTCTCTCTCTATCTACAATGCACAACATTTTGCTGTACTGTACTATACATATCTTAGTATGTATTTGGTGCATTGCAAACGTACCTTTAAGCTGTCTTTTTTTTAAATAGTATTTACGGTTTTTATTTGTTTCCATTGCAATTTTTTTTTTTGCAATATTTACGCATAAGATTTAATATTAAATTGTAATTCTTCAAAGAAAAACCTTGCTCGCAGATTAATTACTGCATTAAAAATGATTTATTTCAACGTTTTTTTCTCAATAGAGTTACTAAATATAACTTAATTAAGTGATTGTTGACGATGACTTTTTGGGGTTAATTTATTGCACATACCTGGTCTAATTGCGCTAAAGCAACATCAGCATCTACCCAGCCGGGCCTGGTATACAAATCGGACTCATGACGAGGCTCCGGCTCTGGGACAGCGGCCGTTGTGGCCCCAACTGCCATTTGTCACTGTTCCGGGCCTAACAGGCCCCTCGTTTTGCTCCGCTCCATATCAGGGTTTTATTATTAACAACCCCATGGATCAATATATCTGAAAATAATCGAAATAAAATGCTTAAAATTTAAAATAAAATGAAAACGAAATTAAGTTGCAAATTTTTATTCATCTAGAGATATAATAAAGAGGTTAGGTTATAAAAAATTAAATGCCGACCATGTTAAATGCGGCACTATTATACTATATAAAGTATAGAGGGTTGAGAACGGGTCGAAATGCAGCTGTCAGCTATAAGTATTCATAAATTTTTTTTTTCCCCCTTTTTACAACAGGCACACTACAGACATATTAATATAGATATCAATATTAAATTCAGTGCACCCTGTACATCGGAAAACATGCAATTTTTTTTTAGTATTGGAAAACTTTCTCTTCAGCTTTCATTGCAATTGTTTTTTACATCTAAAACAAACGTAACATTGAACTGATTTATATTTTCAAATCGATGCGAATAAGGTGCCAAGAAAATCGGTGAAAAATAATAATATTAATTCGATAGCATGTGATATTTTGACGTGAGTATACGTCATATTTCAATTTTCCAGAAAATTGAAAACGTTCTTTTTTATATGAAATATGTCGCCAACTTGATTTTTAACTTAATGTTTATGATACATATATGAACACGCATTTCCATGCTAATGAATTTGTAGATATTAAATAAACATTATTTCTGACGAGCTGTTATAATTAATTAATATTAATTATTTATTATCATAATTGTATTAATGTAATTTTGATTATAAGATGGCGCATTCCTCCCTCTGGAGGCGCATTTCCGCTTCCTTTTTGTATTATGTAAACATAGTGATCCACGTGTTTACATTATACGAATAGTACCTAGCCATTTTCCATATTATGAAACCTGTCTACATCGTTTTCTCATTATAAATTTTAACGTAGTTAATTAAATGAATTGTACGTTGTTTTTTTTTTGTTAATTTTTTTCTTAATTCCGCTAAAATTTTCTGATGTGAAAGTGGCAACAATGTGGAAATTATAAGGAATTTTAAGAGTGGAGGTAACTTTTTTAATCTTAAGCCGAAGACGGAAAGTACTCCCCTTTTAAAATAGTTAATTTTAGTGAGTTCTGTAAATGATTTCAAGTTATTTTTGGAAAAAAAGAAATTTTAATTTTTATCGAAAGACAGCTAAGAAATTAACTCGGTAAAGTTTATTATGTTACTGTTAAAATTTTAATTGGAAATTTTTCTATAAAATTAGAACGATCGAAGTTGTTTGAAAAATAACAATTGAATGTAAAACGACAATTGGGACAATAAAAAAAAACAACAGCAACGTAGGAAATCATACTTATTATCGAATATTAAATACCAGCATACAATTGCTCTTTAAATAACAACGTAAACATAACGTGAAAACTGTCGAAAAAACATCCCAAATCGAACTTAAACGTTTGAATATGCATTAGTCAAATTAATAACTAATCTATTCCAAGTATTAATTTAATATTTACCGAATGAAACAGTCAATTCCAGTTGATGAAAACCAGCATAATCCCTCAGGATCAATGGAGCTGTGTTTCGCACTTCAAAATACCAAAGGGAAGTCGTTTTTCCTTTCTATTCATTTTCATTTAAAATTCACAACACTTCACATAGAACAGTCAATGAAAATCATTCGAACTTTTCATTAAAATTAAGAAAATATCTCAAATTCAAATCGGTTCGAATAAGATATTTATATTTTCTATATGTCAGATATATTTATCGTCTACGAGTTGGCTTCGTACTGCGATACCGTTTACTTAACAGACAAACAACCGCGCTGGTAGTACTCTTCTGATTTCTGATCGTTCCATACGTTCATTGTATTGTACTGCTACACAGCTAGTGAGCCCATTCGATTCGCTCCGACCAATACCGAATCAGGACCACCCACATACATATATGTAAATTCTCAAAATTACATTAGTTAAGTTTTTTTGTCACCATTTGCGGTATTCTTCTGTCCAGGGTGACCCTTCGAACCCACCCACATAGTGTCGTCCCCCAAAAACTATATGTCCATTTAACTATATTATTTCTTTTTACCTGGTTTTCCACTAATAAATTATTTATTGGCAATTTTCTATTTAATTTTTTCTATTCTTATAAATAAATACATATTTGTCACAACATGTGACACAATGTGTGAAATTTAATTTGCCTGTTCCAGTAAGAATTTATACTTACGTATAGGTACTACTAATAAATCAATGTACCACCCCCATTTCGAAACTATATGAAACGTGCTGCTCCACTAAGTATTATCCAATCACAACAAATAGATCAGTTTTTGCTGCAAAACAGGATCAAAATCGAATTTTTCACAACCAGAAAATGATAATTAATTTAATAGATCAAAATCAACTCGCCCCTATGACATTGATGAATTTTCAAATTTAAAGAACTATTCGAATTTGATTAATTTGACTTTCACTTGATCTACTTTACAAATTAAATCGATTATTATTATAGAAATGAATTTGATGAAAAGTTCAAATTGCATCGACTCATAATATTTAGATAATATGGTATACTTTTGTCCGGGACTGTACATTTCTATTTATGAAATTCTTATTGCCAATTTAAGTCGTATACGAATTTCGCACGTCACGTATTTCTATACGTTGAACTTGTCATGTATACACGGTAATTCTGACACATTAAATTTCTATTATCGTTAAGTCTAATTAGTCTGTAACTGTAAAAATTAAAATTACTTAGTCGACATTCTTTCTTTTTTTCCATACAGCGTTTTCCATCTAATTCTAAAAATTATTTCCCATAAAAGTCAAAAAAAAAAAAAAAAAACGTAAAGAAAAAAAGATGAGCATTTTTCAAAGAAGATGAAAACTTGAAACCATTATTTTCAAACCCTCTAATCTGTAAAATAATATCTCATTTTTATTTTTGTTTGCCTTATCTTTGATGTGGGTGGTCCGGCCATCGGTAAAGATTTAAAGCGCTCCTCAAGACGATTTTATTAAGAGCTTTACCTCAAACTGAAAGGGAAAATTTATTTGTTTTTCAATCGACATTGCATTTTTGTATGTCAGAAAACGTTATAGGACGGTCACATAATGATTCGGAACATACTTTTTTCAATTATTTTCCAATAAAATTTAAACATTGTAGAAATTATACCCTTTTAACAACGATGACGAAATGTAATCGGTAGTAAAATTAAGTTTTATAGCCGTTTTTCAGAGTTTATTTTCAGTAGCAGTAATATTTTCTTCAGTCATATACTTACCTCGTAAATCATTATATGCATTACATTGTTTTTCCTTGGCTCTACTGACCTTCATATGTAAAGCACATATAAAAAGACTTAATAAATACATATATATACAAGTATAGGTATACAATGTTCATCAGTAAGTGTGGTTTTTAAAAATTAAAGTCACTATATTTTAGGTATATACATATATATATGAATATTGGTTAATATGCCGGTCAAAAAGAGAACGGTCTGCTGCAGTGGGGCTTTTAATTTCATCTCGAATCTTCTCGAGAAATTAGAGTACCTACACCATCTGAAATTAAAGGTCGAGAACAAATTTCGTCGTTGAATCGAGAAAATTACAAGTTGTTTATTCGCAACATTTTTTTATATTCAATTTTTTAAATTTAAAAACAAATCGATCATCTAATTGTTACACCAATTTATAAAAATACCTGCCTACTTTTGTAATCTTTCAACATAAACCAATTTCAAGAAAGCTTCTTTCTTTTGTGTGTATTATTATTATCTTGACTTCAGACAGGGACGTCGCCAGATTAAATGGCGCCGAAAAGACAACAATTAAATATGGTCCCCAGGACGTATCTGTCTTTTAACAGAAAACCTATCTTTAAATTGTAATTTATTTAAAAGAACAAAAGTCGCATTAGCCATGAGAAGAATTGTCTGTAGCTTCAGGTATTTTAAATATAAACAATTTAAATAGTGGATAATCGAATATTTTGTAATAAATAATTTATTTCGATTTCCATCAAGAAATTTATTTTTACTGAAGAATTATTTCAGTTTAATTAAAATTTGCTTGTGGCAATTCTGCCATTTTCACTGCTCTCTACCGTGAAAACTCCGAATTAAATAAATTGATACCTGAAAAGAATCTCTAGCGAAATACTAGAAATTTTTCCTTTGCACATCAGGTGGCAATAACGAGTAATTTGATACTGGATAATTTTGATAGGATAGCATTTTAAACATTTTTTAATCCATTTTCAATAAAGAGATTTTAATTTCGTTATTTTCATTGTCTGATTTTATTCGCCTCCCAGCAGTTTAAGGTTTTATTGCGTTTCGCTATATCGTACATAAATGTATTGTTTCAACCAAATTGAAAGAAACAATTAGGTAAATAACAAAAACAAACACAACTAATCATCGTTACTTAATCCAATTTTCTTACAATCGAATACAAAACTCAATCAAGAGGAAATTGTGTTTTATAGAAAATTACTATATGCTTCGCAATTTTCTGTTATAATCCAAACAGCAGTAATAATTACTTAACAAAGACTGGAGAGCGTATCTAACTTGGGTACCTACATACATTTTTATGGCACAGAGAATATGTTCTATTTGAAAAGATCCATAAAATCTCAGATAATATTTTAAAGTTCTCTTCCAGAGAAATAAAATACTTAAAATTTCTCGAGTTTTGAGTATCAAATTAAAACGTGTGACCTATAAAAATTTATATTTGTGTTCAAATTTCCAGAAAATCGAATTCTTGTTTCAAAAAAAAAGCAAAACACGATATTTTCTCGCTATATAAGTATATTTAAGTCAAACATTCTTCAGCAAACAAGCATTCTTTGGCAATTAGTTTTCTATATCGAAGATTTTTCTGTATACTTCAAGCAAACATTGTAAACTACTGCATAAACGAAATATATTAAGACGAGGAAATTTTTAAGTTACAACTATTAAATTCCAAATTCTCATATTAAGTTTGTATTAATTAAACAATAGAGCAATTTCGTAAGAAAATAGAAATCTAAATGTGACACCTAATTAAAAACCTAATTATTTTTAAAACAATGAAAAGTCTATACACTCGTTTTGGCATTCCAATTGTATTGGAGCGGTTTCTCTATTTCGAAATAGAGAATTTTATATATAAAAATAAAGGAATAATTAACACGAGCTGTCACTCTAACCGAACGAAACAATCGCACGGGGAAAAATATTAAATATAAGTGCGAAAAATTCCATAGAGTCTAAAAACGTCAAATTGATGTAAATAGTGTTCAGATAGCATGAGATTAAACATCAGCCGAAACTAGAAAATTGTGAACAAAACAAGAATAATAAAAACAAAAGCGGAGCGCAAATAAAAAACACACACAAAAATGTGAATGCGGATTCAGATTAAACGCCCTGCAATGTAAAATTTCAATTCTTTTTCTGAAATTACATTATACAGAAACGACAGGAAGTAGTTTTAAATCAATGAATAAATATTTTCATTATCATATATAGAGCCCTCGTTATTATTAAAATGATCTGTCATATTTCCATGGCGAAACGGAAATATTAAACGTGTGTGAAGTAAATATTATTATAAGACGCCAAAATTTAGATGAATTTTTATGTCGACCTTTCATATTAGATATATATTATACATATTTTATTATCCATTTTTTCTTTCTTCTCGTTCAGACGTTTAACGACTGTCCAATGCCCACTTTACGTTTTATTACCGTAACATTGGACATTTCTATTAGGAATTAATGCGAATTTGTTTGCGATAATAGCTACTTTAATTGTTTTATTGGTAATTTAATTAAGAAAAATGTTTGTGTACTTAGAATGCCACACATATAGTCAATAGGGGGCTATACAGTGGCGTAGTAAAGATTAATTTGATTTTAACAGTTATTCGATTCGGATTCGTTCGAATTTAGATCAGCAAAATATTAATAAATATTAGGTTGACTGACAACAAGAGCCATGTTGAATTTAAATCTAATTTTCCATAAACATAAATATAATAAAGCCCGCATACAAAACGCAAATTAAATCAGAAAAATCACCTCTTCTTCATATATTTTAATATGTTTTCTCATAACCACTTTTTGTCTGACCTATAAAGTGTAAACGTATTATTTTTCCTTTTTCTTTGTGTCATCCTACAACAGATACTACAAGACTTTATTTAATTTGTTATGTCATTTCGTTTGATCTGCAGCTAGCACAACAGTCGGATTATTTTACCATTTCCCATTGATGAAAATCAAATTAACGATACAGCGTAGATTTCAAGAAAAATTACGAACAAATGTCAACAGCGACAGTATATAAAGAAACTTCCTTGTAATTAAATAAGTGTTTATTCGGTTGAAGAATTATTAAATTAATTTAATTATTCTCTTGATAACATGTATATGAATTATTATTGTTTTCGAAAACAATTTTCTCTTCCTTCGAGCGAAAGAATAAAACTACCTACCAGCTATGTTTAATTAATGAAAAATATCGTGGTAATTACCATCGTTATAACTTTCATTTTCCCTTGTTTATTGTTTTGAGAGCTTATGAAAATACGGATGCCAGGAAAAACAAAGTCAAATGCAATTAGGAAAAATGCTCAAATAGCTCATCAAGGAAATATAATATCAAAGGCATAAATCAAACTAATGCAAATCATAGTACCTATTCATTTATGTCTTTTAGCATGACGCTTTTATAGAAAATAAATAAAGTCAATTGAATATGTTCGTTGTATTCTAAAGCTGGAAGTAAATATCAAGTTTCCTTTTATCTTCTGCATTAGAGACGAACTTTACAGTTATATAGAAAATCATCACCTATTCCAAATCTCAAATGATTCAATGTAATTACATTTTTGAAGTACAAAGAGATTTGTATAATTTTATTGATTTTGTGTAAAGCGTTTTATGATTCTACAAAAAAATTATGGGGAATTTTAAATGCACGTGTAACAAAATAATTTAATAATTTTTATCTATCCTCAATTGGAACCGTATACAAATCGTCTAAAGACGGTTAAATTTGAATAGTTCGATGCGGTCACTGTCATAAATATTTGGACAAATTAATCCATCATCAGGAAAGAAAACTAGCTAAATCCCATTTGTTCCATTGGGTCGTAATAGATTTTAGAAATAAAAAAAAATCATACTTCATATTCCATTATAATACCAAAAACTACATAATTGGATAAAAACGGAGATAGCACTCTGCGCGCAAGGCGTAGGCATTTGCTATCTATATAAACCCGAAATGCTCAATTTTGAACTCAGAATTCGCAGAGTCGTGAACTATCCAGTAATATCTAGAAAAATTCAGATAGGTATGTTTTCCTTCGCTTTTTTTTGATACATGAAGTTAACTCTAGCGGTTTTCGATTAATTTTCTCTTATTTGTTTGGCAAATATTTGCGATAATCGATAATCATTTTCCCAAATGTAATGTAGAAAAAATATTACAGGCAGCAAGTTGCGGCTTATTTTTTTTTTGTGTAGTTTAACAATTGAATTGAATTTCTAGATACCAAAATCATGAAATTCTCATTGGCATCATCAATAATTTGCATCGTTATTATGCTGTATTCTTCATCGAAAATAACAGCTTCAGTTATTAGTTGTCCACCAAATAGTTTTCAACAAGAGATGTATCCGAAAATTAATCAGCTTTGCGGCGTGATTCAGCAAGCTTTGAGCGACATGGCACCGCAGAATGATGGATGTAAGTTTTTTTTTTTTTTAATAATTTTAAGTAGATAGTTTAAATTTTTGTTTTTCCAGATTTGCCCGGCTTAGTTAACGATAGGAACAATAAAAGGCAAGATGTGGATCATGTGTTTTTGAGATTCGGCAAAAGATTTGGATTGTAATTTTGAAAAATAAGCAATTTCTGCGATAATGTTTACATTTATTATTTTCTTACAATGGAATTTTATTTACAAATGTTTTTTTATTAAACTTTTTTGAGCTTTTTATAGACTTCGTATCATACGAATAATTTTTTTGATGTAGACAACCAATTCTGCTGTAATTTCACTGAATTTAATACAATTAAATTGACCTTGTAAAACAGCTTTTTATTTCAAAACAAAATATATTCTACAATAAATAATTAAACAAAAAACCAACAAGTAGGATACAATTCGGCTAAAATCTAGTGCGCCTATTTTACATGGCATTGAAAAAATTAACAATCATCTCAAAAAAAAATACAACTACAGTGGAAAATAGAGAGTATTTATATCAAACGAGCAAAATATACTATATATGGCAAGTAATTGTCGAAAAAGCGAGCAAACAAAACGAATTCGGCAATTTCTTTTCTTACCATTTTACACCTTACAAGAGAGAGAAATATTAAGATACTAGTAGTTTAATACAATTATTCCTTGGAGCCGTGGGCATTTTATCCACAAAGTCAATACTGTCTTGGTAATTTTATAAATTACTTATAATTAAAATCAAATAATAACAGACTAACTACTATTTAGATTTTAATTTCTTAAATTAAATTACCAAGAAAATACGTATGTGAATAATTAACGAAAGTAAACCTATTAAATACCTAATTAGAATCTAATTAACTACCTAATTAGAGATTATATTAGAATTATATAGAAGACTTTACATTACTAAAAGCGCTATACATTGTCCTAGCTCAAATAAGCGGAGTCAAACAAAATTGGTGTAACAATAGGTAATACTGAGCCATATTAATCCTCATTTATATACATACATATTTAAAATGTCTTATTAATTAGTTCAAACTAATATACAGAGCAGATAACCTAGAATATTCTTGAGAAAATTTGTTATTAGCCGAGAGGGCAAGTATCAAAGGTACTTGTGATTATTGAGCAATATTATCAACAAACTAAAAAGCAAAAAACTGATATGAATCCGTAATGTTGATTAACGAGGTTAAATCATTTAAATAATACTTAAAAGGTACAAATATTAACAACTAATGTATTTCTGCGAGAATTATTACAAATATGTCATAAAAATACTAACTACTAAATAAATAAAAACATATTTTTCTTTAAAATTGTACCATTCTCACAACCGCTATCGACACTATCACTAAAAATATGTATTTTTTAGATACTGTTCAGTTAAATACTACTGTCACTGAGCTCCGGGGAGCTCAGGTAATCCTAGGTAGATGTATTGCTTTTACTATGAGCAGCCAAAACAACATCGCCACCAACATTGATAAGACATTGTCCCTATAAAAATTCATTAATTTAGTAAACATTCGTTCTGCATCTGCTTAGTTTACGTTTGATTTAGAATTTGTGGTGTAATTTTTTTTTTGAAAAAATATTTGTAAAAGTTTTAAACAACATGTAGAAAATTCTTCAAAGTGAACTATAACGTCTGTCTTTATCTACAAAGTTTTCAAAAGTTCGCTCATAATTTTTACTAATCTAAAACTCACAAATATAATTTAAAAAAGTACTTTTTCGAATATTCAATTTCACAAAAATATTGGACGATCACTTTACACAGTCTACTATGCCAAATATTATTAAACTGTTATCAATCCTCTGATTGGTTACTCACCTGGTTTTTATGAAGGTTATGACTGAGAACACACTCCGTCAAGAAGAAGGCAACCAAAGCGTTTCCACCCATAGCGATTACGTGCGACCGTACAATCGCCAATACTTCCGTGATAAAAGTGTGTATGAACCCACTTAAACCCCCTTCCTAATAATAATCATAAATTAATATCATTCGATTATTACCTATCGATATATTTTACCTCTCGCACCGAAGTAGTTTCCCGAATAAAAAAGAAATTCAAATTTCCTAAATATTGTTCAATTACAGTTCCAGGAACTGAACTTAGTGGCGTAATATCCACTCTTTTGCGTCCATTTAAATTAATCTGCAGCAAAAAAAAAGTAAAATGATGCACACATTTTGGAATACTAACTATAAAAAGCTTACAAATCGCTGATGTAGTTTATATGATTGATTTTTATACTTTGAAGGTGATCGATGTTGTTTATATTTAGAGAGAGACGAATTAGATCGGATTTTATGAGATGGCGAGCACTCCGATAGTTGCTCTTCATCTAATTTAAAAATTAAATCATCTTCTGCAAAAAGGACCGTATTAAATTTGCACTCGAGTTTTAGTTACTGATTTTTTACCTGATTTTTTCGGGGAGGCATTGGCAGAAACATTATTTTCAATTGCCCCTAATGTTGGGCCTAATCCTAATGCCATACCTAAACAGAACACATTTCAAATTTCTATAAATAGACGCCTACGTAGATTTAATTTTATGTTTTTCAAGTTTCAAAATTTTACATTTTAATTTCGTTATTATTTTTTTTTTTTTTCATTTTATTTAAATGAATAAACAAATCTATTTTCTCTTATCACCTATAATGCAAAGTTGAATCTCATCCGGTTCCGGTAATGATAATTTAATTACTAAACTGCAAATAATACACGGTATCATTCTTCTCAATTTAAAATATGTACTCTGTAATATTCTCGAAAAATGTTTTTGTAAATTGTATGGAGGTAGTAATTTCGCCCGATAAAACTGTGTGAACATTTGCAGACTTTTAACAATATCTGAATCTTCGAAGTCAAGAAAACAGTCGGTAGTAACAACATGAAATCCATCAGGTACAGAATCTTCTATGAGAATATTTAAAACTCCCTCATCATCAGGATCGCCCATCTTAAATATAAAAAAATTCGATAACAAATTTCATTGTTTCAATTATTAAAATCAAATACCTCCAAAACTGAACAGTCTACAACGTCAAAAGTATTTTGTAATTCCATACTACTTGATTCCTCATCAGAATCCTCATCACATTCTTCTTTGACTAGTATATGATCATTCTAAAAACGAAAACAGAAGAATAATATCGTTATAATAGAAATACAGATTTGTAATTGTAATAGAAAATATCGTACCAATGTTTGATACAACTCCTTGTTTTTCATTACGGTTTTATTAAGCATTTCTTGTAATTCAGCTACTCGTTTTTCATCTGACGATTTATTCGCTACCAGCGTAAGTAAATCGGGTGACGGTAAAGATGCCAAATAAATCGCCGTTCCCGTTGCAAGGCCAATAAGCATTTTTTCACCAATCGTAATTCGAATGTCAAGATTAAAAATTGCATTCATTCCTTTGATTTTTAATTTGTTAATTAAGAGCTTGTGAAGATCGTATTCTAGAAATGGTAAACGCTCCGATATCTCTTTTGCTAACGTTTCGCCTCGAACATCTTTCAACACTCTTAGAACATGACAATCGATTAGACAACCTTTACCAATCTTTGGTATATTTTCTGGTGGTTCGATACTTGCTACTAATACCTCCGGTACGTTTCCTTTTCTAGAAAAATGAATCGCACTGTTCGGCTGTTACTGTTCATATTCTTTTACACTTACTGGCATAATGCACATTTTAAATATTTCGATTTGGCTGAAACACGTCCTCCATCAAATGGAATATGATTTATAGCGCAACTGTGTACCGGACTATCTTTATGCATGGGACTGTCATATGGTGTTTTATTAGATGAATTCTAGTTATTTCAATTAATTTAGTTCAAATGAAACTTATATTTTGTGTAAAAACCTACCGAATTTTTATCGGTGGCGATTCGTTGATTATGCTGACTATGCGATGAATTTTCATTATCATTGTTGAAATATGAGTAATCTATTACAGCAGCAGTACCACACGCGTTTAATACACAAACATCTTCACTAAAATTAATAAAAAAAAAAAAAAAAATCTAACAAATTTTAAATCCATAAGTTAAAATTTATGGATTTTAGCTTGACGTTGAATAACGCTAACTACGCATATTAAGCATTTCTTTATAAAAAAAGGGTGTAAGTAGCTAAATGAAATTATTAGAAGAACAAGAAAAAGAAATGCCAGCTAGTGAGTACTTACAATATGCTAGCGGTTTCAGAATATCCCAATATGACATTGCAATTCAAACTTCTAGCATGTGATCGAACTTCCATTCGAATTTCTGACCACCACATACTGCGAGATTCTTCTCCAACATTGACACCCGGTTCTAGTAACTTAACAGATCGAGCATTTATTGATCCCGCTTAAAATATGAAATATTTTGTTTATAATTTACGCGCAACGTTTTTTTTTTTGACATGCTTTACCTATATGAAGAATGAATTTTGGTGGAAATGTTTTTACAGTTACAAATGGATACGCTAATATAGTCAAGTCTTGTGGATTGGGGCAACGTCCTAACGAATTGTTTCTTATCAAATAAGACGGGGGATTAACAAATGATCTATCGCTCTCTGGTAAACTATTGCCTAGGAATTAAAAACAAAATTGTACAGTAAAATCGGGATAGATAAAGGACAGAAAACATATAACAAAAACGACTTTTTGTATAAAATTTATTTTATTTAATTTATTGAACAAATATGGGAGAAACTGACCTTTAGGAGTTATGCTCAGATCTGAGTCAGATGATCGTCTACCTGTTGAAATTGCCTGACTATATTTCGATGTAGAATATAAAAATCTGGCAAAATCTGGACTGCCTCCAATTTTCTTTTCAAAATATCGTTCGGATTTTTCTTGATTCAGGAAACATTGATGCCTGTTAGATGTTATGCATGCTTTATTAATGTTACAGGGATCAGAACGATTATTTGGAGTTATGTTAATATTAGCGAATGATTTATCGGTATTAGTAACATTTGAGTTTTGATTAGTATCGAATTTAACAAGAAGATCGTCTGATGATGAATGGTGTTCTGATTTTTGTTTATTCTGTTGCGAATTATTGAATCGTAGAACTTTCTTTTCATTATCAAGTTGACTGTCATTAATTATGCCGTCTACAGAATCAGTTGATGTAGCATTTAAATTTCGATTTGTCTCCATAGGTAAATCCTCGGAGAGACTCATATTGCTTTGTTCTGTTCTATTTAATTCACAAATTGGACATTCGTTACTAAGAATAGCAGGTAATGAAAACTGTTTTTGTAGCTTGTTTCTGAAGCAAGATTTTTGTATTTTCGTTACGTTACTGATAATATTGCTGAGCGTGTCAATGTCACTATTCAATTTTTTATCATCTTTACTGTCCGAATCTGAACCACTGCTACTTAAATCTGAACTGGAACATTGTAGATCGCTAACAGTGTCGATCGCATCATTATCATCGTTTAGCGGATTGACCGTGATGTTAATCTTGTCTCTTGTATGATGGGATTTGTGATCTTCCAATACGCTGATTAAGCTGCTGGTAGCATTCGCAACTGATTTCGCCAAAACATTGGCCATTAAACTGGAATTGTCCTCCACCATTCCTTCCTTTCCAATGCTGTTGTTAAGTCTCGATCGCAACGTGGACATCCTGTTTAATAATGACTTTTGTGAATCTTTAAATTTCTGATATCTTCTATACATAATAGATTTTCCACGTTTATCTTCTTGATTTAATAATGTTTTCAATGAATTAGTATCAGTAAAATTTAAAGATGGATTTGATATGGATGTTAAAATATGAGAATTTAGTGCGTAATGCCGACTTTTTTTGGATAGTTTTAAACCAAAACGGGTCATTGTGTCGGCGAAATAATTTAAATGATTGGAAGGAAATAAATGGGAATGATGTTTTGGTATAGAATATGGACTTAGACGAAAGCTACTTCCATCACCCACAAATTTTAGATAATTTCGGATTTTCCTGTAGAAAAAATGACTATCAATTTGATTTTCTAGACACAAAAATTCAACATTCACATATACACAGCAACTAGAGTACAACAAAATAAAACCAAAATCAAATCAAATCAAAAATTAAAATAAAAATGGAAATGATACACGAAATAAAAGCGAATAAATAGGTATATATACATTTGTATTGCGACAGGCATTAAAATACTGAAAGAAAGTCAATTGGCATAATGGGGATTCGCATTATAAGCATATTAGCACTACATGAAGAATAAACAAAAATCAAAATCATAAAACTAGGTCTCTTTCTATATACTTACTCATCCCTAACTTTTTCTGAAATAACCTGTGGAATAATAGTTTTAAACAGAGTGACAGCCGTTCCAATTCCTCTTATTACTATGCCAGATTCTCCTTCAAAATCAAAACATTGCCGGTAGCCGATCACAGCATTCGCTCCTAAATCTACAGCTTTGAGTCCTAATTAATCAAAACTAATTGTAAGTATTGGATAATTGTTAATTTTTTTTTTTTGTAATTTCGTTAGTCATTATCCTGAGATCTAATACTGACCAATTTTTCTTTGTAATTCTCCCGATAATTTAAAAAACAATGTTTGACGCGCTTCATTTGAAGCTCGAGGCGTTCTAATTTTATCAATCCACTGATATTCAGGATCATCATCTACTAATAATTCCTCAACGAAACCATTTATAACTTGTATCTGATATCCGTGAGGCACTCTGGATGCTATAAACAACGTTTAGCAGGAAATCATTTTAATACGCTCTCACGTAATTTATTAAACTCAAATTTAACAATAATAGAATAGTAACCGCCTAATTGGTTGCGTTAAATAAAGCATAATTTAAAAGTCAATTAGGTTTACATATTGACATATGTCTGATATGTCATACACTCAGATCTGAGTCTAACTGTAAACTTAGTTCTTATAAACTTACAATAAAAAAAATGTACCCCACATGATGATTGCCGAAATCTATTTAAATCCGAAAACAAATCGATTTTCACCGTAATGTTTACTTCCCCTCTAATACCGTGCATGGTATCATAGACCGGAATCCAACCAGAGAATTCATGGTGCGAGTCGTTATCACTTAGTTTTCCAACAACTGGTAAAACAAGTGGATTCAAATTCAAATACACCTTTCCGATAGAATCATTAGCTGAATAAGTATCATGATCCATTAATCGTATTTGAAGCGGTTCGTCTTGTAATTCAGTATCATCCACCTATTAAAAATGCACTAGGGGAATATTTAGGCGGAAAAGTAAGTTTCTTAACAGTGGAGCGTTGATAATGAAGTTAATATATCGATAGCTGCCGCCATTCAGTATTTTTGTTATTCAACTTACCTCGAATCTGTACCAGTCAGTGTTCCATGAGGGACTTAAGCTTTTCCTACAAACATCAGTTTTATAAGTAGTATTTCCCAATTTGATCTCGACATAGGCATCAGTTGTATCACTTGATCGATCCATAACAGGTAAATCTTTACCAGAAATTATTTTAACTTTAACTTTAGCAGGCATTTTTATTTAGCCCTATCCGTTCAATAAATGACGAGAAAAATGAAACTACCAGGAAAAAAAAAATTGATTTCGTTGAGCCAATAAAGTAAAAATAGACACTGCAGCTGTGTCTAAATGTTTAAATAAAAAAATATTGCTATTTTTAGTGATTTAAATAAAATTAAACGATACATTTGCTGAGCAACTGATATAGGTTAAGCATTCAAAATAATTCTCTGTTTGACAATTCTTTATTGCTCTAGGTCAAGGCAAAAATTCAAAATCATCTGCCCAAAACATGAAGAAACTGAGCTTTTGATTAGGCTTAGAAAAGTGTCTAACTATTCCTTATATTATAATAATCCTCATTAATGAATTCCCGATTATCTATTTCTTCTTTCATTCATAATTAGACCATTGAAAAATGTGATTTTAATTCAATCGATCAAATCAAGTCGTTATCCATTGATTGTTTTCCAAAGCTGCTACGCAGCAACCAGCAATACACCAATACATTAATATCGATTTGGGTGTTGTTGCAGATTTTCTATGAATTTTAATTAATTGTGGCCAACGCCCATATTGCCATATCCAGAATTTGTTCAAATAATCAATTACTATATTATTTATGCAGGACCATGCATAAATAAATACTGCCCTCTCTAGAATCCGCAAATATCTTTTTTACTTTAGCATTTTAATTGACTGATATGAATAGCTCATCAGAGATAATTTAAATTTTAATTTAAAGATTCAATTAATGATCTATTAAATTATAAAATGACCAAACTAATATATTTATTATTTTCGCGATTTTCATAAATTTAAATAAAAGTATTGAAATTATAATGTATCTGTATTTTTATTATCTAATAATAAAAATGATGAAAATATAGTTGAAAATTGAAATATATAAAAAATATAATATAATAGTATAATAAAAATTTGAAATTGAAATAATTAAATTGAATTAAAAAATTCAAATATTTTAAATTGCTGATCTGATTTTTATAACCTCCGTCATTTGGGTGTTTGTATAATATAACCCAATTTTCCTTCGTTACAATTCAAACGTTATTTTGTCTTAGAAGATAAAAGGATTCAGAATTGTGCAGGTATATCTTCTAGGATGGTCTCCGACTTACTATCAAGGTAGGTAAGGGGAAAACTTAAACACGCACATTTATTATTTTGGTCTATATTTATCTAAAAATATACATATAGATATATATTTAATAACGTATACAAGGATATATTATAGAATATGCATAAAGAAAACAAAGTAATAAAAATATATCATATATGTTACGTATAACAATTATCATTTTATTAAATAAAACATCTTTTTACCACAAAATAGATTTGTTTGTTAGCTAAAACTATTTGGGAATTCACAGATAGATTCGGCCTTGTTTTTCGGACTAGATTGTTGCATTTTTATGAGCAAATTTAATGGAAATATATGAGGCAAAATCGGTGGCAAAACAATAAAAATTAATGCAGCAATTATAGCCATAAAATATTATATATTATTCGTTAAAAATCTAAAAGTTTAGTGCTTGTTTTTTCCCTTAAGTTCATCTATATCTTTATGTAAATAATGGAGGACGTAGTGAAGGACGACATCGTAGCAATATTTATATTCAGTCTGAAAACAAAAATATTATTATAATGAAATATGTCAATGCGCGTGCAGTAGTTTTACTAACAATATTTTCTATTAGTTGCGGCCTGTGTCTTCGGACGGTTCGAACAGCTTGAAAAATATCGACTTCTCCATGCTGTATCACTTGTTCAATACAAGCATTTGCTGCACAATAAATTCCACACCTACTTCGGCCATCGCTAAATTAAAATTGAAACAGATTAAGTTTTATCACATTGCGCACAATCAATTTCTTAAACCTACGGAGAGACAATACACACTGGACCATAATCAGTACGCTGTCGCCATCGTTCGACCATATTCATCAGCTCGACTAATGAATTGGTAGAAGTAGGCACTTTGTGACCCATTGGCCAGCACATTAACTGGAACAATTGCACGGTTTTGGCTGGCGCTTTAACACCTGCCATTAATTCAGTTAGAGATACAATCTGTATAATGAGAAATAATGTATTAATTTTGTTATATACCATTTTTATAATTTTACTTATCTTTTTTTAGACTTTTCTATCCAAAAAAGATAAATAAAAAAATGAAACATGTATTTGTTTACCTTTTTATTGATTCTGAATACCCATGTTTTGATGTTGGGGTAGTGATTATGCGATACGTGATCTATTGTAAAAACTGGTCCATATTTTTTCGATGTGCGGCCTTCCGGCCAAAAGGCAGGGAATTGTTGCTGTAAAATCAAAAAAAATCAGATTCGGAATGTAACGTCATTGTAACTAATTACCGAATTATGAGGTGGAACACATAGCACAACCACAGCGGAACATTCATAATCGTAAACGAGTGACCAAAATTCGCCTAATGTTGATTTCAATGGCCATTCTGTGACAATATATTCTCGCGGTTTCGTGTACCCCTAAAAAATACAATTATTAAACAACAGTTTAATTAATTATTTTGCATCTTACATCAACAAAAACTGCATTGATGTAATCGGTGAAATTATTACCCTGGAATGAAGTAAGATAAGGCCTAAAGTTGTCAGCTGAAAAAACGAACAAGTTGCTAAAACCACAAAAAAATAAATAAAAATGACGAATGTGTTTTTATTTACGTGGAACAATTAAGACGTCACGATTCTTCTTTCGGTTATCGCCTCTATGCCCTCCAGCACAATCGCCTATAGTAAATCTAGATGTTTGTTTACAAATTAACATATACTCTCTCTGATAATCATTGAGCTTTGTTATTGGATTTCTTTGTGATTTTTGTTTCAATCTTTGCGATAGTTCGCTTACACTGAACCAGGAATTTCCACAACTGACATACTCTTCCAATGTGTCATATACGAATTTATATTGATCCTAAATTGGAAACTATTACACACTGTGCTGATCGTATTTTAATTACAATTACTTACCACATTCTCCACCATTCCCATTCTGGATTGTCGTAGTTTTTTTAAGTATCCGAAAACATCGAATTTGTCCTCCTCTTCTCCTAATTCCATATTGGCATCAATTAGTATGTAAACGCCCGATCTTCCACCTCCATCACTGTACGAAAAAACAAACAACCAATTTTCTTAAAAGCACCCAACAGAAAACTAGCTAGTTTATTTACTTGCAATGAACCACTATCGGTCCAGCTTCTTTCGATTTAATTCTATGTCCGACTACGGCACGAACACGACGTCGAAATTCTAGAAGAGCATTGCCAAATGGAGATGAATGACAGTGCCATTCAGTGAAATGGAATTGGAAAATAAACCTTTCCTCAGTAACGTTCTAAGAAAATATTTTTAATTAAATTAATTTTTATTTGAATTTAAATAGATCGATTTGTATTTACTTCGTTTTCTTTTTTATATAATCTAAACGTTCTTATTCGGAAATTAGCTAATTCTTCTTCTTGTATTACTTTTAAATGAATACCACCGTAAACTTCTTCTAGTTCATTGGAAGCTGGCCAGTACTGTACGCACATTACCTAAATTAAAGACAAAATAGAAAACATAATAGGGCACGGGCAATATTATAATCTGGCTCGAAGGACCAAAATGTTATGAATTGATTGAGTGATCAGCACAAAATACCAAAGGGAATAACTGTGTATATGTAGATATTTTTATTTTCGATTTTTCAAAATCTTTTTCAAGATTATTCAATAATATATATATACCTACTTTAATAAAGTCAAACGTTTTGGTCAACATAACAATACAACTGGCTTTCTCTTGCCAAACCATTCGCCAAAAATCGGTTACGGTTTCTTCTGTGGGTCCCTGGGTCACTATGTAGGCATTTGGTTTCAGCAAACTCTGGAAAAGTTATGAAATGTTCAAAGAACAGAATTTTGATGGGAACTAGACTGAGAGGAATAGCTTACATCAATATAAGATGCGTTCACATAATCACTGTCGTGTTCACCGTTAATTGTTTCAAGTACCACCCTGTTATAATCATCTGGAAGACAACAATAATTAAAAACGAGTACCTAAAGAGTACCTAATAATAGTAGTAATAGTACTAAATAATACGAGACGTACAAGGAATGCATTTTTGACTTTGATTCTTTTCAGAATTGCTTTTTTTCGTACCATGTCGGCATGAATGTGGTTCGGTTTTCTCGGCAATCTATAAATAAAAAATCGACATAAGCGGAAAATTTTCTAAACCGTCAATTTTCGATACCTGAAATTCGAGCTTATAAAGAACGGGAAATTTTCTGCGCTGTTCACACAATTTCATGAAATTTGAAATTTCAATTGGTCGATCATCAATCATATCTGCAACTGTTCGATTTTCATCTAAAAAATGTTAAGATTTTCATATTCAAAAAAACTGAAAGCTCGGTAAAGCTGATGCAGGAAATCGCAAAATAATGGAATTTTCCTAACATTTTTGATGAAAACATCGAGAAAAAATAATGATGGAAAATGATAAGACGAAATGTATTATATTTAAAGAAAATATTGAAGATGGATTTTTGATTAAAAAAAATAAAATAAAATAAAATTGATTTAAAGGAAATTTAATACAGAGATAAAATATTATATTTCGTCTTCTCCACCAAAGAAGAAAAAAAAAAAAAAGAAGGAAATCAAATTGAGTCGGAAAATAAATTGAAATGATATTGATCCGAGCCAATATAAAAACACGAGACTAAGCTTTCGGATATTTTATTTCTTTTCCAAGAAAATAGAAGCCCGGGGTTTTATTAATTGGACAGCCTCTCAATAGATTTATCTATCTCTGTGGATTTATTTTTAGGCTTTTACCAACATTTATTGTCGATAGCACTTAACGTTAAATAAACGCACTTATAAAAAATTGAATGGCCTTTTATATTCTTTCGAGTGCCTCTTCATTAAACAAGCCCGATAAACATGCATATATACGTAGTTCGTATAGCGGTTCTGTTTATATTTACATGCTATTTTTGCCATAAAAAAAAATATATAGATTTTGATGAACAGATGCGGAAAACTCGAAATCCTGACCTGAAAACGTTCTAGCATGCATCAACAACAAAAACAATTAAGAAAAGCGGCCAATGGAATTAGGAAATTAGAAAGCCGAAGCTCTATATATATGTATATATATATATATACTCTGCTGTTATTATTGCTCAACGTACCATTGAATTTGCTTGTAGGCAACAGTCCACTGTTGAGCATAGATAATTTGATGGCATTTGGTATAGAAGCGAATGAATTTGTGGCGCTCAGGTGCCGTTTTTTCTTTGGCTTATCCGTATCATTGTATCTTGGCGTCGATCTGGATCGGTGTTTTTTTTTCGTTGTTCCCGATGCATGAACCCTGTTGTGTTTAGTTGTCTCCGGGTTACTAGACATTTTTATTGCCACCAAATGGACAGTAAAACATTTTAAAAAATCAAAGGTAGTTGTGTAGGATGATTGAAAACGGTCATATTAGAAATTTTATTCAGCAAATTTCTATTCATAATAAACTTAAAAATTAGTTTTGCGAAATAAATGGGATTGTCTTATTTATTCGAAAAGAAAATCCTTAGATTCCTGAAACAAATACAAAAAAAAAAAAAAACTAGGTTACTTATTGAGCATGTTTCATAAATCGAAAAACAGCAAAATGGAATTTCCATCTGGCACTACATTTACAAGTGGAATATATGGATTTATACTCGTACAATGACAGTTATAGGTATACAATTTAGCTAATAGAGTTATCTGTCAGCAAATCCATTTCATTCTATTATTAGAAAACGAAGTAATTTCGCCTCTTATTCCATACGTGTTCCTATACATATGTATATATATATATATATCAATCCTGAGAAATCAATTGATTATTTATCAGTAGCGAAATTTTCGACGCCTTTGTTGAATTTTCATTATCGGGATCTCAACGAAAATACTTTTCACTGCCACGTTTACGTAGATAGCATCGCTGCCAAATAATTTTTAAAAATGAAATTCCAATGAGTCGAGCGCGCGACTTGGACGAGCTATTAATAATAAGAATTTTTTGTTTTTTAAGTATTGAAAAAATGCAAATTTTTGTTACCGATTTAATTATTGCAGAGGTGGCCAAAAAAATTATATTTTTTTCGAAACGAGTTAAATAATAATGCCAATTGTGTTTTCATCAGGCAGGCTTGTTTATCATATAAATTATTCTATTTCAGTTAATTCGATTATTGCGGTTGATTTTTATTGCTTTTTGACTGTCTTAATAGTAAACATAATTTATGAAATTATAGTTTTTATGATTTACGATGTGTTCTATGAGGAACAAGGTCAATTTTGTCATTATTCCGCAACTACAGCACGAATTTCTATATGAGAAAAATCATCTTTTTTTATATTAAAAACGAATCTCATCAATTACAATTGCGCCTAAATAAATTGTCGAATAACAACTAAAATTTCTATGCGACTTAAATAACTCTCTAATTCGAAATTTGGATACACTTCTAAATCCGCAACATCCTAGAAATTAATCTAATTATTCATGGCATTCTAAATATATTATTTAAATATAACTAAAGTCTACTCACTATGATACTAACATATTCACCTATTAATTATATGGTGAGCACACTGAACAAATATGAATAATTTTTAATTAATAACAATAAAAAAATTTGTCGTTTATTATATCAATTATATTTTACTTTGTGCGCGTAAAGAAATTTACCACAATTCAGAGAATACGGAATTGATTTGGATTGTGCATTTGCCAGAATCGCCGGCGTCTTTCTGACCAGGCGTCGGAACGACGAAACATCTGATGTTAATGGGGAACCTCCCCGCGACCGCTTTGCGTCGTTTCAGTTTTAATTTTTCATTAGTAAATATTTTCCGACTAGACTGAATTAGTACATTGCAGTTTCCGTTATAAAAAATTTATTACGTGGAATGTGTTGAAATACGAATTCTTTAGTTTATCGCTTATTTATTCGTTTAGTGTGTGTAAATGAATTTCGATAAATTGTGGAAAAGTGGGCGGTGCGAGATTTACGCCTTGTTCTTTGTTTTATAAGTTGCATATATACGAATATGGTTATTGCCATTTTTTTGTTTGACAGATAAGTGAAATAATTTGTTGCACAGATAACATTATCTGTGATTTGTTTGTTATTAAATAAAAACGAAAATAAATAAACGAAATTGTTTTTATTTGGCACATTAATTTATGCGAAATACACTTTCATATTAAACATTAATTATAAGATCACAATACACGATATTATGGCAATAAACAATGATGAATGTATTATTAATTTGAAAAACGGTTTTAAAATGGCGAAGAAACACATCTATCATAAAATATGAATAAAAGCCAATGTTGCATATGCAAAACTAATTATGTTACGTAAATAAAAAAAAAACGTTAATGAAATTCAAAATTAAAATTAATAAGTCATCATAAGTCTGTAAATAAATGGAATGAGTTAATATTAGAATAGACTTAAAATATGTATGTATTTTCTGTGAATCAAATAGGTAGAGGTAAACTAAAAAGCCATCTTGATCCTGGGAACATTCATTACACCTGGCTCGTACTGAGTGCTGCTTCTTACCAGTTTAGCTTTTCCGAATCGCTAAAAATAAAAAAATAAACAGTTATTTAACATTGGATTTTAATTCAAACAGGCGTCACTCACATTTTTTCTATCTTTCTCCTTTCCCATGTCTTTTCGAACTTGAGCCTTTCGTTGCGCTTCCCTCGCTTGTAACGCTAAATAATTTGGTACAATCCATAATTTATTTCCCGTTTTTAATAATGTTTCCATTAAACAACAACAAACTGCAGCACCTTTAATTTGTTTGGCTAATTCATCTTGTGTTAGATGTTTTTCCAAATGCTTACGATTATCTCTGCAAATAATTAAATGCTGAGTGAACGATTATCTCGGCAATATTGAATGAATGAATGATGATGATGACACATACTTTGGTAATAGCAATTTCGGTGGAAAAAACGATGGTGCCGTTATCATTGCAACATTTAGAAGTCCCATTCGATTTGATTGTCGATGATCTATAATATTTAGGAAGAATTGCATAAGCAGTTTGAATGTATTTCGATGTTCAACGGGCAACATAAGTACCAATAAATTCAGTGCTTTCACTTTATCATCGTAACTGGTTATCGCTGAAATACGTTATCAAATAAAAATTTGAAATAAACAAATAAATGCATATATTAATAAATAGATATTCGATTGATCCAGCTTACATCCAGATTTATAAAACATATCAAATAATTCCATTGTAAAAATCGGATCTGGAATGTCTCTTAGTAATTTCTTCAAAACACCAGTCAGCTCGTGAGCAGTGGCTTGTTTCAGTAGTTTCTCCACATGTTTACGATTACTGTAAAATTTTGCCTCAATTTCCGAATACAAATACTCTAATTTCTGTTTATGACCGGCCAATCGTAATATACCATCTTCATTTATACATCTTTCATTCAATTGATCAATAACACATTGAAAAATTTGTGGTAACATCGAATTGTCGGTTGGTCGTGGCATATCACGCATAACTAATGTGGATAAATTCACTCCAAATACATTGCCACCTTTATTCTTGATACTGGCCTTTTTTTTATGATGCGTTATTTTATATTGATCGAATATGGCGATTAATTCTACATAGAGTAATGGTTTTAGATATTGATATTCGCTGTCGGTTAATTCTTCTATCGAGACACCTTCATCAATAACTGAATCCTTATAATATAAATGGGGAAGGGTTAATATTTTTGGTGAAAAAGGATGCTAGTGTAGAAATGAATGGTCTTACCAGACTAATTGATGTACTTTCTTCATTTTGTCTAATTAGACCCTCAAAACTTAATATTTCATTAGGTAATGATTGGGGGGAATTAATATAAACGGTACTACAATGTGTTGCTAAAAAACTGTTTTGTTGAGTTTTTGGTATATTTTGAACAGCGTCCGTAATTATATCCTAATAATCAATCATTATTATTTCTATAATCGCTCGAATTGCAATATAAATGCTTACTAAATTTTTGGTTTCAGTAGTGGGATCACTGCCACTTCTTTCCCTCGGTACACGTCGCACAGATCCATTTTCACTTAACGGTTGATACGCTTTTAAAACTACTGTGTCCGACTCCAAATGAGCCACATCACTTCGATTATCGTAGCGAGTAAATTTTTTATTTTGTATTGAATCACTTGCCGGCCGATTATGTCTTTTTACATCTGAATTATGTTCTAATGGACTAATAAGGGAAAAAAAAAGAAAAAATAAAAACAGCACATTTTTAAATATGTTGACTTATCATTACATTGGTTTTCAGACTTACACAACACGTCAAGTCCTAAAACCGATGCAATGACAAATATAATTTGAATATCGCTAAGGCAGATTTAAATATAATTTAAATGTTAATAAATAAAAAAAAGACATTAACAGTGGTTTGAAGCAAAAGCAACGCATTACTTCATTGTAAATCGCGTTTAACATATTTCTTGATGCAATCCACATTAAAACTAACATAAAAATTACAAACAGCCACAATTCTATTGCAAAAAAAAGCATCATCGAGTAGGTAATTATCAGCAAAGATTTTTGTTATGTTACTTATTGATAGATAAACTTGCAATAAAACAAATGGCAATTGTAATGCACAGGTAGTAATTAAATTGGCTAATAAATTCGATTAGGTTAAAAATGTTTGTTTGTGTTCAGCAGCTATATAATAAAGGCTGGAAAGTTTTAATAAAGGAATTTGAAAAATAACAATAACGTTTTGATTATAAACATTTTTATTATTCGTAAATAAGAAAGAAATGAAGGCAATCGCACACGTAAAAAGCACAATATGCCGAAAAATCAAGCAACACGTGAAACACCAAACCTACCCACTATATATGCTACTATTTCGCCTGTAACGGTGAATCATATTTTTTCTTAATTTTCCGCAACAATCCCACTTTTTGTAGAACACCATATAGACAAAAAAGAAAATTAAAATATAAATTCAAACTTCATGTAAGTTTACAACGAACCGCAACACCTGTTAAGCATTTACGCATTCAAATCAATGAAATATTGACATCCCCATTGCAGAAAATCGAGTGCAATTATTCATATATAGTACATAATTACGATTAAGCAAAATAATAAAAACACGCTCAACTTACAATGGAGGTAGTGAGGAAAGTTGCTGATCTTCGTCAGAAGTGAGATCGCCGTGATGAGAATGAGGATTGCCGTCCGAATCTAATGAGTCAGGAGTGACACTTCGTGAACGTGTTCCAGTACTCGACCACTACAAATCGAAACGATTAAAATTATAAAATTAAATAATGCAAATAATTATATTAAGAGATTTTTTATGTCCACTATTTCGTTATAGGGTTGATGTTATTTGGCGCATGCGCAGTTCTCAAATGAGCAACCTTTAACTGTAGTTATCTTTATTATAACTTTCGCATAAAATTGACGTTATTATGGACGGCATAAAAAAAAAAAAGTCTCTATTTGCATATTTTCAGTTCACCTCATGATTCCATGTAACATCCCTAACATCTCGTCGTTGTTTCCGACGTGGTTGTCGACTACGTAGCGTTCTATTAAGTGTGGTTACACGAGATCGTACAGTTTGAGCTTGTTTTTCAGTTAAATCTTTTTGTGCGATAAAGTCTAGAACGACATTATCAGGTATCTCTTTGCCCTGCTGATGTAATTGATTTAAATTGTCTAAGCCTGCTTTTTGTAAGAAATTCGAAGCTTGTTCCTCTTCTGCGAATAGAAACAAGTAGTTTAAAAAATGTGTTAAGCCTAGATTATTTTGTTGTTACAGCTTACCGTTTGGGATGTGTTCTTCTTCTTCTAATGTGTTGATGTCAAGCTGTGAAACTTTAACTTCATCATAATAATATTTAAGAACCTCGTCTTCCATAACTTATTCGGCTAATTATTTATGGGAATGCATTTTTTCTGTTGCTGATTTGCGGCTGTAAAAGAAAAATATACATTTCTGATCACATAGGAAAATATTACAAATTGTTTGCTTTTATCAACATACTGGTTTAAGTACATATGAATAAAAAATGAAGCAAATAGTAATTTAAATGCGTTGCCTGAAATATATTCAAGGGCAAGAATGTTGCCTTATGAATGTGCTATAAAAAGACGTAATTAATGTTCATAGATTAAATAAATATTAATGTACTGTACATTAGTGAAACTGAGCATAAAAATACTCTTAATAATCTTTAGAAATTTACCTAATGTAAATATAAATCGCTGTATCTATATCTGTGTGTATTTTTATTTCAAATTAATAACTGCCAACATTCATAAATATGTAGATGGAACACACCTATCACTTTCATTTTTTTCATAGACAAAAAATGAAACGAATACAATTTATGACATATATTATGTGTACTACAGATACATACCTCACTTAACTTTCTAACAAAATTCAATGTAATAAAAATATTAGCGGGAGGGTATTAAAAAACATTAACTAAACGGAGGAAAGATAAAATGATAATAACGACTGATAATAGTCATTATATTTGGTGAATTATTAGCAAAATAGATAGTATTGTTATTTGTTTAATAATAATTTGTTAAGCCGTTTATTTACATATGAGCGCATATCTTAATTTAATGAACCGAAAACAAAAAATGAACGATTTCTATTAGTAACACCACCAAAAAGGAAATATTAGACGAATTAATCAAATTTGATTGGCTGCAAATTGAATTTCTACCTACTGATGAATATAATTAGTGTGTTTATTCAATAAAATATTGTTTAAATACCTAATTATTAGTAAAATTACTAAACTGATCTAGTTATGAAAGACACAATGCGTAAAATCTTCGACATAATATGTAGAAAACAAACACAAACAAACACTTAGCGAGTAAACTAATTAATATGTATTTGAATTGCAATTGTTTGTTATTAAATACAAACACGCATATCTATAGAAATATCTTTGCAAGGTTCGTCACACAAAAAAAAATACGATTGAATGTTGAAATATTCAATACGAATAATTGAAAAATTAATTTTTTATCTCTTCCAAAAAATGGATTTTAATTTATCGTCGAAAGAACCAAAGCTAGGAATTCATCACCGTGCATTAATCATAACAGTAATTAAAAACAATAGAATCGCTTAGCAGATAATCGAATTTGGAACTTTCCAAATTTTTTTCAGGGTTGTTTAAAAGTGCAATCGAGCGGCTAATTATTTCCCAAACGTTTCAATTGTGTGATTCCAACCTTCATCAGGGTTAGGAATTTGCTATATATGCCACAGTGTATTTCTGATAAAGGTTAAATAAAGACCGAAACGTTGTGTAGGTATTGTCCAACTAAATTTATCCCTTAAAGCATTATTTTCTATTTTCTACTTACCCAATAGTTTAAACATCAAATATCAATAAAAAAAGAACCAACAATGAACGATATATCTTATAAAAAAATCTTGTGTGTAGCAAAGCATCTAATATGTTAAACAATGTTTTTTAATTTAAATAAAAATATTTATGCTTGGTAAATTTAATTATGTTTATAAAAAAAACCTTTAAGAAAGTTCTTTTAATTTTTTTTTTCTTTAAAGAGGGGATTAAGAAATTTGTTTTGGCAACGTGAAGAAAGTAGTTGTGTTGTTAATAAATCTTTAATTGTCAAGTTTTAAAGAACTCAAAGAGAAGAAAATCTCGAAAAAGAAAAATTAGAAATTTTTATGAATTATTTTTAAAGGTTTCTATACACTACATCACAATAATTTTGAAAAACAACTGCTTTACTGTAACAAAAATTTTACGTCAGAGAGAATTGCTCAAAAACAGACCCAATTTTAAATCTTTTAATACTGTATATATTATTGTCATAATATATTACCTATGCTATGCTATTCAGAAATAAACAAGGTGTAGTTACTTGTAGGATACCAAGATAGACAAGAATAAATATAATCTATAAAAAGTGTCATCTTTTTTGAATCAGTTACATAATTTAATGGCTACAACGTACAAATAATATTTGTTTAAGTTTTAAAATCATTTTCCATGTTTGCTTTAAATCTTTAATATATAATTGATAACAGAATTATCAGAATATTTCGAGAAATCAATCTTTTTAGGAAGACATGTATAATGTGTTGCCTAGACACGAGAAATTGCTAGGCACATAACCGAGCATTAACCGGTTAACATCGCTCACGTTACCGAGCAAGGCGAATTTTTGCCGCCTTTTTAGGATTATTGCGATCTTTTTTATTGAGTTGTTTATTACGTTTTCGTCATTTGTAGCGTGAAATTGAATTGTTATGAGGTCCAATGTGAGTTACCCAAAACTATGGTGTTTTGACAATATATTTATTATGCTTTAGATAATAAAAATGATGGAATGACTAATAAACAAGATTAGAGAAGAATCACGTGAAAAATTATTGTTATATATTACGACTACATATATACATATAATATTCTAGTATTTTTGGCATTTAAATGAATATTGCCTACGTGAAAATTACATACATGACGTAAATACATATTGGCAAAACACATGATTTCGAGTACAAAAATAGCGTGGTGTTCTTAATTTTATTAAGCAAATAAGTTTATTGATCTTTTATAATCGCAATCCTGAACATAATGTTCGATACGAACTAAAGATATTCTAGAAGAATTGTCTACCATTTTCCAACTAAATAAAAATATTGTCTTACATATAAATTTTATAATAATGCATAATACACAATTACAAATGCTAATTGAACTTATCTAAAGTACTAATCAGATGACTGACGATAGAAACAAAATAATCATTGAGGTTTTCGGGTCATTGCAGATTTAAATGTTAATTAAAACACTTAAAACAGTGTATTTAAAAAATGAATATACAAATTATATTTATGTTCAAGTGAACATAAAGAAGAATATTGACAAGAATTCGTTACTATTGAGAAGTGACCAAGCCGGAATATTAAACGTCAATAATGTGTTAACAAAGGAAAATAATGCGAATTTCCAAGAAATATTAGACACTAATATATTGGTGTCTAACGAATATCTCGAAACTAATTTGTTGATCATGAACTCGTCTTATGTTACTGATAATGAAATTTCTAAATTGATTATTCAATCTTAAGTGGATAGGCATATGCATGTGGATGCAAAGATAATTCATCTTTTATACAAAGGTCAAGTGTATAGGAATTTTTCGTCAACCTTTTCCAAAAAAATTACCCAGCACCGATCGTAAAATTAATAGGGATTCAAAAAAAAAAAAAAATACATTTTATTTTTATTTAAAATTTGAAAAAAAAAACTGATGTTGACACTGGTTAACATTGATCTACTCAGATGGAATTTGGCAAGTCCATTTGATATTTTTGTCGGTAATAAAAACTTAACTACGGAAAATATAAAAGTAAAAACCATGGCGAGAGAGACATCCGTCCATATTTACAAGATCTTCAGTTCAGTTGATTAGAGTAGCGGTCGGCGACCGAAAAATGTTTCAAACTATCGAAAAAATAATGAGATACATTCCTCAAAACCTGTCATAAATTTCAGCATCGAAAGTAGTTGCGGCCTCGTTGTTAGTTAGAAGCAACAATTTACCGACGATTCCATGGCCGATCCTTCAAACTGAAGTAAAACTGAATAAATATTCGATTGCTAGATAAATATTATGCATCTAAACGCTTCTAATATGCAGCTTCCTCATTACTTTAATTGTTTTTTATTTAATGATAAGGAAGTTATTGACTATAGTTTATTATATGTATTGGTATTATAATTCGCATGCAAAAAAAAAACGACGTTGATTATGAGCAGAAACTCACGTAGGCCTGCATTGGAATAAAAGTCACTCTACCAGTTCTTTTTTCTGCTGACTTTTTACATTGGCTGCTCTACAGCCACAGTTTGTCCAGACATTTATAATTTGTGCTGCAACCACACATAATGGCATTTTTTTAATTAGCGCTGTCACAATAGATTTTAGTGCATTAAATACGAAATATATTATAAATTGAAACTCAACAGCGATTGTATTTAATGCAATTAAATTGAGCTGTAAGCATTATATAATTAAGGTCATTTTCGTAATAGTTAACTAAATGCATTTCTAATGTGTACTTTACACAAGAAAGTAAATAAATTCAAGTATAATATACAACAATATCTTCTTCCCATTACGCGCTTACGTTTAAAATTAATCAACCGTTTTATCTTAAAAGCTATAATCAATTTGCGCTGCAATTTTCACACATGATTCCAAGAGAAAATTGCATGTATTTAGTTAAACTAGTTTAAACTGTCTAATTGGCTCATAGAAAAATTAATGGAAAGTAAATGATCACTAGTTAATAACTTAATTATTTGACATGACATTTATTGGAATTTAACTGCACAGTAATTAATGGAAACGTTTAGATAATCGACAGTAATCATTCTAAATATGAAATATGCATCCCTATTTATTAAGCGATCATTGAAACCAATGAAGAGGTCATTACGAGCCATTGCGATGACCCCAATTTTTTTTTTTATGTAATCATTACATATGTATAGTTCAATTATGTTACGTTAATTCGCAATTTTTTACACGTATGCCACGCTATATTATATTATTATTTTACGAAATGTTATTATATGAAACAATAAATTAATTTCAATTGTAAATGTTCGTCAGATTCAGAAAATGATTTTCAATGAGTATAATACTATACTTTTTCTACGACCATCGTTATTAAATTTAAAGCTTTTTATTGTTGGATTATTTTCAGTAGTGGGTGCTGATGTTTCTATTCCGTTTTTTCTGTCCCAAACGTCCCGACCCCAACCCCTACCCCAATGATCCCATGGAAAAAATCGAAGTAAATAGATACCTTCCTTTTTCCACCTTAATATGAAAATAAATATTACAACCATTTTGTTCAACCCGTCTTTTCCATTTTTTCTTTTTTGTAAAGTTCAAATAAACCAAATCAAACTGTAGCAAAATGAAATTGATAATGAAATATGTCTTCCATACGGACATCTGTCATTTGCAACAGTATTGGACAAGCAAATAAACAAAATGGACGAACTTTTTTCTCTGGGTATTTTCTTTTAAGTTTGTTAAATTAAAAAGTGTCTCCGTAATGAAAATGTGCAATATTTTCTATGGCAAGTGTAATATAGATTACATCCGCCATTTTGGTTATGATTTCTTCGCCACATTTTTATATTTTGACCCTAAATCATGTTGTCCCATTATTTTTTTAATAATTCAATCGTTATAATGTATATATGTATAATTGGAAAACATTCTTCTACGGTCCTAGAAAAATGGTTATTTTTTCGTAATATTTCAACATCTCCATCAAATTTCGTGGTAGTTGGAAGCTGTCAAGCCAAGAACAAACTCAAAATACTCTTCAGTAATGAATGGTTTCATTACATGCAACATTTAAAAGTCAAGATTTTCAAAAATGACTGAAGGATATTTTAGAATTGACAGTGCTTATCCACCACTACTGCACTTTCAAGATTTTAGATACTTTCTTCGTTTATTCACATACATATCCGTATTTCAATGACTGTATAGGCATGATAATGGTAAAATCGACCTTGTAAATCGTTAAAAACAATCACTTTAGCGTGAGAGATGAAAGAGCCGAAGAACAAGAACCAGCGACAGTACAATATTTCAATAGAATAAAACAGACTGACTCCACACTAGAGATTAAAAATACGCTGTTTGCAGAAACGTTAAGAAATCGTATTGTACGTATTCCATTTTGGGTTCTCTGCGTGGTGGTCTTTGCATTTTGCGGTCCCTTCATAGCCTGACTCGAAGAATTATGCACTACCTGTACCACTGGCTAAAATAAACGAGTTTTTACAAACATACATTCATTTATTTCTACACATTTATGTATATTAATTTGCAAATGGGCACAGAACGTTAAAAGTTTGAGTGAAAAATGTGTTTAAATTGTAAATCCCTGCTTCAATTGTATAGATTTTATTTTATTATATTAAAAACCGATGCTTTTGATATCGGATTAAACAATTCCTTGTTTAATTTGAATTATTTAATCCGATTTAATTGAATAAAGTAGACATGATTTATTTAACAAACACACGTATCAATATAGCGAAATCAATCTTTTCATTTATACCAACCAGGTAATAAAAACCTACGTGTACGTGACAAAACAATTCTCCATACGTAATATTTCATCATGATTAATCCATTTTTTTTTTTTTATCGTACATTACGATTTTTTTTACGCTGAATGTGCAAGGATCAGTTAAAATATTTCAGAAAAAAAAATAAAATCGTTCACGGCATCTCATTTCTCGGAATTATTGCCGAATATTTATTGAGGATGTTCTAAATTATGCCCAAATAAAAATAGCAGGCCGATTAAAAAAATGTAAGTTGCGATGCGAGGCCTGCTGAGCGCTGAGTTATATAATAAAATTCAAAAAAAAAGTTTTCATCAAGTATGTCAGTATTCTGTGTCTATCATTTTGCTCCACTTTAGATTTGGATCAAGTGACATGTTTTTGTTTGCAAAATTAATTTTCTATTTATAGATTTTCCATGTATCTTTGAATCGATTTACACTGTCTTTAAGTCTGTGTCTGGGCATTGAATACTTTAAAAATTCCTATCTTCTTTTTTTAATTGACTGATAACATTTATTTTTTGTTTTCGTTGTTCGTGGATACTGTCATCGTTGTGTGTCTGCTGATATACTTTAAACCCTATTTAAATTAATCTATATACATAAATTCATCAGAAACTAATTATTATAATAATTAACTGGCTGCTAATTAATTAAGAAGCAAGAAAAAGACTGATTTGTCAATGAAACCTTGCCAATTCTAGCAAATCACTTCAATTAAGTACTAAAAAGTCTGTCAAGTGACGTCATACTCGATTAAGATTTATAATTGCACAACGAATTCAATTTATAAAAATATATACACGTTTTTAATATGCGGTTATTTAAATTAGAACGAATAAAACAGGAAAAAAAAAATGTGATAACATAACGTTTTTTTTTTTGCAGTGGCGCGGACCGCTAGATTTTCTATTATTTTCCAATAAATTCCTGAAAAATCTATTTATTTGGTCTACTTGAATAATGTCATGTACTCATATACAGAATTTTTACTGATCGAATTTGATCTTATCAAATCTACATAAGAAAAAAGGAATTTCCTTGATGCTTAAACATTGGAATTTCTCAGCAAAGATTATTGAAAGAAAAACATATTTTTTGCGTGTCCGGTCTTTTACTTTGTCCTGATGTCTGTGCACACCTTCTTCAAGAGCACATCTTGAATTCTGGGAAACGAAGATGGACGTAATAATTAAAGTTTACACCGCGTGAGATCTAATTAGGATTGATA
This sequence comes from Platypus cylindrus, assembly GCA_949748235.1. Taxonomy (NCBI): domain Eukaryota; kingdom Metazoa; phylum Arthropoda; class Insecta; order Coleoptera; family Curculionidae; genus Platypus; species Platypus cylindrus. The sequence continues at coordinate 1,402,931 of OX456492.1, forward strand.
AAATACTTTCAAAAGCATCGTGACGCCACAATGTTGTTTATTTAACTTGCGTGTAATAGAATTGTAAACAATAAACAACTGCATACGTGCCTATACCTCTAACAATGCAGAAACAGCCCGACATGCAAAAATAATTCGACAGTAATTTTAAACGTTTATAGTACGATTATTATCGCATATTAACGACAAAAAAATATGTAGTAAAGTTTTCTATTGCGCTAGTTTCCCATTGCTAGAGCAAAAAAAATTACAATTTGCGAAGCAGATGCGATTGTTCAGCGCCTACTCCTTCTAATTACTTGTTTTTTTTTTTTGTAATTTATTTAATTGAGCGGTCGACGATACTATATGCAGTCAGTAGTTTGCAGGAGGCTTCCAGTTATTTAGAGATGGATTACAATATCGATAAATCAATGCTTAAGAGTCAGTGTCAAAACTAAAATACTAAAGAATGTAAACTGAAACTGAACTGAATATACTGAGCCTGTAAGGTTTATTGGACTCGCCAATTTGTAAGTCCGCCACTGGAATATTTTAAATTTCGATTGATAATAAGCGAGCGCAATGTCACGTTGAAATGAATTTGTTTTTTTATTTTTTTTTTTCTTACATATTTTGCGATTAATTTTTCATTACTTATGCCAACGTTAGTTTAGATACCATATTGTCTGTTTTGAATCTACAGACCTATTAGGATTGGCTATCTATACCTAAATGAGATCCAAAAGGCTTGGTGAAATTCCCGAAATGTTGGCCATGCATGCAGTCTATGATTTTATTAGTTTTAAATAAATATACCTATTAAAAAATAGGTCCGATTAATTTGTTTCCAATTTTTTCAACAGTCGTGGACCAAATAACGTATCTATCTCATGTCACAAGCGAATACTGAGTAATAAAATAAATATTGCGCAACGGGCCAAAAGCCACATGTTTATCTTGATCTTCAAAATTAATCCAAATATATATTTCTGAGTAATATCCGTCGATTTGCCATCACAATCTTAGTGTCGCAGTAGTGGGGATACTAAGCTTATAAAAACTTTTATATTTTACATATAGATAGGTTTAAGCGAGCCCACAGTAAGTTGATGCCGTTACATAATTAATTCTGTGTTCTGTGTGTAACGTTCAAATCATATTGAAAAGTATCGCGAATTTTTCTAATATTCTTGCGAGGATTTTTTTTTAAATTTGTGAATTAAAATGTGTGTGGGCAGATCGCCAAAAGAAGAAGCAATTGGCGAAGCTCATGAATCGATCAGTTTGAAAAGAATGAGTTCTACAGAAAACGTGTCCGCAGTGCCACAAGAGAAAACTGTCTTTAAAGAATATTCAAATGATCTTATTGCTGTGATAACTTGTTGGACTAGAGATGCAGTTTATAGTTTTAATAAATTTAGTAAATCTTTACAAAATTCGACGATTTATAGGTGGGTAAAAAAAAAAACTAGGCCGAATAAATGCGGAATTGTGAAAAAAAAAAAAAAAAAATTATTTCAATTTTTCATTACAGGGTATTTTCAAGCACAACCCAACCGGCTCATGCTGTTGTTGTTATTGTGATTCTGTATCTTTCCTATATTTACTTAACAAATAGATCGGCAACAGCCACAATAACACCGATATGGACTTTAGTGTATTTAGGATCATTTAGTGCCCATTTTGGTGCCCAAATCTGGATGACCTTTATATCCGGATTATCCTTATACTTCTCGTTGCCAAGGCACACTTTTGGCAGTGTGCAGAAAATTCTATTTCCAAGATATTTCTTTTTAAACAGCATATTAAGTATGATCACTTTAGTCATTTTTTTAAAAGTGAAAACCAATGATTTAAGGACTGCAGAAATTAGTATTCAAGTAAGTTATTCAAAAAAAAAAAAAAATTATTTTAAGGAATTAAAAAAATATTTACAATTTTTTCAGGTATTAGCAATGTTATTTTGTTTCTTCGTTGAGTTACTAATTTTTTTATATTTGGTACCGCCATTAACGATTCTGATAAAATCAAAAACCGAAATAGAAAAACAAGCGGGAAATGGAACAGAAGTGGGCAAATTTGAATTAGGTGATTTGTGCAAATGTCCGCATTATATAAAAATTCTGAAAGCATTTAGAAAAGTTCATATGACAATTGCAATTGGTAATATGTGCGCATTAGGATGTACCTCATTACATCTATATTATTTAGCGAGCAGATTATGTATTTTGTCATTGTAATATCCTTAATTTATTTTTATTTATTTATTTATTCATTGTTAGTATCTAAAAATACATTCGAAATATTACGTTGTAAGCTTAATTTATTATCTATAGCAGTTTTTTTACAAAATCAGTATTACCTATTTAATTTAATTATCCTATATGTTAAATTATAATTGAATGTGTAATTTGCTGAGACTTGTAAAAAGAATAAACTTTTTATTTGGTTTTCGTAATAAATTAACATAAACAAATATTCTCTGGGTATTATTTTGTTGATTACTACCATTATTTTAATTTAATTCGACGGTTTCGATAAAATAATTCGCACAAAATTATTTTACCACGGCAATTAAATTTTAAAAAAAATATTATTCTTGTTGCAAAATTGTGCATATTTTAGTACTCTACCAAGTACCAATGGTAAATATTGCCAAATGGCATTCACTCTGCCAGTGTATCACAAAAGAATTACTTAGTAGAAGTCTACTAATTCTATTCTAATATTTGAATTCAAAATTCAACTGTTGCGTGGATATCCAAGTCGGGCGGTAACAACCGGTTACGAAAACTTTGACACCGACTATTTTGTATCTTTATCGTCAACTGTTCCTAGCGCCATCTAAGTTGCAACTTGTAAGCATTACTATTTTGTCATTTTTAATAATAAATATGCGAGGAATTATTTTTTATCAATTGATAAAAGAATCTTCGTGATCAATATTTTATTATTAATTTATAATATTATCCAACACTATTTGTTAGGTCAATTGTTCCGATTCCTATGTTTTCAATAAATTCGGTAAAATAATTGGAAATTTCAATTTTTCTTTTTATAAATGCAGATATCTTTGTTAAAGGTTATGTGTGATAATTAATATTTTTTGTATATTTGCCCTAATTATTGTATAATCCAAAATCGAAAATGAACGAGAAAATCAAAGTAGGCTTGGTAAGTTAATTCATGTTGCAATCGGTTTCTACTAGTTAATAATCTAATTTTACTGCAGAATATACCTGAACAAAAATTAAAAGCCTTCTCCATAGGCACAATGGGGAAAAGGCATCTTTCTAGAAAAGAATTGGAAGATCAAAGGAAAAGGGAAGAAGAGCGGGCAGCTGCACACGTATTTCAGGAATTTGTGGAAACATTTCAAGAAACACCCATAAATGGCACAAATAAAGTTTGGATAAAAGCAGGAACATATGATGCAGGAGCTCGTAGTATGTACTATTTTGTTTAATAAGCCAATTTAAGCGTTTCCGGTGTTTTCTATATGTTTTGTGTACGTTCTTTCAGAGGAGGATACTAAAGATAAAGGAAAAATATACAAACCAACCTCTCGTCTACATTCGAAAGAAGACACATTAACGACAGCCGAAAAAGCTCAAGTTTTTGCCAAAATTTTGAATACTGATAGGAAACCGGATAGATTAGGAAAAAAGAAAGCGGGATCGAAAAGCAATCTCGAAGCATTTATGGAGGAATTGAAACAGTAAGAGAAAACATGTTATTCATCTATATATACGTCAAATTCATTTAATTTGATGTGTTTTAGAATACAGGAAGAAAGGGAGGAAAGGCACAAATATAAATCGCATATTAAAACACCTATAGAATCTGAATTAGATTTATTTATGCGCAGTGGAGAAATGGGTTCTTTTGATAATGGTGATCCTAATACAACGAACCTGTATTTGGGAAATTTAAATCCGAAGGTACATATACGCTAGTACTGTATAATAACTAAGGATATTAATAGAACATTGATCTTGTGCAGATTATGGAACCACAATTAATGGAAATTTTCGGTCGTTATGGTCCATTAGCAAGTATAAAGATAATGTGGCCCCGTTCTGACGAGGAGAAAGCTAGAGGTCGTAATTGTGGATTTGTAGCGTATATGTCACGCAAAGATGGTGAACGAGCATTAAGGCACTTGAATGGGCAGGAAGTGCTCGGCTATGAAATGAAAATGGGTTGGGGAAAAGCAGTTATTATACCACCCCATCCTATTTATATTCCACCTGTTCTTATGGAGATCAGTCAACCTCCACCACCATCAGGTTAATCTATTAAATACAATTAAATAAAACATACCTAACATATATTTATATATCAATTTAGGCCTCCCATTCAATGCTCAACCAGCGGCTGAAGATCGAGACATATTACCGAAGTCGGATGAAGAACTTGATTCAATTTTAAAAAGGGCGACAGTGAAAGTTGTAATACCAAGTGATAAAAGTATTTTAGTTTTAATTCATCGAATGGTGGAGTTTGTCGTAAGAGAAGGTCCTATGTTTGAAGCAATGATAATGAATCGAGAATTACATAATCCTCAGTTTAGGTAAAGGTGGCTAATTTCAAATAACAACATATAAATCACGACATAGTGGGCATAAAAACTCTTATATTATTATATTAATATTATATATTATTAGATCTTATATTGTTTTATTTTTTTCAGATTTCTTTTCGAAAATCAAAGCACAGTTCACATTTATTACAGATGGAAAATGTATTCAATACTACATGGAGATGCACAAAAAGAATGGAGAAACGCAGAGTTTCGTATGTTTAGAGGTATGTACAATATGTTTGTCATGCTGCTGCACAACACGTCGTAAACACACACTGTTTAACGTAATTTAGGAGGATCTATTTGGAAGCCACCTATAATGACGTCGTATTCCGCTGGGATGCCCGACGAACTGGTTCGAGAAGATGAAGTTAAAGATCCCTGTAAAGGAATGCTAACACCTACGTTAGTAATATTTTGGATATTTTCAGTATCTTGGAAATACAAAATATATTATTTTCAGACAAAGAGACAGACTAGAAGACTTCATTCGTAACTTGACTCCGGAAAAAGAAAAGATAGCCGACGTAATGGTATTTTGTATAGAACATGCGGATGCCGCTGAAGAAATATGCGACTGTATAACCGAATCACTATCAAATGCAACGACTCTGATTACGAAAAAAGTGTCGAGAATTTACTTAGTGTCGGACGTCTTACATAATTGCGGAGTTAAAGTGAATAAAGCGTCAAATTTTCGAAAATCATTTCAATTAAGATTAGAAACAATTATAAGAGAAATCAAAAAAACGTACGATCGTTTAGAAAGTCGACTTCAAGCTGAAGGTTTCAAAGTTAGAATACTGCGAGTTCTGAAATCGTGGGAAGATGCTGGAATCTATACGAATGATATTATGAATAAACTGCACAATATATTTTTGGGCTTAGATACTGTAAGAAGTGTACATTGTAATTGTAATTTAAAAATGAAAATATTAAATTTTTATTTAGGGTTATCACTCTTCGGACAAAGAAGATATTGATGGAAATCCTTTGGATAAAAATTCTGACGATGAACATCCAATGGATGGAGCGTCCTTACTAAAATCAGCTATGATGCAATATAATAGCTCGGCAGAGGACGAAGAGGACATCGATGGTATGAAAATACACAAATAAATAAAACTAATTTTTTAATAATAAATGTGTCTAGGCGAAGAAATTCCAGTAGAACCAACACCCGCGAAATCATTATCTAGTTCGGGTTTTATCGTTTCAAAATGGGAAACAGTGGCACCAGAGGAGATTGAGGCTCAAGCAATGACAACCAGTAAATGGGATATGTTAGAACACCATCAGGAAACCACTCAGCAAGAAGCTAGCGCTGAAAATGTGGGAGATTCATCTGTTGATTATAACGAGATAAGGTTATTTGACATTATTATTAATATTCCCGACTACATTATAATTGTTAATATTGCTGACTATATTTGATTGAATATTTATAGAAATATGACAGAAGAAAAACGTATAAAACTAAGGGAAATTGAAGTGAAAGCGGTTCAGTACCAGGATGAATTGGAATCTGGAAAGCGGTCGCTAAAAAGTGGATACACTGTAGCTCAACAAGTCGAACATTATCGAAAAAAATTACTTAAAAAATCGGAAAAGGAACGAAAAAAAGAATCGAAAAGTGATAAATCGAGTAAAGGAGAGAGGCATAAACGAGATTATGATAAAAGTGAACGACGAACAGAAGACAGTTCTGAAGAAGAATACTTTAAGGAACAGTAAGTATATAAAGAATGTGATGCAATAAAAAATATTTAGAAATTCTGGTATTTTTAATGGTGATTCTAAAGATGATTATATTTATTAGATTGTTCAATATATTTTTCGCAACTGATTACGATTATCTTCGTTACAAGTGAGGATTTATTCTTTGGTCTTTTGGTAGTAGCTCCATTTGCAAATTTATATTGAACAAACTAATTTCGTAAATGATTGTGTAGTGGAATTTTGTGCTCATAATTTACTGATTTTTATAGTACCTCTAGAAAAAGTAAAAAACATGCTCGCAGTTCTTCCAGTCGTTCAACTTCAAAACACAGGTAACCCTCTAAACTTAAGTATATGCAAGGTGTTTTAGACTACACATTGTACAGTTGTTTTCTTTAAAACTAATGGAATTTTTATGTTACCGATAAAAGTTTATGTTCCTTTTAATTTTCAAGGAAATAACTACTACAACGCTAAAACGATTTTCTCTACTTTTATGTGAATTGAATTGAGTTGGGGATTTTCTAAAATTTTAAATACAATCAATTGAATTTTTGAAATTCTATTTTAAGTCAAATCTTGAAGTAAATTTGTTAAAAAATACATAGTTCATATCAGTATTGACAATTATCATATCAATATGTATTTAAAGTTTTATATTCGTATTTCTGTTTCTTAAAAGCTTCTGTCTTTCTAAAATTATGCTCAGTTCGAAAATATTTTTAAACGAATCATTAACCGAATAAATTGAACTTGATCCTTTTTTTAATTTTTAAACATATTTTCGAATTGCTTAAAAAATGTTCAAATTTCTATTATTTTTTTCATTTTGTATTACGGAAGATTATTGACAATTTTCTAACAAAAATATTAGGTCTAAAAGTCGGACACCTCCAAAGAAACGAAGGTCAAGACATGCAAGCACTCCCTCTCCTCCAAGATTATCACGTCGACATTCTCCTAGTTCCTCCCGTTCGTCCCGTAAACGGAAAAATTCCATTTCCCCTGTTAGTACACCAAACAAATCTTCCCCCTTTCATCGTCATAATAGGTATTCGCCATCGCCTGTTAGAAAACATAGAAGACGATCGTCGACGCCGAAACGAAAGAGCCGCAGTAATTCCAGGGGCCGTTACTCGCCGGAACCAGTCAGTACGAAAAAACATAAACATAAACATAAGTACTAGATTCAAGACTGGACAACTATATAAGTGAGTATTCCAGATTCTCAAGGAATTCCAGAAGATCTAACAGTTTAGTTATAGATGATTTGAGGTCACACACATGACGTGACCAATAAATTATTCTATATCATGATTTGTTATTTTACATATAAATTAGCAATGGATATGCAAAAACTATGAATTATAGAAAATTTAACGTCCAAGGAGCATGGCAATATGCTTACATCGTACATAATTTCATATTTCTATTATTTCAATTTGTACAGACAGACGAATAAAAATAAATTGTCAAGAAATGATAGGGAGATATTGTAGGATTTTTAATTTTTATTTCTTAATAAAATTTGTCGAAGATATTCAATTTTTATTATATTTCTACAGGTCCATTTCTTAGTAACCTTCTTTTTGGAGTTTTTTTTTTCTTTTTTTCAAGAATGTTTTTTTATATGAAAGCAATATGGTGATGGAAATTAACGATAATTTATCAAAAAAAAATGTTCGCATTTCATATTTCAGAAGAAATGTGTAGTCAATCAATTCAATAACAATCAGTATATATTTTTCAAAATTAAGGTTGTGTAAATTCGCTTTTCACTTTAATTGTCCCATATAGTTTTGTAATTTTTCCATTGCTTATAAGTAATTTAGATTCCAAAAAATTTGAGAGCAGTTCTTTCGGCTAGGTTCAATTTAGATATTTATTTATATGTTAACAGATTGATCGAACCGTTTGTTCATTTGTAATTATATTAACATTTTTGATAAAATAAATGATAAAAAAGTTCTATTTATTTTTAATATTTCCCACTTTTCCTTTTCGGGGCTAATCATTGGGAGATAAACGATTTAGCCCTGAATCGTTTTATTTCCCTGTGATTACACAATCCATTATAAAATCGAAAAGAATCGTGATTGTATGACAAATAAGGAGCAGAATGGATTCCAACGAATCCCACATAATATTTAATACTATGTCGTCTCAGTAAAGCACGCTCGTGCCGTTAGTGTCCTACAGTGAAGCTATTCGACAGCATCTTCAGGCTGCTGTGCTGCGAGAAGTAGTGCTTGGTGCGATTAAGTGATTCAAAAGAATGATTCGAAGAGCGCTAATTGTGCTTTTCCTTGTTGCGCTCGCATCCGATTTTACAACGGATGCTGGCTCTTTGGATTTAGGTAATATTTAATTATTTTTTATTTTGCCAATTTTACCGTATTTTTTTTTTAATCTAAACGAAACGAAGCTGTCCAATTTTTAATTGTTAAAAAAAGAGTTTCTTTCAAATTGATCCAAGTTCGAAAAAAATGAGCAATCGACTTTCCTTTTTCATATATAATACCATTTCCATGAACTGGTTATGTCGATTGCAATATAAAACAGGGAGGGCAAATGTGCAATAAATATATTCGTTTATAAATAATTCAAAATTCTATAAACATCACATCACAACATTGACAAAAATGGAATATCGAATGTAGGTTACTGAATCAATAAAACCAGCAAACTCTTATTTGATTTCTTGTCTTCGACTTATTTGGAAGAAAATGTTACCCATTGCAATTTAATGGTAATCAAATCGAGAGAGTTGTTTTACTTCGGAAAACATCGTTTTGCAAATGAAACATTTTATTTGGCAAAATCCCAAAGTATAATAACCCACCTATTTTAGATTTTGTGAAAGAAGAGATTTGGATTTATATTATTTGAGGGCTGGCGAAATAAATGAGAAAATATTCCCATTGTCATAAAAATGATTATTGTCTTTTTTTTCTGTGTCGATAGCAGTAATTTTTTTATTATCCAATAAAAAATGTACGGGATAATTTGAATGTAATTTATTAGCTTTTGATGTCACATTTAAATTTGCTTTATTAATTTAATCTTTTGTTTATTGATAAATCTTCCACATGAACAAATTTCATTTTTTCGTTACCGTGGGCAAATGGGAATGGAGAAATCCTTTCACATTTTACTATTCTAATATACCTATACTTTAAAATCTTTTGGGAAATCTTTATCTCGAATTTTATGCATATATACAACCTTCAAGCCATTCGTCCGTATAATTTGTATTTTATCCAACATTTATATTCTTTAGTTTTAACTTTATTTCCCTTTAGAATTACTCAATATGGTAATGTCAACTCAAGCAATAAAATATCGTTGAAAATTTAAATTCGATTACGTTTTATCCAACATTTGGATAAAAAGTAAAATCCAACTTTAGTCGAATCAATTTTTTTTTTTTCACAACAATAACGAATGTTAATTCAGGACAAGTTTTATCTAATATTTCAGAATAGAAGAATTTAATTATCCCACGATTGCTAGTTACCACTTAATTATTATAATAAATTTTGTCACATATGGCGCTCAAATGACATCGATTCAGAAGATATTGTCAATAAAAAAATTTACATAAAACTCCAACAAATTCGGAGACGAAATTTCCATTTTTACTATTTTTTTTCTTCTAATTTTATTGTAGGTGGTAAATCTTGTTTTTGTTTTGATACGAATTTGAATAATAGACGTGGTTGAGTTTTTTCTCCTTTTTTTTTTCTTGCTTTTTTCGTTTGGTTTTTAATGGTGGATTCCATTGAAAAGAAAGTGCGGAACTAGTGTCACACTGTGCTACAATAAGTTTACTTTTAAAATAAATATTTTTTGTAAATACGTATCATTAGTTTAATTTTTAGAAATTGATGATTACAATTTCCCCTTAATATTTTCTATTCATTACGTTTTTTAATTGTTTTTGTTGCAGTGCGGAACTAGTTCTACAATTTTTGCTTAAGGGAATTCACCATAACTGTTTTTACCGATGGTTTTCCAGCTGTTGTTTTAACATTATTATAAAACATCTAATTTTATGCATAATGAGAATTAGTCATATATACATTAACAAAAACTGCAAAATTTAAATTAAAATTAATAAAAAAATATATTCTTTGACCTCCATTTTATTCATATGTTATTTATAAAAAAAAATTTCCTGGAAGCAATGCCGAATTCGCTCATTTCCTTTCTCAAAGTAGACGTAATTAATTAAATTAATTTGCGGAGGCGCGATGCGTTTGAAATACCTAATTCAAATATTCAATTTGAATACAAAAATAAACTGAATGGAAATCTCATTAAATCCACACATCTGGAAATGTCATTTTGTAATTTTTACGGTTTCTATCAAAATTTTGAAAATCGCGGCCTTCAAGTCTTGAAGCGCTCACACCTACGCCGCATAAGTACTTTTCGGCTAATATGCATTTATTTGGAACTTAATTCCGATTTACGGTTGATGCGATTAATTTAATTAATTAACTTAATTGGTTACGGACATTGTGTCAAGCTAATATGATAAATATGAAAGATTAATTGGCTTCTATTAAGGGTCTGTATAATCATAAAGAAGAAATATAATCTCTAGAACAGATGTTAGAATTAATAGTTCTTGTATATGAAAACAAGATTAGTAGCTATTATTATTGTTGTTCATATACTATATTTGGCCTTCTGTTTTCCAGATCACACTTTTTTTTATATTAATTCAAATCGAGAGTATTGTTCTCACATGTTTATTGCAACATACATACATATGTATGTGCGTTGGCGGTTAAACAAATTGGCTATAATAATAATTTTATGCGTAAAACGTGATATTTTTTGAAAAAAAAAAAACTATTTTTCTACGACCATATAAAAATGATTAATTTTCGTCACTATCTACTCTATACGAAAATTTGATTCCCGACACCAGTGAAGTAATAACCCTTAACGTTAACTTTTGTCACTTGTGACGAAAATAAATCATTAACAAATCAAATAAATGCACTTACATATATACAATTATAAGGATTGAATTATTAAAAGAATAATGGGAAAACATGATTTAGCACAAAAAAATAAACATTTTCCTTTTTTTAAAGCAAAAAAAAATTTAAAAGATTTCAGGACTTCATATTAATCAACGAAGACGCTGCCCAGCGCCTTCCTTGATTTTAAAACCAAAACGGATTGCATTAAATGCAAAAAATTAAAATAATTTCAATCAAGCTAAAAAATAATTGAACCACACATTGCAAATACAAAAATGTAAAAAATTATTAATAACATATCATAAAATGGTGGATATTTCTTCAATTTTCAAAATTTAAATAAATGTTTAATTATGTATATAATTTTTGGTTGCCTAACAATCATCGACAACTGCAACTACATATGATCAATGGTCACTGCATTATAATATTAATGTAAAGTTTTTTTCTACTTTTAGCAATTATTAAATAAAATAAGATTTGAACTGAAATAATACATGTAAAATACAACAATAAATTTTACGAAATAATTAATATTATCAATAAATGTATGACACTCAATAGTCAATACAATTGAATTTTTAGATCCAGTTGATGAGGTTTATGAAATTTAAATCTGGCTGTTTTATATACATTTCATTAATCAGTTTTAATTTTAATAACGATGGTCGTAGATAAAGTATAGTATTACACTCGTTGAAAATCATTTTCTGAATCTCGCGAACATAAACTGTGCTCTCGATTCCAGAAGATGCTATTTTCATTACTCGTGTAATAATGTACTATTTCTTGTATCTAATCAAATTTAAAATCTTTTATTTTTTTGCAACGTGTATCGTAACAATTAATTCTACCTACATTCTTATTATCATAAGACCTCGTTTAACCATAAGCAGATATGATGCAAATGTGTACCTCTCTACAGAAGCCTTAAATTAGTTACGCTTCTATTTTTTATTAATTCAACTATTAGACAATTAATTAAATAAAAAAAAAAGAATTATATTTAATGAAAGTTATTGATCAATACGAGGAGCGGTTGTGATGGGGACACACCTACACATAATTTTATTCATTCAGTCATTATTCATCGTGTTATGATAGATAGAAAAGGCATAAAGAGTTCATGATATCAATAATTTAAAATATTAATTTAGGATGTTAATTGTCAAAGACACACTTCATTTGCACCTGTAGATATAAAATCAGGACGAGCATATGTTTGTTTTTCATGTTGCAACAGATTGTAGGAGAGTTACCTTCACATTATTTAAATTTATATAAAATATTTTTTTCAGAAATCACAAAACATTTAGAAGAAGTGATTAAAAAGGATACTTTTATTTTATCATTGAAACATATCAAGCCAAAAAAACGATCCAAAGGATCGGTGGAAACATTGTTTTCGGTCGATTTCCCCGGAGTAGAAAATAAATTTTCTTTATTACTTGACAGGAAAACGAAACGAGGTAGTTTAAAACCGATAATGAATTGGCAGGATTTATAAAATCTGTAAATCTTTTTCTTTTTTTTCATTGTTTCATATAGTTATCGTGGAAACTTTGGAGGATAGTAGAAATCGAGAACAACATTTTACGGTTGATTCTCTTTCGGATGATACAATAATTCGCTCCTTGATTTTGGCCGTTAATCAGTCAAAGCCGGGAGCTCATGCTAATTTGTACATTGATTGTATATCGTATGGTATGGTGGCCACTCCTAAATCAATGCGCGACATGTACAAGAGCATGCGAAGGCCAATTATGGAAGTGGTAAATGTGTTTCGTCAATAAATAAATAAATACAGCAAAATAGCATTTTCTACATGTAAATTTCAGTTTCATGAAAGAAAATATCCCATGGAAGTGGAGGGGCATAGAGATTTGCGAGCTGTATTGAGCAAAAACGAGTGTCCCCTGTCAGTAGAAAACGACACGCCTGTTAATTTCACGAATTTATTTGCGAGTGGTTCATTATTAGACGATCCAAATATGCAATCTCAAGAACCCTATGATTCATCCAACAGCTATCGAGGCGATATTCCTTTGGTGGCGGCGATCGATGATAGTAAAATATTCAATAAATTTTTAAACAACTAGAGACTTGACTTTTATTGTTATTTTTAGTGGCTTTAGTTAATTCACTCAATCAGCTTATTAAGGTTGTCAATTTGGAAGTTCAAAAATGTGAACGACAGGCCGAAGCCTTCGATCATCTTAGGCGATTAATTGAACAATGTGAACTTTGCAAAGTCAGACAGCAGCCACTGATTGTACCCACATGTGCTACCCATCCATTAAATTGTGCTCCTAGTGGCTATTGTTATGATGCGGCAGATGGACCACGATGCGTACCATGCCCTTCAGGATTTATTAGTAACGGTAAGTGCACGTACGTAGAGTATTAAGATGTAAACTCATAATCAACAAGTGCTATACGATATAGTCTCATATTTTTTTCAAGGATACGAATGTCGACCGGAAAGGACATGCGCCGATCGTCCTTGCTATCCAGGTGTAGAATGTCGAGACACCGCCGACGGATACCGTTGCGGCCCGTGTCCAAGTGGCTATGAAGGCAATGGCGTGGACTGCCACCGAAGAAATCCCTGCGAATATAATCCTTGTGCTCCAGGTACGCGAGATAATTATGGCCGATATTAATCACATTTGTTACCTATTTTACATTCATTACATCTAGTCATTATACAACACGAACCATTTTTATATGTTTCAAGTTTCTATTTGGTGAATTTGGATTTTTGAATTTGTTAATTAACGAAAACTAACGAAAAAGGGGAAAATTATTTTAAACAATGTTTTTTCTACGACCATCTAAAAATTATTGATTTTTTCCGAAAAAAAATCATTAATAAATCAAATAGATGCACTTACCTATATACAATTTAATGCTTGAATTATTAAAAGAATAATGGTAACACAGGATTTAACACCAAAATATAAACACATTTTCCTTTTTTAAAAACAAAAATCAAACATTTAAAAGATTTTAGCACTTCACAGTAATCAACGAAAACGCTGCCCAGCGTCTTCCTTAATTTTAAAACCAAAACTAATTGTATTAAATGCAAAAACTTAAAATTATTTAAATTAAGCTAAAAAATAATTGAAACACACATTGAAAATACAAAAATGTAAAAAAAGATTTATAACATATCATAAAATGGTAAATATTTTTTCAATTTTCAAAATTTAATAATGTTTATTTATGCATATAATTTTTGGTTGCCTAAGAATCATCGGCAACTGCGAATACATAATTTGGACTGAAATAATACATGTAAAATGCAACAATAAATTTAACGAAATAATTAGTCTTATCAATAGTCAATACAATTGAACTTTTATGTTGGCAAGGTCTATGAAATTTAATTCTGACTATTTTATATGCATTTTTTTTAATTAGCTTTAATTTTAATAACGATGGTCGTAGAAAAAGTATAATATTATACTATTTGAAAATCATTTTCTGAATCGACGAGACTGTTCTGTCGATTGCAGAAAATGCTATTTTCTTAACTCGTAATAATATACTATTAGGATGACTGATACTGGGTGAAAAATGAGTGTTTTTTATTTTGCAATTGAATATTTTGGAACAGGCACACATAAAACGGCTATAAAGAAACACTCATTTCAATCAAATGTCAGTGCTAATTTGATTAATTATTCGTTGCTAATTTATTTTGTTTCTGCTTGATGTTGCTTAATTATCATATGTAAATTAATCAATTGAAAATCTGTGTTCTAGGGTATATTAAAAAAAAAAAAATAAAGGGTAAAGAGATGACACTTGCACATACACACGCATATACATGTATATGTTAATGACATATTATCAGTAGTTAGGCTACACCTGTAAAACAAACATTGTAATATCCTAACTTTCAAATATAAACATTCAAAACTAAATAATTTGTTTTATTTTTGGTACAGGTTGTGTGCCTGTTTGGAATCTCCGGAAAACCCGGCATTGATGGTCCTATTTGCAGTGTTTTTCATTTATCCAGAAAAATATTCTATGGATACCTTAGGATGCAGATCGTAAATTAAACGCACCTAAAAAATATTAAACTTCGAATTCGAATGATTTATTTCAATTGTTTGCATTCGAATTCTTATTTGCACCTATTAATTTAGTACAAAAATATGAATTTTTTATTACTAATTTCTGTTGCGGATTCTATTTTAGTTGCACGCTAGATTTTTTTAGACTATTATCAGAATCATATTATAATTTATCGATTCTTTAAGCTTCCAATAAATACATATCTACAATTATAGAAATGTTATCAAATAATTACTATCAATGCCACATCCTTCAAGTCCTCCTGCCACCCTTATAGCCATGGGATATTAATCCCATTTAATATCCTTTCTACAATATTTTATAGACACAAGATGTATGCCAACAAACGAATCGCCTTATTATCAATGTGCCGGATGTCCACCTGGATTTACTGGAAACGGTTCAAATTGTTACGACATCGACGAAGTGAGTATACACATTCCATTAAAACAAACCAAACACGTCAGTTCGGTATTATTTCATATGAAAAATTACTTCATTTTCCATTCAGTGTGACTTGGTAGAGCCGTGCGATCCCAAAGTGACATGTACGAACTTATCGCCAGGTTACAGATGTGGTATGTGCCCGGCAGGATATAAGGGCAGCTCCGTCGGTATTCTAGGTGTTGATCTTTATGATGCAGAGCATAATAGACAGACGTGTGTAGATATTGATGAGTGCGTAGAGGCGCGAGTGTGCACTGAGAACTCGCGATGTATTAATACTCAGGTAAAGAATGAGTCAGATATAAAAAGTCAAGCGAAATGACCTTATGCGTTTACGTTTAGGGTTCATATATGTGCGGTCCATGTAATGAAGGTTTTGTCGGAAATCAAACATTTGGTTGTCATCAGGGTGAAGGATTCTGTCCGAATGGTATACGGTGCGATCGAAATGCGATGTGTGTTCATTTAGGTGATAAATCATTTTCCGAAACATTATTTATAAGTTAATAGCGACCTGTTTGAAAGGTTGGGGACATTATACGTGCTTGTGCTCAGAAGGGTGGGCAGGAAATGGTGAATACTGTGGCCCAGATAGAGACGCTGACAGCTGGTCTGATATTCAATTGCCATGCAGAGACAGACGTTGCAAACAAGTTCGTTTTTGCAATGAAAAAATATAGCGCCCAATTAATCATCAGTATATTTTAGGACAACTGTCCAACTATTCCGAATTCTGGACAAGAAGACACTGATGGTGATGGAGAAGGAAATGCATGCGATCCAGATGCAGATGGTGACGGTGTTATTTATTATGTATTTATAGAGTTCAACTTACAAAAAAAAAAACATGTTAACACTATTTAATATGTAGGATAATTGTCCACTACATGCGAATCCAGATCAAAGAGATTCGGAGTCTGAACCTGACAAAATCGGCGATGTCTGTGATAACTGTCCGCATGTACCGAATTATGATCAATCAGATATTGATCATGATCAGATTGGTGATGCCTGTGATCCCGACATAGACAATGACGGTGAAAATATTTTTTCTGTTCCATGTTCCTAATAGAAAAATGACATTTTTTGTTTAGGAATTTTAAATCCACGTGATAATTGTCCGAAACATGCGAATAGAAATCAAATGGATAGCGATGGTGACGGTGTGGGAGATGTTTGTGATAATTGTCCCCGACATCACAATCCGCGACAAGAGGACGCCGATGATGATCTAGTCGGAGATGTTTGCGATAGTCCTGATGATGTTGATCAGTAATTGCTTGATTTATTTCGACGTCAATTAAATACAACTTAATTTCTTTCCATTTTAGCGATGGTGTGGGTGATGACAGGGATAATTGCATTCATAAACCTAATCCAGATCAGGCGGATAAAGATCATGATGGAATAGGTGATGCATGCGATAATGATTTGGATGGCGATAATATCCCTAACGAAATAGATAATTGTAAATATGTGTCTAATCCGGATCAGTTGGATAGCAATGGTATTCTGTCAACTTGGAATAATTCTAAGACAGTTATTTAAAAAAAAATCATTTTGTAGGGGATGGAATTGGTGATAGATGCACCGATAATTCTGATGGCGATAGATATGATAACGCTTTCGATAATTGTCCAAACAATTCCCTTATTTATCGAACAGATTTCAGTAAATATCAAACAGTCGTTTTGGATCCAGAGGGTGAATCGCAAATAGATCCAAATTGGGAGATATATAACAATGGTGCTGAGATTGTTCAAACAATGAACAGCGATCCCGGATTGGCTGTTGGTCATGACAAACTTGATGGTGTTGATTTTGAAGGAACATTCTTTGTCGACACCGAAATAGATGATGATTATGTTGGATTTATATTTAGGTGAAATCGTAATTTTTAAACTGAAGAAGAATAGAATCTTGCAATTAAATACTGTTTTTTCATTTCACTGAATGTAGTTATCAAGATAACAGAAACTTCTATACGGTAATGTGGAAAAAGAATCAGCAAACATACTGGCAATCGATACCATTTAGAGCTGTTGCCGAGCCGGGCATTCATATTAAACTAGTCCAATCGAATACTGGTCCCGGTGAATTATTAAGAAACTCGTTATGGCACACGGGCGATACGCCGAATCAAGTACGATTATTATGGAAAGATCCTAGAAATATTGGTTGGAAAGAAAAAACCGCTTATCGTTGGTATCTGATTCATCGACCCACCATTGGACTGATTCGTTTGAAAATATTTGAACGTCAACAAATGGTAGCTGATTCAGGGAATATATTTGATACGACACTTAGAGGTGGACGATTGGGAGTTTTATGTTTCTCACAGGAACAGATTATTTGGTCCGATTTGGTGTATAGGTGTAACGGTAAGTTGTCAAATAGGTTTATACATAAAATGGGAGTTGATTGTCTTTGCTATTTTTTGTTTCAAGATAATTTAAGAGAAGAAATATGGAGAGAACTGCCACCAAATCTAAAACCATTGATCTCCATTGATGATACTGTTTATAGTCACGTAGTGGATCCAGATCCAAATGTTTAGGAAATTAGAAGTAAAAATGATTTTTCATATTGATAACAAGTAATGTTTAAATAATTATACTAAATTTTTTTCTATATCGATCGCTTATCTTTTACAAGTATAATAAGAAATAATATCTGTCAGTTTGTAACATTTCCATGGGTATCTAGATATAAGTTTTCTGTAAATAAACACATGTTTTCGAAATTCTTGAAATTCATTTATCTAATAAGCGATTGACGACGATTATAAATAAGATAAAATAAAATAAGGGTACGAAAAACAATCTAATATTGATAAATATTATTTTTTATTTTATTGATAAATTTTTATTATTTGGAATGCAGTACATGTTTTTATTAATTTAAACAATTTTAATTTTTGAATAATGGTCTTTAATGGCCCTCTAAAATGCAATTGTTTTTGTTAGAAATTAATTTTTACAATAAAAGTGTTAAGAAAGCCAATATATTTTAATATTAGAAGTGTTGTTCAGTAGAAATATTATTTAAGCAACATTATTATATTAGTCTAAGTAGGTAATAACTAAATATAAAATTACATACAAAATGTTATACGTTATCTATCAACGAAAGATGAAGTGTTTAATTACAACGGCAAAAACAACTTAAATGATTATGTCAACTATACCATTATAATTTTAGAGAAAACAGACTTGTCAATGAGTTCTCCTTGAAACTCCATCATACCTTATCAATGCACTAATAAATAATTTTTAAAAATCCCGATTTAAAATTCCCTCTAAAATTCCTTTATGCTAAAAATACAAATAAGTCAATCTCCATTCTTAAACATAAACACTGTGTTGTTTTGAACACTTTCAGTGATAACATAAAAATAGATAAAGAAAATCTCTAATAAAATCATTGATTAGTTAAGCAAAATAGCCATTATACATTTCAAATATGGTGGTCCCTTTTGTTAATTTCCGTTAATTCGTGATCGTCAGCGTTAAGTCGATCTTGCATTGTGATTGGCCCCGCCGTTCCAGCCAGTTCACCCACACTCAATAAATCAACTAATCGAGCACCTAAGCAATCACACATAACATTGATAGTAGTTCGAAATCTGTCTCTATAAATACGAAAAAGATATGTTAAGACTATTTTCGCTCCAACGACTATTTTATCTACGTACAAAAGCCAATCGACAGCAACAATATTAATAACAGCATCAGCGGGAAGACCTACGGTATCTAATACCATTACCATGGTAACTAAACCAGCTTGTGGAATGCCTGCAGCACCTATACTCGCTGCTGTTGCAGTCAAACTATAAAAATCTAACGTAGAGCCAACTATTTGAATAGTAATTGGTGTAACTTACCAAACTGCCACAGTTTTACCAAAACCTAAGTGAATAGAATTGAGTTGAGCAATGAAAATTGCTGCAACCGCCTCATACAAAGCAGTTCCATCCATATTAATTGTGGCACCAATTGGAATAACAAATCTTGTCACTCGTGGATCCAGGCCCATTTTGTCCATTGTTTGAATTGTTATTGGCATTGTAGCTGAACTGAAATTTTTTTAATAATTCACACAATTATTGACGATTTTTTTGTAACATTATTTGTTTCATAATTATTACCTCGAAGCAGTACCGAATGCCGTTACTAAAACTTGACTAAGCTGTCCAATTACTTTGAATGGAAGTTTTCGGAGAGCAACAAAATAAATCACTGACAATGTAACAAAACCATGGATAAACAATCCTAAGAGGACCGTCATGAAATAAAGACCGAGACGCCCCACTAGATCAGCAAAACTTGCTATTTCCAGTACTTTGGCGGCAACTAAGAAGAACACTCCTAAAGGTGACGCCCTGTAAAAAATACATGGATAATTTTCTGGAGAATGTTTCATTTGGATGGTTTACCAAATCACCCAGCTGGTAATAATCATCATTGTTTCGCTTAGAGCATCGAAAAATTCTAGTAGGATTTTTCCTTGCTGTCCCAATTGGCCCATTGCAATACCGAAAACGATGGAAAATGTCACCAAACCAAGGACATTGGTTGTTTTCTCGTATCGTTCCTCGAACGACCATTGCTCT
Source organism: Platypus cylindrus (assembly GCA_949748235.1). Lineage (NCBI taxonomy): Eukaryota > Metazoa > Arthropoda > Insecta > Coleoptera > Curculionidae > Platypus > Platypus cylindrus. Next base: position 1,423,362 of record OX456492.1, read on the forward strand.
GCCGGATAAATGTCGTCCAGTTCTACACCACCAACTGTGTGACAATCGAAAATGTTATTAATTTTTTGATCTGTTTTTTTACTTTTACTCAATATGTGTAAGAAGTAAAAAAAGCAATAAATAACGGATAGAAAATCCAAAAAAAGATAATTAAAATCAATGTTTCAATTTTATTTTCCTTCTCTTACTTACAGTGTGTAGAATTATAACCGATTTCCGCCAACGTTTCGGACAACGATTCGTTAATAGCGCGGTTTTTGTTTGACGGTGATAGAGCATCGAAAAGCGTACTCTTCAATTCCGATGATATTGAAGAATTGGCTATTACACTTCGAAGAACATCTTCATTGCCTTTTTTGAATAAAGTACGAGCGCTTGGTTCATTTAAAAATGTTTGCGACTGAAATAATTAAGGACAATGTTGAAATTTAATTGCGGAGCATGATCATGTCTGATTCAATAACTTACTTGGGCAACACAAGCCTGAATTAGATTAGGTGGGAAAACATTTCTGAAAAAAAAAGACAAATTAACATTTTGCATGGATTTTCATTAAAAATAAATCTATAATTTTCAAATTAATATTAAAACATGGAAAAGGTTGCCACGAAAATAAACTAAAAATAATTTTGTAGTTTAGAGATACACAATTTAATGATGAAGCTTTTAGAATTGCATTAAATTACACGACACATTTAAATTTAAACGTTGAATTATTATCAATTATTAACGGTCATTTTTGTGTCGTTCCGTAAAATGTATTTTAATTTTCTATTTTCCTCCGCATTTCGTTTTTTTTTTGTTTTTGCTGACTTAATATATTGCTAATTTTAATAATTTCCTCTATTCCCTTGACGCATTTTTTCACTAATTAATTGTAACATTCATTCATTTATGAATTACAAAAATTAATTGCTCAGTTAGTTAATTATAGTATAAGGCTCATTTTTACAAAATAAAGTATATCATAATTTAGCATATAAATTCTCTAGTCTTTAGTATATTGAGTTGAGTTTAATTAATTGAATGTTCTAATATAGTGTATTATTGTAGCATATCTCTATTATGGAATAGAGGAATTCACTGAATTAGTGAATTCACTCTCTGTCTAGCGCCCATCTACATATCTCATATATGATTTTACGGGCACCGTCATTCATATGGTGATTTCCACTGAACAAAAAGGGTGGAACTGGTTTTGTACTGCAACATTAAATTTTCTTTTAAAATAAATATTGCTTGTAAATGATCATCATTAGTTTAATTTTCAGGAATTTAATACAATCTAATGACTACAATGGCCCTTTAATGTCTTTTATTCATGAAGTTTTTTAATTGTTTTTATTGCAGTGCGAAACTAGTTCCATAATTTTTGCCAAATGAAATTCACCAATAAAGTTTGATGATAACCAACGAGTCTGTTATTTGTCTTTTTGACAACAGTGGTTGTAAAGTTAAGTTAACCTAAAAATTCAATGGCGGGAAGTTGCCGCAAACTAATTGTATTCATTATTGTCTTTATTATTTTCTTATTACTATTTGTCCTAAATAGAAAAAAAATAAATAGTGATATCGAATAAAGTGTGAAGTAAGTAATGATAAGTACTGAAGTAAGTATTTTTCGTAATTGATTTACATTGATAAAATGATTTGCTTAATAGTGAGGTTAACATAGTTAAGTAAATTACAAAATCGAGGAAATCTGATTAATTTAAGGCGCATTTCAATTACCATGCTCTCTTCGCCTTTACATAATAGCCTCGAGTGACATCATATCATTAAAAATGCTTCTTGAATAATTTATTATTCCTACCTTATCAAATCTAACAGCGTGTCTTGTGTAAGGACATGCCTAGTGAGAACTCTGCTAGTTTCTTCATCGGTCTTGGGTTTCCATTGTGTTGCTCCAACACCAGGTCGTATTAGTAGAACTAATATTATGCCAAGAATCACAGCACATATCGTCGTGGTCGCATAGTACAATATAGATCTGGAAAAATTAATTTATCTACTCAAAAAATGTAGGTACACATTACTGGAAATTTCGTATTTATTTCGACAGCAAAAATTTGTTTAATTTTATAAATAGGTGAGACGTTCTCTCGTCACCTTGGGTAATATGGATTATGTCACACATATGCGGCATATTTTCTTTCGTTCGAAATGGAATTTAGTTTTAGAATAATTTAAAGAATTGTTAATAAAACAAAATGCGTGTAGACTTACCTAATGGCAATTTTTTTGGACAAACTTAAATCTAAAGAGCCAATGGCCGATATTACGGAGGCCATCAACAATGGAATTATAAGTGCTTTAAGCATCCTTAAAAATAATTCACCCGGAAAGGCCAAATACATTACATCCCTCTGTGTCCAAGCGGTAGTTGATGTTGCTCTAATAATCAAACTTACAACGGTACCACCAACCACACCGGCAACAGTCAAAATTGTTAGTAAATTGTTTGAAACACATTTTACTATTTTGTTTTGTTCGTTCGCCATATTTTAATCTAAAAGATTAAACCAGATAAATTGTGGAAAAACTGATGGAGATTTTTTTTACCCACCAAAAACGAATACAAACGCTATACAAATTTTGAATTTACTTCCACAATTACGAGCCTACCACCACCTCAAATTTTCGTATAATCGCTCTAAATTTACTATCCATCCATGCATCGACTGGTTAGCAATTTAGATGGTCTCCATGATGATGATTCCTCTGAAAATTATTAGCAATTGCATAAAATACAATATGTATTGGAACGAAATTTACATATAATGAAAGGTAAAAGAATCTTCAGAAGCGAATTGATAATTACGTCTTTCAGTTTACGTAGTTGTTTCGCTCCCAAACGATTAGCGAAAGAGGAAGGGAACAACTATTAATCAGAATTAGGCAAATTGTATCCCGGGAAGAGACGAAGGAGTTAAATTTGTAATAAAATGTATAGACGGAAATAATGAATTATAGGCTCTATTTGTTTTGTTAAATGAACAACTCACGGAGACTCGCATTAGAGCATTAAATTTCATTTAAACTATTCAGAATAGTACTATAGACGCATACAGAACGTTTAAATTTAAAATTGATTATTAACGAAAAAAAAAAAAAAATGGAATTCTTTCAGTTTGATGGATCATTTCGTGATACTTCACTTTTATTGTTAAATTATTTTTATTAAATACTTCCTTTGGCGTTTTCATTCCCGTTTTAGAGACAGCCACCACTCGTACGCATTGTATTCATTACGAAACCAAACCAGAATGACCTTAATAAGATTGTCGTTGGATAAAATCGAAGAGTCAAATGCACTATTAAATTGCATCTCATTATCAAAATAATTGGAATAAATGAAAAATAATTTGAATAAGGAATGAGAGTAATAATAATGTAGGCAATAATCCACTTGCCAATAATCATTTGTAATGAATTTTATTATTTTATTTAATAACTATGATTATGCGGGATATTTCAATAGTCGCTTCCAACTCGATCTAGCTTAATAATGCGCCGCTATTTAAATAGTATCTGAGAATATTTTATTTTATTATTAACTATGTATTTCTAAATTTAATATTATCGTAAAAATGCATAATCATGCCAAATTACAACGATTAGTTTGAGATTCATAATCTAACTATCAATCTCAAGATCATATGTATTTACCCAGACGTCGGTAACATTGTATAATAGGATTTATACAATATAAAAATAGTCGTGTTAATTTTATTTTTTAACTTCCGGCTCTCAAACAATGCAATGGTATTAAGCCTGTACCTACATCACCAAATACGACGTCATACGACGTAGGCAATTAGATCCAATTTTTGCAATTAGTTTCGCGCAGACATTTATCAGCTGATATGATTTTTTGTGGGGCTTAACCTGAGACCACTTAAGCTATATTAGGATAGGATATGGAAACCGAAATGAGGCATCTAACGCTTTAAATTTTAAATATATTATCTGTCATTACATGGATAAATAATAAGAAAACAAAAATGGTAAAAAGAATAAGTTTTTAAACACTGTGTAATTAAAAATGTCGCAATTTATTTTTTTCATTCACGATTCATTTGAGATATAATTATATCGGATAATTATCTGAAAATTTTCCATATGTAGTCGTTTCATATCGTAACTGGTTAGATGTCATTAAGCAGTATCGATTTCGCAGAGTATTTTTATAATTATAATGGAACGTTTACACGCTTTTCATCATTGTATTTGTTCAGTCCATACATTGAAAGAACACTGCGAATAATTTTACTGATGATGTTCAGTCGCAGCGTCTAAAAACATTTTCATTTTGTTTTTGTTTTTCTCATTGTAATTTCAAATTAGTTATGAGTAAGTGGTATTATTTAACAATTATGTAAAAATTTAATTAATAATCAGCAATTAGCATAACCGAGTTGAACTAACATTTTCTAGTTTATGCTAAGCATCAAACAAAGAAATGTAATTATGTCTCCTATAATTTGTTCTTTTTTTATTACTGAAAATTTACATATGAAATACTTAAGCAGATGGTGTCCTTGTAAGGATTCTTCTTGTTGTTGTTTTTTTTTTTTGTTTTTGACTTAGTAGGTACTTATGTTTCGTACATGTTAAATGTAAATTAGCAAGTAAAATTATGAACATTTTCACCGAGTGAATATCAATGATAAAATAAAATAAAAACAAACAACTCTAATAATTCTAGAATATCTGAATCTAGGATCTCCGGAAGACAATTCAATTGTATAACACGTGTCATTAAAAAAAAAGCATCATGAATGGTCATGGCCATCTAGATAAAAGAGGCACTAGCCAAAAATTGGAACCTTCAACAAAACTGTGTTTAAAAATAATTACGATTATTTGTAATTTGCTAGAAAACGAATATTTTTATTCAGAAAACCCATTAGAAATTTGCATATAAAATTTAAATGTTGTTTGTGTTAGTATTGCGTACCGAGTCTGAATTTTGAATTATTCATGATTCAGTAACTCTTCAGCTACTCAAATAGTATAGTAGTAATTAAAAAATAAACAATAACAACAACAATCGGATGTGAAACTGGAAAATTGTGGTTCGAATTGGTTGATTTTGTTATTCGAATCTAAAGAGATAATTTCTTGATAAGTTATTCGAAAAAATTCTCGGTAAATCTATAAAGTAATTTATATTAGGTCATAGATTACAAATAATAATTATAGCAATAACATCATTGTAATACGAACATCTAACTACTTATTATCTATCTTGTGTAATTAAAGATTTAGCACAACTATTCATAGACACTAGTTTAATAACAGAAGAGAGCTGAATGTAACGAGAATTGAATGCCTAACGAAGGGGTCTCAGGGAAATAGTTTTCGACACGTGGGCATTCAAATAATATGAATAGTAAACAGTAATAAGGCCAACTAATAAATAGTAAATAAAATTATATGTTTAATAGTGCAATTGAGGGCATATGGGACTTTATAATACATATGTACATTATGTATTAATACATATGAATGTATTTAGTAAACATAATAAAAAAATGTTATTTTTTTTTACACAATTGGGCTACTGCCCAAATACTTTTGCCACTATATTTTACTAAATCTAAAAATAATTCGGATAATACAAAATTCGGTGTCGATTAACGAAAAGAATCGTCCGTTAAACTACTACTATAGGTAATTCTAATGTTTATTTAGACGCAATTTAATAAGTAGCAATTATTGCTCATTATCCTTATCCGCCTGTTCTAATTTTACACGTGGGATATGTCGATTTTTGCACGTTAAGTTCATTAAATTGGAGAGGAATAATATTCAAATTTTAACGGCACCTTTTCGCGATACTTAAGGGCACAGGATGTTCCCACGTGCAACTTGATGCATTTTAATTAAGTTGATCATTTTGCAAAGAAAATTTGCTTGGAATTAAATTAGATGAATGGAAATCGGGATAATATTTTTTGGCCGGAGTTAATGGATCGTAAATTCTGACTGCATGCAATATAAATATTTATTAAACGAACTTACTATTGCTATAGATGAATTTATCCTGGAACAAGTGAAACGTTGGATTTCAACTTTCTAAATCCAAACTAAATTTTTATATTCAAAATTTAAATGGTAGAGAACAGTAACGCGAGATCTGCAATTGTCACAACAGAAATAACGAACGCGCTAAAATTTCGAGCGCAAAAAAAAAAAAAAAATAGCAGTTCAAACATGCGGCGATGTTTGCCGTTGTCAATTCCGACTGTTTATAATAGTTTGGCCAATTCTCAGTGTGCTGATCGTGATAATTTGATGGATGCTGCAATTCTTGTCCCGCTACCAGACGTCTCGGCCACAAATAAAACAGGCCAGGACCAAGGACAATGGTCCTCCCACCAACAACCTGTTCTATATTCATTATGATGATAATGTGAATCATCAATGATCCAAATCCATCATCATTCACAAGAAAAATTATCGCCTGGATAATGGCTGCGGGCCTCTTTGGGGAATAGGTCCTATGAGATTGGCCGGATTAAATTAATTAAAATGATGCGAAATGGTGATAGAATTTCGCAGAAAAATACCCTGATCAATTTTTCATACTTCAGCTATAAATTCCTATTGCTACGCGGTAGTACCTTAACTGAGCCATAAATATCGATCTCGATGGAGCGTGTTCTCAATAGGTTTATTTTATTATTCCTTTTCTGTATTGTTAATGCATTAAAGGCCTCAGATCGGTATCAAAATTAAAATGTTGACTATACGGCTTGGTGTAATGACTTGAAACAATCGAAACAATACGAAAGAGAGATGAAGGAAGTAGTATGCAAATAATCTATTGTATAATAATTTAAATCGGAATAGGTATGTACAATGTACTTTCTTCCTATCTAAAGTTATAATGAAAAATAGCGATGTCGTAATTTAATTGTTTGTTGGTCTTCCATATTTTAATTATTCCACGCATTAAAGTGCTAAATACCCTTGAAATTTTTTGAATATGTTTTCCACGCGCTCCCGTGACCTACAAACACTCATATTAATGAACTAAGGAAGGAAGTTTTAATTCGCACGAATAATTAAAACGAATTTAAAGTTGTTAAATAAAACGAGAAGCAAAACGATGAGACAGTAATTAATGGATGGCAAATAAACGCGATTAAATTACATTATTAAAATTATATGATGGAAATGTTTTGTCACGAACAACGATATCGTGTGGGCAATTATTGTGGAAAATTTTTTTCACCATCAGAAACCTATAGATATATCACCATGGGTTGGATATAAATAAAGGATGGGTGAACACAAAAATAAACTGATATGATATTAAAACATTTTATTCAAAAATTATTGGTGAAGATTAGATTGTGTATAACAAACAATTACGACATCAGAAGAAAGAAATTTACTTAAAATAAAATTGTAATTTGGTAACGCAAGAGAAATTACACAAAAAAAAAGTATATTATTAAAAACAATGGTTAATCGTATACGTCTTAAATTTAACTAACCAAAACCCTTAACTGTTATTTACAATTTTACAAGAAAAAATAGAAGAACTTAAGTAGCACGCATACAATGTTAATTTTATTTGGAATTGGTATAAGAAAATCAAAATTATAATTAATAAACATGCTTTCTTATAAAGTATCAATTAATTCACATAAAATTTAACGGGTTAATTTTCTTTTCCAAATTTCCAATAAGGCACGCATCGGAGGAAATAACGGTGGTAAGTATAAGAACTAAGTTATTTATTGTATTAATGGCACAGTAAAGTATAAAAGAGCATCATGTTATCACAGTTGTTAGTTTAATCCCGCGAAGATTTTTTACTTTTTTTAAACCATCCGGCCGTTTTATTTGTATCACGCGGTATGGAAACTGATCGAGAAACATCACGTTTGTCTTCTTTGGATTTGTGATTGATTGATTCAACTGATTGACTTTTAAATGGGATTCGACGTTCGTCTCGGTCTTTATTGTATCTGGAATTCTCTCTCGGTAATTTATCTTTTTTTTTATAGAGCGTAGATGTTGATCCTATATAATGAAAATTCAAATGAGTTCCTGTAATGTTTGTGATTCTGATTTAAAAGTCAAAAGTTACCTTTAGATATTTCCTCACGGGAACTTTTCAATACGTGCGATGGTATATTTTCTTTACTTCTAATTCTATTCAATGTCATTTGGAAATTGTTTCTTTTCCCTTCCTGGGCTTTCTTTTTTAGCGTAGAAGAATTATCGTTACGATTAGACGTACTTCTCGTCGGTTTCTGTTCGTATTTTTTGTTTTTGGTTGTGGAATTTTTCGGATACTGTGTATAATCGATATCCATGCCGTCTCTTTGATGACGTGGCCGCCATGGTGCTAATACTGAAAACGATCGACTTAATGTTTTGATTTGGGGTTGAATAAGACTGGAACCATTCGATGTCAGATCTTCTCTGGATGCTGCTCGACGTCCGTTACGCAAATAATCGGGACCCGGAATATCTCCAACTTCGAAAGAACATGAATAAATTAATTATGTAATTAATTATAGATTAGTGAGTCTTATTACCGGTGGCTGCGTGCAAATATACTATGCTACGTTGAGATTGTTGACTACTATCTCCCTCTGTGGAACTCTCCACTGAACTAATATCTTGCCGTCGTCGCCGGCCTCTATCTTCTCTTCTATATCTCGAACTTGGAGACATAGGAGGTTTCAAACTTGTTCTGCTTCCCTTAATGTCCCTACAGGTAAATAAATAGTATATTATTACGACGAAAGTAGCATTTTCTGCAATCGATCTGCAACAGTTTACTAAACGAGCCGGAGCCGAGTTTAGTAATATTCGCAAGATTCAGAAAGTTAATCATTTTTACATAGTCGCAGAAAAAAAATGGAAAATTGAATTTATTCCCAGCAATTACCTTTCAGAATCCGGTTTATGGTGCGGATTAGTAGTAGTGTTTCGTTGCGCCTCTTTTGCCGAATGAAATATGTCTCTATTTGATTGAGAACGAAGTCCAATTCTCGGTTTAAAGTTTCCATTTGGATCCCTCAAACTGTCGCTATTCGATTCTTGATCGGTGTCACCAAAAAATCGTAGATTTCTGTTCGAAGCGGATAATTTTGATGGGCCCACAATGGTTTCATCTTCTGTGCTTGTATAGTTTGTTTCTTTATCCGACTACGAAAGGATCATGCGATTTTTACCAAAGGAACAACTATTTGCTATTCGATTATAAGTACCTTGTTTCCATTTCTTCTAGTGATTCTATCCAATGATTTAAACCAATTGCCATGAAGCGGTTGAGAAGAAGGTTCGTTTCTTAATTGTCGTGTTGGACTTGGACTTGGTGTGGATAAACGTCGTCGATTTTTATATACGTAACTCGGACTCTGAACAAAAGAAAAATTTCTATAGTATCTTAAAGGTCATCCTGTTATAAAGTATTTTTATGAAACGGACAGGAAAAAAATTATGATGACGTACAATACCTATAATTTTCAACCACCCTTTCTTAATGCATATAGATAACATTGTCATGAATATTTCAACTGTTAAAGAATAATAAAACGTCGTTTTTTTAATCTTTAACTGGAATCTGCATTATGAGGTTGAAGCCCACGCGAATTATAAATATTTGCACTGGCAAATAATTGTCTGGAAAATTGATATTTGCTTCAGCTTTGCATTTATAATAGAATGTCTGCATTTCATTATTAATTTTTTTGTTTTTGAATACCAAGGATTTCTCGTAAACAAACAGATATTTTAATTGAATTATCATCATGCTTACCGCTTTTGTTTTAGCGCTACCTTCCTCCTTTTCTTCATATTTATTATTGCTTGACTTTGACCTTGTTTCTTTTGAACCATTTGTTTTATGCTTCTTTTTACCGTCTCTTTTAAACAAAGATTTCATCTGTGAAACCAAATATTTTTTTATTGTCTTCCTTTTTATTTCCGTTTTGTTGCCATACCTTTTCCAGGCTGCTTTTTTTCTCAGGTTTCGGTGGTTTGTTTTCTACCTTTAATGTTGACAAATCCTTATCCAATCGAGGATCGTAATGAGAACCATCATCAATACTTCGTTCCCGTGGTGTGTATTTACTATTATCGCCTTGATGATGCTCCTCTTTACAATAGTTCCTATCACAAGCATATTCCCTATGGGATTTACGGGTCAAACTATCTTCAGTATGTTGCTTTTCACTTGCAATAAGTAGGGAACTGGCAAATCCTAAACAAATATTTGATTAAATCATGTAAATAGAGAATAGGAGAAATTACCTTCATCTTCACTTTCATTGTACACATCGCGTCGTGTTCGCTCAGGTCGTGCAGGGCGAAAATTCTCATTGCTTTCTCTTCTTAAATCATTTTCAATTCCCGAATCGACAAATCTTTCAACTCGTCGTTCATTTTCTACTAAATCCAAATGACGTTCAGATCTAAACTTTCTAGATGGTGTATGATTCAAAACTTTTTCTCCTCTCGGTAGAGAATCGTGGTAAACATTTCTGGGATTACTTTTCGAATTTAAGTATTCACCGTGATGTATTTCCGGAGTGGATTTATACATGTCTCTATGTTTCAACAATTGTTGCTTTTCAATTTTATATACGTTTCTGTTATTGACATTTTGACTAGATTGATGGCGACGACGATTCTCTGGAGATGATCGATAATCGCTAATCTGTGAATCAAAACTTTTCGGTTCGTTGTCGAAACTATTCGATAAGAACTCAATAGAATTTGCACGTTCGTTTATGTCGTTAAAATATTTCTTTATATGTGTCTGTTCCATGTGTCTGAAATGTTTAAAATCGTCGATTAAATTTATTGTTGATTGAGCACAATAAAATTGCACACCTTTCCTTGCCAATCCTTGTTGCAGAAACATGTTTCTCTTCGTATCCCATTGGACTGTTCGAATCGCTTCGATAATATTTTGAAGTGGTCTCGCCGATATATAAATTATTCGCAATAGGTTTTTCTTTCTCCCGTTTCGCTAAATGTTCCATTGATTGCGTGATTGTTTTATCGCCTATTCTTCTGTTAATTCGTGACTCCAAACGGTCTCGTCTAGCTGATACATTTGCTCTGCCTCGGTGTGGAACATCGTCGGGCAAATTCAAATCGGAAAATTCATTAGACGGTTCTTCTACTATATTCTTATGATGTTTCGCATCCATGCCATCACCTCTACCACGTTCCTGATAGCTGATAAATCCATTCAATGGTGTTGCGTTTCGATATTTCGGTAAAATCGGACTTTCCGCTTTATATTTATCAATCTCTTCGAGCAATTGATTTGTCGTATTGCTGGCAAAACTGTCATAGCAATCATCACCGAAATGCGTAAAAGATTTTTCAGTATCAAATTTCCTAGTGAAACCTGAACTTTCTTCACCGCCTAATCCTTCATCGGAATCGGATTGCGGTTGTCGTCTGCCATTAGTATATGTGGTATAAACTGTTTGTTTTGGATTACCTGAAAATGATACTTGTCAATCTATTTGCTTAACAGAACTGACTATTCATACCATTTGTTCCGCACACCACTTGAGCGTAGATGACCGGTTTATTTGCTTGAGGTAAATTCTCGTTTGATAAATATTTCTCCATGCTGAAGCCTTTGGTGTACGAAAATGGTTGATTGTTATTATGTTGTACGGAAATATTAGGCGATATAAGAATATTAGTTCTGGTTGGAGGTGGAGATGAACAAGAGTCCGTACTGAGCCGTTGGACCATCGTATTTACTGTTCTGCCTATAAATAAATATTAAACTGGTTAAAACTAAAAAGGGTAATTTTACAGTGTCTTACCTTTAGTAAGTGGTGGTCTGTCAGCTGGTTTTTGACTACTATGAATCATCGTTGGTGATTTATTAGTAGTCGCTTCGTCGGCAGATTTAATTTGAATAATGGCTGACGGTATTGGTTTTTCATCTAAATCCTTATTTTCCGAATCTATGTTAAAAATTCTGCCAGAGAGATCAGATGGGAGACTGTGAAATTGGCGATCATCGCCTAATTGCTGCTGAGAAATTCCGGTTGAAGACTCATTGGATTTGAAACGTTTATGGGTCAGTGATTTCAATTTTTTTCCCAACCCGAAGTTTAGTTTGGATTTTTTTGATGAAATTTTTTCCGCTTTATCTAAATCGATAATTATTGGCACTGGATCTTTCTTGTGCGGCGGACTAGGAGTAATGACTCGAATCCCCGTTTCCTTATACAAAGCCTCATCGACTTCGTCGATATAATCTTTTAATTGATCGGTAACACTTTCTGATGCTTTTCTATTCTCCTCGTCAAAGTTCTCTTTATCGCTGTTATTTCCAGATGTGAGAAAATAGTCTTCCCGTTGTGCTATTTCGATAATGGGAGATAATTGTTTTTTATTATTATTCTGCTTTTTACCGGAGTCTTCGTTGTCACTCGATCTTATATTGTCACTGGTCACTCTGATGGGTCGATATTTTAAATCCGATGTATCGCTAACGCTCCTACGTAGATTCGATTTTTTCGATTCTTTCTCCGATTTCTTGAATAAATTAAATATCGATGGTTTGGACGAAGTTCTTCTTGGAATTGAAGCAAATGTTCGCGGCGGTTTCTTTGGAGGTAACAGATCAACGTTTAATGATTTCCCTTTGCTACGTCGATCCAAGGAATTCGATGGATAATCCTTTTGAAGATTGTGACCGGATTTATGAGATCGTCTATTAGGTAAACTATAAAATCTTTCAGGCGGAACACCTGAAAATTCGATCCGTAGATAACAAAAATTTATTAGAAAATCATCTCATTCTCTACCTTTGTTACTAACAACGCAATCAAGTTTATCCGCTTGACGTAGTACCTCAGCGGCTTCTTGTGCGAATTCTTTTTTGGTTTTTCTTAAGCGTTCTTTACGGACGGGGGATTTAATCGCATTAGTCCCATCCGTACTAGTACTACTGATTGCTCCCGATACTCGCGTGCTTTCGCGTGGCACTAAAACACAAAACAAAAAAAAATAGACGCTTCTGTTTAGATTGTGCTGGGAAAAAAAATGAGGAATATACAGATTTATTAAAGATGACTTGTTTAGCAGTTAATTACAAAGCGCAGTTAATAAAATATGGGTACTGAATGGTTCACGGCAATATCGACACTTACCTAAAATCTTCGTTGTGTGAGAAAACTGTTATGTAACAAAATTACTATAATGAATACATAAATGTCGATGGGTAAACACGGAGAGAGGGACCAGATGGTAAATCTTGAATTTTTTTTTCATGTATACATACAACTATTTATTACGCACATTACCATATTATGATACAATCGGTGTGTAAATACGAACAAGTGGAAGGTGATTGGTTAAACTTGTCATCTTCACAGTATTGTACCCATCAGCAACGTTCACCTTGACCGTGGTTTTTTTTTCGAATTATGAAATTAATTTGAAAGCTACATGGTTGAGTGAAAGGGATCAAAAAATTGGATAATGAAGCAATGTAACTAAATGATTCGATGGGGAAGTAAAGCAGTATCATGTGAAGCTAGGAATGTTTGAAACGATCCACTCCAGTTTAATAATCATCGATTGTTTCAAATCTTAATTTTTTATCGAAGATATCCTGATGACATTTATAGACCAAAGTGAGTGGAGTGACATTTATACGTTTATAATTTCTTTTTGAAAGTTTCGTACGTATACGAATACTTAATGTAAAACAACAATATCCATAATGGATATTGTTGAACTTTGGTGTATTTGAACATTTTTATATTTGTCGATGCAGACAGAATTTCCAAAAATCTTGAGAAAGAAAAAAAAACTATAACCCACCAAACGAGTACGAAACCAGTTTGTCAATTTTACGAAAACATATTTTGGCAAATACTTGAAAATAGGTTCGTGCGTTTGGAAGAAGTCGACCTTGAATATTAAGTGATAATTCGATCCTATTGATAGATGATTTTTCGTAAATAGGAAACAAGCATCTTAATCTGGGTACAATCTGTTTATACCAATGCGACACCAATCAAAAAAGAAATCAAAAGTGATCAAACGACAATAGAGCAACGGGTGCGACTAGACAAACGTTTCTCGTCCAATTATTTCGATGCACGACATCTTTCATTAAGTTTTCTTTTGCACATCAGTGTTTTTTTACATTGTCTAAATTTATTCTTGAATGGCACAAGACAATATCTAAACAGGTGTCCACTATGACTATACTAATCTCAATGAACGTACAATAAGCTATTGGCAATAGTTCGATGTTATCGATCGTGACAAGAATGATAATTTTACTTATTGAGGAATCTCTCTGTTCGATTTCATTGAAGCCGCAAGGTTAATTGCGTCTCAACCCCGAAGTAAAATACGTATAGTAAATGTTGCTGTTCGTGTACTAAATAACGAAAAACCATTTAATTTCGTTACGGGCACTGAGATCGTGATATTTTGGAAAAAATACGGGTGCGGTTACAACAAGCAGTTCGGTACAATAGAACTTTTGTCCTTCGGTGTTAATCTGCATGACCGATTTTTGACTGATTTGAATTGATATTTGTTTGGTTCCGCATTGAGATTTAATCAAATCGTATTATTCTGTGGAAGTGCAATTTTTGCAAAATGGTTGTCTGATAATGAAACCAATTAATTAGTCAAAAACTGTGAATTCCACAATAAAGTAAACAGTGTTTTTTTTTTTTTAATTTCGTTCCAACATCAATGAAAGAAGTAATATCTTTAAGTTTCTCATTCATCGAGATTTTTGCTGAGGTTCGATTAAAATTTCAGCGGCAACCGTTGCAAAAATGCCGCGATGTAAACAAGTTAATCGTTAAAGCAGATGAGCAACAAAAAAAAAAAAAGAAAAAAAGACAAGCTCATTTTCTGCAAGACAAAGTAAACCAATTTCTATTAAAAATTTACTATTAGCAACCTACACCATCAAGCAATGAACCATCACCAATATCCGCGCCACCCGTCATTTCCCCTGTTTAATGATAAACATTTCGTTTTCTTTTAAAGTAGCAAACAAAAGCCTTCGAAACACCTCCACAAGTCAACTATCGCGCCAACGACAAATGTATATATTTTTTTTTATGAAAGAATTGCGAACCCCCAATAAAAATAACCTGTTCGCCGAAAATATTGTTTTTTATGGCATGTTGTTTGGATTTTATTGCCGAGATCTGAGAAGACATGTTTCACAGTAGGTAGAATAATATAAAATCCAACGACTAAATTATGTTTACGCCTTTTTGGGGTCATTTTCTGCTTGTAATTGATTTGAGTCCAGTGGTATCATCATTTCATCATGGAGATTAACATCGGAAAGGCACACTTGATAACTTTAATAATAAAGCAATATACATACATATGTCATCAGGAGCAGTAAAATTTAATTTCCTATACAACGATTATTAGATACATCAAATCAAAATGCATTAGCAAACTTTTATGCATCTACAAGGCTTCGACCATAATTGCGTGTTGCACTTATAATTTGCTTTCGCTGAGACTAGTTCAATTACGCACTTATTGGATTGTATTCTAGAGTAAATATTTGTTTGTAAACGAACTAATCAGCATTGTACCATGTGTACCAAAGTACTTTAAATCGTTGAAAAGAGAATGATAAACATACTGAGCACAGATCATTTAAATAAAACCCACAAATTCTTGTAGGTTTTTGACAATGATGCACCATTTCGATCCCCCAAGAAAAAAAATAATAACACCAACTTACACTCACTTGAATCAATGGTAATCAATCACAAGATGCAATAAACCATTTGCATGGTACCCAGACACTACTATAATATGTGTGATAAACGAGACCAACCAACAATCAACATCAACCGCGTACAAAACCAAAAACCACTCAAGCCGTCCGCCTTACCAGATTTAAGTCACCTTCACAAATATTTGCAAACTGAGACCAGTGATCAGCAGCGCAAAAGAACATCGTAGATGACTTTTTTTAGTAAACGAGACATTTGCATAAGTATTGTGGTGACGCCGACGATAGTTTTCTGTATTTGACATTTTCGTAGTAGAATGTATTTTTGTAGAAAACTTACTGGGTGCAAGGAGTGTATTTATTAGAATAATAAATTGTAGATTGAGATCTAATAATCGAGCATCGTAAAGATGTTTAAAAACTGAACGACTTATAAGGTGTTTGGTTTGGTGGATTCGAAACCAGATTATTATTACAATAAATGTAATAGCTAATCAGTGAGATGATTATCAGCCATATCTGATCTTCCAATTTCTGCCGTAATTTATTCAATTACTAAACAGATTTTGCGTTAGTTCAAAGAAAAATTGTCCAGCAACAAAGTTATACGACAAAAATATATATGTCAATATCTCATTTTAATTGGAGTATTAATCTTGAAAGTGTATTACATTTCTAACTACCTTTTGACAGTTCTGATTTATTTTCGCGTCGAGAAAAAAAAAGAATAGAAAGAAGGCAAATCAATAATAAGTGCTAAATGAAGAAAAACCACAAATATATACTATACGTACACGTACGAACATACGGGTATGTTTTAAACCCGTAACGGCCTGTTAACTGCTATGATTGTAAAATTGAATTCACTTTAATATTAACTAATTCACCTTTGTTTTAAATGGTTTAATCGTTGCAAATATCTGATATAGACAACCGGTCGATATTTTAACATCTAGCAGTATTCCAGCGTGGCTTTTAGCCGAGCTGAAATTGTTTCCTTATTAACTACATCTCACCCATAATGCCGTTAGTCAATTTGATTCGTTTAATAGAATAAAATGAATCCTGAAGCGTTTGTTTTTTTTTTTGTTAAAATTATCGTATTCTGATAGATTGGCTTCTTAAGTCAGATAATCGATTATAATAAATTCGTTCATTTAAAACAATAAATTAAAATTATGGAAATCAGATTTTTTGTAAACAAAAACACTTTTTTTTTTAATTTAATTTGTTATGGTGACTTTGCCCATTACCTTGCAACATATAACCAGTTCTTCGACTATATTATTTTTTCGAAAAAATAAAAAAATATTCAAATATGTATAGCCGCGCTACGCGAAATGCTGAAATTTGTATTTCCATGAAGGTCACCGATATATAATGACGTATCGTTAGACTTTATGACAAAAAGCAAATGAATAACGGTACATATTGAATTTCTGCCCCGTCACAAATTATTATTTAAAATCATTAAAGTATGACAGGCACTTGAGGGATAACAAATTTGAAGGACCATAACGAGATGATGGACGAAAAATCGTAGGTAAACATATAGGAATATAATTAGACGGTTTCAAACTCGTGTATATTATGCTACGTGGTTCAATACGTTTAAGAGAAAGGTACTGTATAGATAAATAATAGTAGGTATGTATAGAAGTACCGCAGTGTACCGTTAAATTAACATAATATTCAAAAATACCGATTATCCATACATTCGTTAGCATTAATTTGGGTACACCCAATAAAGTTATTATTTGAATAAAAAAACTAATCGAAAGATCCGCTGCGAAATGCTACCGAAATTGCTTTAGTCGTACGTTTAGTAGTAGTACTACACACGTTCCGCCGATTAATCACGAACGATCTGTAGGTTTTTGCTCAATTCCGTAACACCAAGTTCTACACTACTATGTAATATGTATTTGCCTGGAACTATCAAAAGAAAGCCGCATCATTTAATCGTGCTGCTGTTCTGTGTTTTTTTTTTTTTTTCGAAAGCATTCTTTTACATGGAACCCACCACCTACCAATGCTATTTAACCATAAGGGCAATATAACTCTATATGTGTGATGGTACCTTTAATTTTCGCATAAAGTATTAGTAGTCCAAAGAAAAAACTTAGCAGAGATAGTATAATAAACATCACTTACAGGTTCGCTAACAAGATGGTGCATATACACATACACACACACACACGGTGAGCGAGAATACGGACGCGCGCTGTGTTCGAGATACCCACCATCAACCCGCTAATTACGTGTAGAATTATTTAATGCACCCGACTGTTCTTTATTCTTTCACTTCTGTGTCTAAAGTAAAATATTTGACCATTAAAAACCTGAAATGAATTTTATGTCTACAATCTTAGTTGAAGGTTATCGCGAACTCCATTTTACGTATGTATATATATATATATATATATATATGTATACACGCAGAGGTCCGTTTCCTTTCATTTATTTTATAAGAGTCTTTTTCAACTGCATCGAGACATACAATTGCAACCAATTTATAAATGAATATTAGCTATTACATTCGCGCCCATTCTTCAGCAACGGTGCCTGCCCCTGCTACTGCGTTATATTCTATATCTACCTATCCATTCCCTTTTTCATAGTCTCGTTACAATTCTGTGTGGTGCTGTTCCTTTTTTTTTTGACGATTTTGACAGGCTTTGCAAAGGAAAATGCAATTAAAGCTATACGCATTCTTTTTTTCCGCAATGCAATTATTGCAATCGATATGCATTATTAAACGTCCAGGCACAGTAATTAGGAATTATATTGTTTTGTTGTTTTTTTTCGGCCTTAATTTCCTTTTAATTAAACTGCAAGCCAGAGATCAAAATAAGACGAAATCAATGTAAAATTTGCTGGCGAACGAATTGTCATTAGACTAGATATGTATGTGATTGCTCGATGATGTTTTGTGCGTTTTGAGAGATGTAATCTCTGCCGTATGGCAAAATGGAATTCTAAAGTTGAAGCTTAAAGTCAACTGTTCTTAAATGGAAACCACTGAAATAATTGAACTCATTCGTTTAAGTTTTTCTACGTCTAGATTTCAACGGTTTCAGCAAGCGCAACCAGATGCAGATTTATTTATATGCGTCCACCGATCCAGGAAATATCGAGAGATGCCTAAAAACCGCTTAATCTCGTACAATTACCTAAACTAAAGCATTTCCTCATTATGATTGGCCTCTACTTATACATTGCCCGTATAGGATGATATATGTCCCGCTTCTTACCTTATAAGGGGACGCAATCTTAAAAGGATACCTAATGGCCTTGACAACGCATATTAACTGCGAATAGAACGCGCTCGGACTGCATCAGAATGAACGTGTAAATATCGATCGAAGATGATGATAATGACGAATTGCGGCTTATTTAATGGTCAATCGTTTTTAATCTGGTAAATAGAACGCTGATCTTGGCAGAGACTTTTTCAAAGGCATTCTCTTCTTTTGAAATTGGTGTGAAAAGTGTTTTGAATGTTTTCTGTTTCAAACAACCACGACTTGATGATGATCATATAGAGTACTTGAATAAAGCGAACAGCAGGTTTTATAACATGTGTATAATGTGTGTGTTTGATGTTTCAGTTAGCATCAATTAGATTCAGGAGATCCAGAGAACTTCAGGATATCATCGGTTTTCATTCATTGCGGTTTTTTTTTAATGGTTAAACATAATCGATGAAAGGAATATCGTTGTTGTTGTTTAAACATTTATGAGACCCCCCCCCTTCCCGCTGATGCCCTAATATGACGTTTTATTACAGTACGTTAATTAACATGTGTTGATTACGATTATTGGTAATTTCACGTGTAATAACCGTTTACAAATTATTCCTTTGTCTTTACTTGTGTAGTCGTAGAACTATACGTACATTATAATACAATTATGATTCCAACACGTAAGTAGAAAGTGAACGTGATCGCTTAATAATAATTTAATTAATGCGACCATTATTTTCCTATGTCGTTTATAATCTGAAATTACTTTAATTAAACAGTGCAAAAACGCACGGCTGGTAAATTGTCACTATGACCGGGCCATGTTAGTTGTTGTGTAAACACAGATCAGAGCATTTTAATTCCATGGTGAAAGGAAAAATTTTTCTGCTCTGCAATTATATTGGAATTTTCCAATAATGGATACAAATTACGTATATGGATATATATATATATGAAAAGCACTAGCCCTCTACCAACATTATCAATAGATTAGCGAAATGTATTTGGAAAATAAATAATAATAATGTTTAATAAAATAAAATGATGTGATAGTAACGTTAGAAACTACATATTTGAAGTTAAATAATAAAATCATTAATAATCATTATTATATTGTAAATATTATGAAAATGGTTGGATTCGAAAAATTGTTTAGTTATTATTTTAGTTGTTTTTAGAATTATTAAAGCACATTTTTTGTTAGGACAGACATAGTTATTATCGTACCGATACGTTTGACGTGAACATCCCTATTAAATGACACCCTTGGCTTCTGCGATGCATCCGATCTATTCGAATCTGAGCGACTGACGTCTGCGGCAGGCATCGCTTACTATGTTGTCAATGTCAATCATACTGATGTCTACCCTCTCGTCGAAATCACTTCTTTTTTCACCTTTTGCAGCTTCGCCCGTTTGCGACTCTGAAACGTGCAACTTTATTATTTAGCGTGTATTTTTCATTTATTTTATTCCACCTTTCATATTGACTTGAATAAAGTTAACTGAAGCCTCATTATTAACCTGATTTAGGTCCGTTAGATTTCCTGTTAGTGATTGAAAAAAACTAATAATATTCATAGCGATTGTTTTAGGAAAATTGATTTTCTAATTTCATTCATGAGTTATTATTATTCGGACGTTTCAACTGACAACGCCCTAAAATCTATTCAATTCACCTTCTATGTAAACAATGATATAAATTCTCCACACAGAGTGAATACAGAAATTTCGAAATATCTTTCGTAATAGTAATTCAGCAGGTGCTCCAAATGTGTTGAATACCATTTGCATTTAAATCCCAACGAATGAATGAATATTTTTTTTTTTAACTCGTTCTGAAACTATTGAAATTGCCTCTTTAAATATCACGTTTAGAATTAAACTTCAGTTAACTTTATACCTGGAACTTTTCATTAAAATTATTCACAAATATTAATACAAATTATGAATATGCATTATGTAGATATATGTTTTGCTATTGCTTTTTGTGATATGTTAACGGTTTATTACAGCAATCATCATTTACATTTCGATTTCGAAGGCACAGGCGCTACAAGGCGCTTTGGTCGTTTATTTTTCAAATATGTTGGAAAATAGTGTAGGCACATTGACGTAGTCATTAGAAATATGATTACTGTGTACAAAATTCCTTAATTTTTCACTAACTGGAACATTAACAGCTGTAGTAAATACATATAAAACTACCTTCTTTCTATGTACGTACAGTAGTCGTATTTCGAAATTGAACATAACTGATACAAACTCGATTTGACAATTTTGGATGGCGTGCGTTATTACTTATAACGCTCGCTCTTAATTCATCTAAAAGAGCCGCATTTCAAAATACCTGTCGTTGTAAATGTTATTATGCAACAGACGGCATTCGATAACTGGGTCGACATACGTTTCTCGAAACTGGTTTCCAAAATTGAAAGTTGTTGAAAGTTGAGTTATATCATAATGAAAAAAAAAAAAAAAAAGAATTGATTACTCGTACGTACAGGTTTGTTGCATATCCTTTTTGATCGAACCAATTGCCACTGGAATTTGTAATTAGTCTCATTTAGATAATGTAGCAATACAACTAGATTAGCCAATAACTAATGTTTTAGTTAGGTACAAGATCTGGATGAAGTTAAATCCAGTTGATTGTGTTGATCATCACAAAACCACAATCGCAACATATGTTCGGTTTATTTTCATTTTATTATTGTTATTTTCGAAAGGAAGTCGCTAACATGAATGTAGGTGTAAACTGGCAAAACAAGTACAGGTATCGTCATTCGTACTATTATGTATCACAGTGAATCGGCTTAATTATTATTGATCTACACTAAATTCGCATTATATTACTTATTATCATTTTAAAATGTAATAATTGCTTCTGCAATAAACGTGTGTAGGTTTAATCGATATTCTTTTTGCTTTTGTATTCTTTTATTAATCATTTATCAAATTTATGCGACGTATTTTATGTGGAGTATGTTTTGTTTTTTTGATTCTGCTGGGAATTTCAAATAAAATTACTCAACTGGATTTGGTCGATATGTAGAGAATGAATTCACTAGAAAATTTCAGCATTCAAACGATGGTTCCGATCATTAACATTAAGAATTGCATAACATTAAGGCGCACGAACAGCGTCTAATCTTAAGAATGAGCATGCAGACAGGTTCACAACTGTCAGATGGACCATTCTCCATTGATATAGTAGTAACAGTTCTCCAACCAACTCAATGACTAACCGAAAAACTTTTGACAACAAAAACACCTAAACAATAGTCAAGAAAAAAATAAATAAATAAATCACTTCATTTATATTGTACATAATAAACGAATAAATGATGTATGGCTTCTAAACTGGGGATAGATGGAAAATAAACCTTGACCTGCCCACACTTTCCTGCACATGTTTTTTGTTTGCCGGCCTTGGTTCTTTATATTCAAGAAGCTTTGACAAGATACGATCGAATTCCAATTAGGTATATCTCTCTTGCAAAGAAACGCATGTGGATAATATATGTGCGTTACAGAATAGTTCGCTTCAGTTTCTCAATGTAATTCACCTGTGTGTGTGTATGTACCTTAGATGGGTTGTAAGTAACATCAGAAGTATGCAGGCAGGCAACATATCAAGATGACAGTGCAGAAAATCTGATTAGTTAAAAATATAGTTGTTAAAATGTGAGATTCGTTCGTAGAACAGAATGGGAATTGGATCGTCATAAGTTGGCCACTTGTATCAATGTCATGAAAATAGAAATTATTCGAAAAAACACAACTAACAATGGCTGATACAAGTACTGATATACGGACATCTTAATCACAATAATTGCGCAAGCTGCGTCTATCGCATACAAATCATATTGTATACAAGTAATTTTTTTTTTCTACATTCTACATACAATTATTATACAAACTAATTCATAGACGATCAGCATAATACACGATCATGATTTTCTCAGCCATTCATGACCTACTGCACTGTGCCATGTAAATGATGTCGAAGGTCATATTAGAGTGTTAAATTGTGCTATATATCTAGGAAGAAATTTGTATCGGGATTTACGTTTATTTAAATGGCAACAACGTATTTCAAGGTGATAATAACACATTTCATTCATCGGTATATGATGAGAAATCTTCCGTGCACAAACCAGAACCACGTGGTTCTCTACATGCGATAATACCAATTGTAAACGCAATTAGGTCATTAATTTTTAATTAGTGCGTTCCGCATTTACGACGACCCACGACTACTTAAACATCGAACATAAATATCTACCTGTAGCGAAACAATGGTTTCAGCTTCCCGTTCGGCACGACAAAATGTATTTTGCATTCAATTTCGCATCTACTCTTTCTGTTTCTCGTACAAATATTAAAGGGACACGAGATTTACCTTGACAATTTCTCTTCCGAAAGTTAGAAATTAATTCGAAAGTTCTTTAAGTCAAAGGGCAAGATATTATTTGAGATATAATAAATTTTTTTTTTTAATAGAAATAAACGTGGAATTATCGTATGTCATCGTAAATGGTGCCATGCGAATTAGGTGAAAGATTTAAAATAGAAAAGTTTCGTATCGTATTTCGATATCATCGTTGATACGACAATGTTGAGTGTATCCTAAAATTGCATCATACGAATTGAGATATATTTGCATCATCAAAGAAAATATAGCAATTACAGCTAATGATCCATTTTAATGACGAGATGAGCATCTTTACTTATAGCATCATAGATGCGAACGTTGCGTAGCATCGACGCATTCTTAAACAGCGTATTGACTGACACATTTCTACCATAAAAGAGACAAGTCTCATTTTGAAGCCGCCGTTTATTTACGGCTTTACGAAGAAAATAAAACTGTACGTCGAACCGATGCGGCAGAGCGCCAGCAACTAGTACGTAATCATTAATCTAATTAAAATATACAAACGTGTACTAAACACGCTCCAATTAAGGTAATAATAACCTGCCAACCGTATTTATAACATATACTGAAGAAGTTGCATTATTAAAATATATCTATCGTACTTCCCTAGGAAATTAAGATTAATTGAAGAAAACTCATCTGTTTTTTTTTTTTTTGAAAAATGAAACCGTTCGTCCCTTAAACAGCTCTTGACACAATTAACTGACAGTAACGATAATCATTTAATCTTTTCCAACGGCACTGTCTATGCCTAGATACATACAACCATATTTAATAACGTCCTTATGAGAGTCACGTGCCCTTAGACCGCGCCTAGTACCAATCACGTGGTGAATCTATGCTGAGTTTTGAGGTTATTTCGAAGACTCAAGTCATTCGTCAGTGCGTAATGAACATTACAGATTCTTCGTTTAGATATGAAACATAATGGTGTGGCTGCTGGCGCCCAATAGATCGATTATACATCAAAAAACTTTTAGACACATCTAGGTTAATCACATGGCGTGAATTAATTATTGTTATAAATTCCAATTTTTTTTTTTTTGTTTACTTTTTCAATGCATTCAATTCGTTTCAGCCAGCTTAATTAACCTGTCATATTATAAGAAAATCCTTGGTAAGGTCGACTTTTTGTAAAGTTTGTTTAAATTATCTGAAAGAAAAATATCGAATTTCGCAGCAGCAGCGGCATTGAATGGTTAACGGTCAGTTAATTCACTATCAACCGCAAAGCAACAAGAATAAAACTTAAAGTAATTAAAAACAACCTTAAGATTACGTGAAAAAAAAAATTACATAGCTTGACGGGCATAGTTTTGTTCAAAAATTTGTACTCCGACCGAGGTTGAGGTTAAATCAAAAATGATCCTGTGATGAGTGAGATTTGTCATCGAAAGGATCAGTTTAGAGAATGACACGCTCGAATGAATTATGATCATAAAAAAAAAAAAAAAGTAAATGAAAAAGTCTCTAAGGCTTGTTCATCAGGTGACCATGACAAACATCAGCTAGCATTTTTTATCAATATAAATATCTTCTAAGATCACTCGCCATCAAAACTGAAATAAGCACACACCTTTCTCTTATTTGAAACACCTATAATTTGGTAACAACACCATTATGAAATCGCCATATCTATATGAATTCATCTTCGTAGAAATATTTTATTATATATCACCAATGCAGTGGATTATTATTTCGAATAATGACACTTCTTCTATAGTTATTCGTATAGTGTTGGAATGTAATCACTGTAGTGGTTTAGTAGGGCCGATCATATTTATTCATTTGGTGGTGGTGCGGAGAATGGTTTTAATCAATGCCAGTCACTTAATTTACCATTGTTTTTATTGGAATACGTGCAAAATATAATAAAGTCTCATTATACATACTGCCTTTCACGCAGATCGATACGCAAGTGCGATTACAGTTTATTATGATGGATACACCCTGCTTACAAAATCACTAAAACTAATTATTCAAACTCGTTAAAGTGTTTTTACAACATTTTTTGTATTGATCGACACATTTTTACATATAGAAAATATGTAATTCGAATTAAATTATATTTACATCAATAAAATTTCTATCTCTTTTGCATTTCACCTTGTTCAAAAAAAAGAAAAACGCTTTTTTAATACCTGTTTTTTTCGCTTGGTTTTAATTCATTTAATCCTTTCATCCTTCATCAATTCATTCTTATATTTGTATGTCAAAAGATCGAAATAAAAATTTGATTCAATTGGAACTTTCTATTAAAACTAATATGCGGGGGCGTGTTCTATTATTCATGTTGTTTTTGAAAGATGCCCGCCAGCTATTTCTAATTTTGAGAACGATTAGCATATATTGGTCCTGACAGTGTTTAATGAAGATTAATTTAGTCAAGGAGGGCGAATACTAAATAAATTTACTTTAGAGTTCATTAGGTTTAGACAAATAGCTATACACACATAGGAATGGAGGGTCGAAATTCCTACCTTGAGTCAGAATTCAAGCCTAGAACGGTGATGAATATAATTTTAGTAAATGGTTAACAGAAAGTAGCAGTTGATTTATTTACATGGTAAAATTGCAATAGGCCCTCTAAAATACCTTTCCTATTGCAATTTATCAGCAACATTTTCAATTTTATGGTTATTACTAATAGCTGAACTACCCGTTAGAAAATTATAAGCATTTACTGATTAGCCCCTATCGTTGTCACCCTAAAAGTTATTTATGATTACGGTTGTGCAGATTTGAGAAATGGCAAGTTTAAAGATAACTACAGTTTACGTATATAAAGATAACGATATATTCATTACGTGATTTAAAACTGTGGGATTTAGTTTTGGTTTATCATGTATGTGCGCCCACCAACAAATTCTTATATAACGGGGAATTGCCATTTTTATGGGTCTCTCGTTTCTAGGCTGTGTGTGTTAGGAGTACCCTCTCTTGCAGATACATACTATATATATATATTTATATTATTATAAAGAGACAGAGAAAGTTGCAAAAGCACAAGCAAAATATATTTTATTCATATAAGAAGGTCTTTCACCTGTATGTTAATTAAATTCACCGAAAATGGTTTTTTTTTTTTTGGCAAGACGGTAATACCGTAATTAAGATTACATGTTCTCTAATTAATTCAGCATCTGAAGACGATTAGAATAAAATTGATGTTTTCGAGAAATATGTAGGCATTTTTATTTGGTATACTTACAAACACAAAAAACCAAGTCAATTTAATAGAAAATCACTTTCGAATTAACACCATTGGCACTATATACGGAAATGAAATTTTGCCAAAACAAAAAGCGACTCTTAATTCTATGTATTAAAAAAAAAAAACGAGTGAGACTGTAAACCTAAAAGCCAGATTATTTCATTACAAAAATAGTGCCGCGCCGAGATAAAACAAAAAGATAATAATTTTTTAAATTATACGAGTAATTTAGACCATCTAAAAATAGTGACCACAGGAAAAAAAAAATAGAATCTATACTTTCGAATTAAATTATTATTAGTGTGTTTGTTATTAGATAGAAATAGTCTTTTTTAAATTACATTTCCGTCCCAAATTGTACAACTGGACAATTTGATGGAATGACATTTTTTTTTTGTGGTTTTAATGAAAAAATAATTAGACAACGACTAGGTAGGTGAGTGAATAAACAGAAATTTAATTAACGAACAGTTTTTTTCTTTTTCTGTTAGTTTTTTCAAAGAATTCTAGCACTATAATGAAGTTAGCTTAATTAGCTATAAATGTTTGATGTCCAATTATGCTAAGCCAGAAGAGGAAGGTTATGAAATGTGGGAGACACCTTACTTAAAACACAACTAAATACGGATTAAAGGTTGTTTTTCAATGAGCATGGAATCGAAGTAACAAACAAAAAAAAAACTATGCTGAATGTTAAATTTATTAGCGACAACAGACAATTCTGCAGGTTACTGATTGAAAAGACCGTGCAATATCCTCGACCTCTTTTTCCATTTATGGTATTACATTTTTATCCAGTTTGGCATGCTGCTGAGATGGTACGGCCGGCATTTAAAATATAATTCTCCTTTTGCTTTCAAAATATTGAGATCAATAATTAGTGTGTGAGTGCGCTTTTTTTTTAGTGCAAATGTTTAACAATTACGTGTGTTATCATTTCGTAATTGTTATACTCGTCTAATAATTGATTTCCAAATGCTCGTCTTCAACATCTGGCTGGGCAAAATCGGTTTGGCCTTCACATTCATTTCTTTTCAATAGAATATCTAAAGGTGACATCGGATCGTAGTTATTTTCTTGTTCAATAATCGCAACTAGAATCTATGGTCGTTTTAAAGCGAAATAAACTATATATATATATACACGCATTGCATACATATTTTTACTTCAATTACAATAAAATGGACGGACGCAGAACCGAAATGATATCGTTTAGATAGAAAATCTCATTCAGGTTATGAAATAGGTAATTTATAATGAAAATCAAATTAACATCTATAAAATATAAAATAAAATACCTACACACTAACTTTGTTGGAACAAAAATCTAAGTTCTAAATAAAACCTGTCCTACAGAAGATAAAAAGCTTAGAAATTGCTCTCGAAAGTGGTTGTTGCACGAGCTTTCTTTCAAGACCAGTGCCGTAGTAGATCGTTTTATTATTATGTGAAACGTTCACGTAATATTCCGGTCCGTTCAATACAAATTGTGTTAAATTATCGCCCAAGGTGTAATTTCAAGTTTGTGGATACCTTTTGCATCTAGACTGGTGTGTCTATTTGCATAATGTACTTGCCAATGGCGTCTATGATCGATAATATTCATCTGATAGCATTTTTTTTTTTTTTTTTTGAAGAGGACGATGGCTGTCAACAAAAGTTTTAGTATTCGTCTGCAACACTGTGTTGTTATAGGGGGGATACTGGCAAACATAATCTGACATTTTTACATGATAACTTCGAAAATATTTAAAACAAAGAGCACGTTTCACCTACGCATAAATTAAACGGAGAGCCCTAAAGTGATAGATAGAGGAAGAATAGTTTGTAATTGGTAGAAAAAGGATCAACAACAAAATATTTTAGTGATGAAACCGAGCGCGGAATGCAAGAAGAACAAATGTACCGTCTCTCTTTTAGAGTAGATATACTGCCCTAGAGCGGTATTGTTTACGCTGGTTTAATGTAGCGATGCTCTTACATAATGCAATGTCGAAAGCGATCAAAACGTCATGTACTGTAATATAAAACATAAGATAAAACTAAAGGAATAATCAACCGTTTAAATTGTTTCATCTTTTTATTTTTGTATTATAAGTTTCGGGTGACGGAAATACATCATTTCCACTTCATTCATCATTTTTACGAAAATTGATGCGCTTCAATGAGAAGTGCCATGAAAAAAAAGTATTCTGCTGTGAAATGCAATGATGAATCGTTGGCACCTGAATGATTGATCTGGACACAGTTGTAAATGCACCTTTAGAAATAATGTAATTAATTGACCATTTATAGATAATTAATGTACGACTTGAGTCATTGAATAACACAGTTTTTCCAATCAAAAAAACCTGGTATCTATTAATACGAATGACGTATTCGTTATTTCAATAATAACAAATTATTCATTCAGTTTTCAATTTTCATTTACTTTTATTACCAATTTTTTGTTTCTTTTTATTGTCAACACTTGCACGTAACGTTCTGTTATCTTTTTTTCGTTTTTTTTTTATGAACATTATATTCGTGAAACAGAAACCGCAGCTTCGTGCTTGTAATATTTAATAGACTTGTATAGAGGTTAAGATTCTGTAAAATTTTCCCGAAAATTGAGACAAGCGAACTTTTGATGGGTGCTCACATTTTATTGCCTCGAATTCTTGGAAAGAAAAAAATTCACAACTTTCATACATACATAGATATAGCAGTTCTCATTTTTTTTTTTGATATTTTAATTGGGTGCGCCTATGGCTTACTAAATCTATCCTTCTCTAAAAGTTTTACATTTAAAGTACGACATAGAGCAACTTGTCGTTTCAACAACTCATGCAACCGTTTGCATGACTAAATTTAGTTAATCTTATATAGTACGTATTATCCAGAAATCAGAAGCGCCAACATTTATTTGTTTATCAAATAACAGAATTTCACCAATTTTCTTATGTCTGCCATTTTTTGTTTTTTTTTTTTTTTTTTTTTGTTGAAATGTAAGATTATCCCGTATAAGTTATCTACACACCAGCAATGGAAAGCAACAAGTTGCAATCATAAAAATTATTCTCACTATAGTAGTAATTGATACGATCTTCCGTAAAATTGCCGTTTCGTTTCGTTTCTCTCTCTGTCTCTCTTTCTCTCTCTACTCAACAGTTATTCGCGATGTCAAAACAGATAGCACATGTTAATGAAGGTTAAAAAATATGACGATAGTTTCATTGTACGTGACACTATTTTTCTAATAAGTAATACATGTGTAAGTTAATTTGAACATTTGACGAGAATGAAAATGTTGAGGCTTAAGATTTGATAATATTTTGTTGTACTTCGAAGGTTAGTAAAAAAAGGCTAAATCATTTAATTTGCCAGCCTACTACGTATTTGTCGCGTTACAAAGAAATCAGTCCAATTCGAGTGTGTTGGATAATTTTTTTTCTATCAAAAATAAACATATGTACAGACTTATTTCTTTTCTCAGCCTACTACGTATTTGTTGCTAAACAGAGAGTGGCTCGCAAAAAAAAAATCAGTCCAATTCGAGTGTGCTGGATAATTTTTATTATCATTATCAAAAATAAACATATGTGCAAACTTATTCGGATGTACAGTTAAACATATTTTTCCAATTAAATTTCGGACTGATAGGAGGAGGCGTTAAATATTCAATTTGTTCTAACTGTTTTCCAAGCAACAACGATACAACGAAGTTGGCCACAGTGCGCCTACTGAATCGGATCTATAAGAAGGTACTTACGTCACCCGATCCCAGATGTAGGTAGCAGCAGCAGCCTGGGTACCCGTTCATGTGGTAAAGGCTAAACAAAATGTTGGCAAAAGCAATTAATGATTGCAAAATAAATAACAAAGCAATAAAAAAAAATGAAATTGAAAAAAAAATATCTATCTATAACGAATCGGTTGCCGATTTAACTTTGACCTAGTGCGCTCTTGTCAGAATTTTATACTTATAATACGTCTAGAGGTCTTGTACCGCTGCGAAATTTAATTGCTCCAGTTCCCATTACGATTCCAGACCGAACAAGAACAAAAAAAAAAAAAGATACGAAGAAATAGCCTTTATATCTTTGGTGAAAAATCACGAAATCATTTTATCGTCTACCCAATCAAGATTTCGCTACCCTCGGCCATTATGTTCGATGGATCTCGCCCGTGAATTTGACCCGTTCATCGTTTTGCTCCTTCATGGCTGGCGGACAGTGAGAAGGTAGATGTGGGTATATTATCGACTCGTTTTTGCAATCATAAATTACATCTGACATTTGCGAATCAGTCCAGTCACCGTCCGATGATCACATTTCCAATAAAACCTCATCTGTCGGAAAGTCAATAGATACTGTCTCCATTGCTTGCACATTTCATTTTTTTTTTTTTTTTTTTACTTTGTTATTTTCGGTTTTGGTTGAGACTCGTTGTTGAATTGAAAAAAGTTAGTTAGATCGATATTCAGAAACGAGCCACGCATGATAAAATTTTGCTCGATGCTACCTGAAGCGATCTATATAAGCTTCATTGATTAATTTGAGGCCAGTAGCCTTCTTCTTTGCTTATCGTATATAATTTCACTGTTTTATTCAAAATACAAATTCTAAACCATTCGCCATCATATTTCAAAAAACAATTACCCTGCCAAATAGATATTTTATTACTTATATTGCATGTATATGCTATAGTAAACAGATAATTCACGTCCATCTGTCAATTGATTATAACCGATGCCTCTAGAAACAGAAAACAAATACTTGAATGGATAGATACGTGTTTGTCATGTATAAACACAACACAAGTATTGTTTGCTGTGATTTATAAATCAGTAAATAGAAAGAAAATCAACTGGAAAACTAAGTAGATTGTTATTTAGAATAGAAGCAAATTGTTCCATTACAACATATTCGCAATGGTGTCGAAAGAAGAATACGCAAAAACACTGTGAAATTTTAATAGTGGCAACACTGCTATATATAGAACAAAAAATTCTAGTTTTAAAACAGTAGACAGAGTAGGCTATGATTAGAGAGGTAAAGAGAAGTTGACAAGGCGGGAAGAATAGATTTTTAAGTTAAGAAGAAAAAAGAGAATTTTTATAATTTTATTTTAAGTTTTACATTATCATCCGATAAAGAATAATAAGGATTTATTTAACTTGCCAACTTCATAAATCCCCACCATCCAAAAATGAATTCTGATCATCGTTTTTAATTTGAAATCTATCGCAATGCTAAATGATAATGTCAGAAATGTTCCCTCGATGGCAGGCCTTATTTGTGTATAGTAGATGTGGGCGTATAAGATGAAAACAAGATCCGTTCAATCGGTGACGACAATGCTGAATTAATTTTATGAAAAACTAGATTGGCACGGGGTGTTATCCATATATGGATATTAAACTGTTGCCTTTCGATTACTAATCGAATGGGAAATCTATCGATCAGTATTACCAAAAATTCACTTGAACGAAGAACACGTTTTCTATAGTAAAATAATAAATTTCATGCTTTGTATATATTTGCATCGAACTTCCTAATGTGGAAATTTCAATGTCGACCGTCCCCCTGTCTTACGTTTTACTTTCAGTTCTTGTGTCTCCTATGCAAGTTTGTATATGTATTCATTCGCAATGGCCGGTACGTACTTACGTACATTCAAGATACATACATATTCTAAATAATTCATTTTAAATGAAATATGAACAGATGGCCTTAACGTTCCGCTCGAATTTCCATTTGAGATTAATACGACATTCGATAAATGAACGTGAGAAAGACGATGGTGCGTTCATTCAAATTATATATAGAAAAAAAATAATATCTACGTTGTACCGCTCTAAACTGAAGACGAAATGAAACGTGTAGAGCTTGAATTTATCAATTTATTGGAAAATTTCGGGTTCCAGCTGATTAGTTTAGTATTTAAACTAGTTGAATATATTATCTATTAGTTTTGAAAGGTGGCTATGAACAAGGTATTATGAAAAATGTCCTTCATCGGAACGGCTACTGCTTGATTTTATCGATAGTAATTACAAAATATTTTGATTAATACGTCGCCTTAATTGCATTTGCACTTGACAACAACTATATTAAATACATATTAATTAGAACGTGTCATTCATTTTGATGTCCTAATTTGCCTAATCAAAGTATTAATTTAGACAGAGAAAAATAGTATATTATTAAACGAGTGACGAAAAAAGCATTCGCTAGATTTAGAAAATGATTTTCAACAAGTATACTACTATACTTTTTCTCTGACCATCGTTGTTAAAATTAAAGCTAATTTAAAAAATATATACAAAATAGCTAGAATCAAGTTTCATAAACCTAGCCAACTTGATGTAAAAGTTCATTTGTATGGACTATGGAGTGTTATACATTTATTGATAATACTAATTATTTCGTTAAATTTATTGTTGTATTTTACATGTATTATTTCAGTTCAAATTTTATTTTATTTAGTAATTACAGAAAGTAGAAAAAAACTTTACATTAATTATTATGCAGTGGCCATTGATTGTTAGGCAACCAAAAATTATATGCATAATTAAACATTTATTTAAATTTTGAAAATTGAATGTTATGAATCATTTTTTACATTTTTGTCTTTGCAATATGTGTTTCAATTATTTTTTGGCTTTATAAGAATAATTTTAATTTTTTGTATGTAATACAGTTTTGGTTTTGAAATCAAGGAAGGCGCTGGGCAGCATCTTCGTCGATTAATGTGAAGTGCTGAAATCTCTTATATGTTTTTTTGCTTTTAAAAAAGTAAAATGTTTATATTTTGGTGCAAAATCATATTTTTCCATTATTCTTTTAATAATTCAATTATTATAATTGTATATATATGTTTGATTTACTAATGATTTATTTTGCGTTACAAGTAACAGAAATCAAATTTTGGTATGGAGTAGACAGTGACGAAAGTTAATCATTTTTCTATAGTCATAGAAATAAATTCTTAAAATAAAAGACTCCAAAATCTTCATATGTATATTCATGATTGAGAAGCCGATTCGACTATACATCTACAAATCACCTATTGCGAAAAATATGCATTGTTCAAACAAAAGGCGAGCGGAACCTCAAAAAAAATGACTGATTGGTGAAAGTTTCGCGAAGGTCCATCCATTCTCACTATATACTTTCATACTTTATATGAATCGTATCAGATTCATGCAATAAATTGAGTGATGTGTTTAATTTTGAATTATTGATTCGATGACATAACAAAACGTCAGCTTGTATGTAATACAACACAAACAAAAAAAAGACTAACTGTATTATTCCATTTATACGTTTTATTTAATTTCAATATCTACTATATACTTAATTGATGATGGGCCTGTGAAAATTCAAAATTGAATGTATGTAGGCAAATTAAAACTGATTTTATGATTCGGATGAAGAGGAGTGGGGGCGAGGGGGGGGATAAATAGTTTTCGAACAAGAAGAAGATAATCTAAAGAATCGACCATTGGAACACAATTATCGTAAGTTAGGCCCTATAATTGCTTGGAATTTGACGTTGAAAGTGTCGTATTCGAATTAATGATGCTGAAGAGAAGTCGAGGAACGTTAATGTGTCTGCGTAGGCAGATGTATTGTAACGCAAGTATGTATATGGGTGCCCCTTCTATAGAAGATATTAATGTTAATAGACAGCTAATAGAATGACTAGGTATAATATACTTTCTATGTAATTTAGCAAACATCAAAACGCATTTAACCTATTAGATATTTACGTATACATAAAAATCTTCGAAGCAATAATTTTTCTATTCGTCTTGGACTCTATCCATGCTTATGAAAGTGTCCTATATATACAATATACTTAAATATTTTTTGCTCTATACATATAAAATTCTATAATGATCGCCTTATATTTTAATAAGCTCTTTTAATTACGCGCATTACATATAATGGAATTCGAGCAATT
Organism: Platypus cylindrus; assembly: GCA_949748235.1. NCBI lineage: Eukaryota > Metazoa > Arthropoda > Insecta > Coleoptera > Curculionidae > Platypus > Platypus cylindrus. The sequence continues at coordinate 1,457,959 of OX456492.1, forward strand.
TCTCAACTAAGCTAGAGTAACGAAGGGTAACAAGCGTTCTCGTCATTAAAATGGACAATTATCCGCCGGGGTGCTTTGTAGACGATCCTGATAAACATTTCGAATTAAAAGTGAAACAGTTGCTTTTTTCAATTTAACTTAATTGTTTTAGTGTCACATTTCTACGAAACAAATACTTATATGTTATTAGATAGCAGCGATCATTGTGAGAATCCTTGTTTTGTTTTTTGAGTGAACATTTCGAATAACTATGAAGGAGAATTAAATAGTTTTTCTTTATACGATTTGTACATCACATTTTGTACTTGATTTATCATTATATAGATTCAATTTTTATTATAGATAATTTACCTACATACATACTCGTCTATGTATGGAATGGAAAGTACAAAGCCGGGGTACAGTTCCCCAAATTAGGAAGTAAATACCATTATTAAAATATTACCGAGTTACGCAAGACTTTTATTTAACACCTTTGATCCCATTTTTGTTTGTACGAACCACTTAGAAAGTTTATATGTGAAGATCCGAATAGAATGTATGCAACGATACAAATTGTCAGAATCTACTCAACAAAAAGGGTTCATATTGACATTAAATGAAAAGATTAATCTAAGAAATACCGATGCACCTATAAAACAATTAGCAGAATAGCCTTGGGCACTCGTTAAAATTAAAAAAAAAAAAAAACCGATAATAGGAAATGCAGCTAATTGACATAATTTATTCGCAACATTTTACACCTTGGAGCCGGGGACAGGTACGACCATTATACGCGAACAGTCTAAGAGAGGATTAAAATTTTATTTAATCTCCTAGGTAATTTTAATGATTAAAATCCAAAATAAAAAGAAATAGAATTGCGGTCGCTTTTATTCAACTGTGTGTAAACGCACCATTAACGCAACAAGTTGGATTATTTAGATTTTGTATAATCGTTACGAAATAATCGAAATTCCTTACGTTAAATTTCTATCGTTTTTTTCTCTTCATTTACGAGGTCTGTACTTTTATCGATCTCATTGGTTCAAATAAAATCATTCAATATGAAGTTGCAAATTAAAATTGACTATTCAAATTCATTTCACTTTTATTTTATTTTTTTTTTGGCAATTTATTTCTTCATTGAATTAGATATTTAAGTCAGATTAGAATGGCATCGCTATTCGCTTTAAAAGCGAATATAATCGATATGGGCATTAAAACAGAGAAAATTTAGAAATGCATTTGTATCGAAGTTGAAACAAAACACTAAACAATTAATATAAATATCGATTGGATCAATAATATGGATGATTATTGATTGCATATTAAAAACACAGCACTAAATTGTATTAATTGCAAATTAAAAATGTAACTTACCGAAAATAATAAGAAAACAACCACCAAATAATGAACAAATAAATGTTCCGTAAAATTAAAGCAAACTGTCCACTGAAATGGTGCACCGGGCACCGTCCATCCACCGCGACAAGGACAAAACGTAAACGCGTTGCTACTTTGTTATACAAAGACAGAACCTAACAGGTGACTTTCTGCAGAAGACTGATCTGAGGTGGAATTGTTAAAGGTAAAGGCAACTGTGACGACCGCAGCCTACTTACTTACCGTTTGGCGTTCATTCTTAGATGCTACAACGCTGTTTCTTTTTTTTTTGTTTGGTTTTTTTTGTTGCAACAGAAGTTCGTTTAATAATTTTAAGATCTACTCAGTCATTATTTTTGTGAAAACCTCAAGATTATCGATAGTTTTTCGTTCGACATGCTAATTTTGCGACTATTGAATCGAAACAGAACGGAGGAACGATTAATAAATTTTTTGGAAAACTTTACGCCTTGGTTAACACTGCCAAATTACATGGAATAATAATAGACACAAAAATGTACGATAATTTACTTTAAACATAATATTTTATCCCGTTTTCAATAGAGACGACGTATCGAACGAGTTTCGATTCATTTTGATTTCCTTCTGGAAATTCATTAACACCTTCGCACTACAAAGGGGCACCTCCTGCGGTATGGTTAAATTAAAAAAACTTTTATTTACAACATACACCGCCTTTGCGGAATTGTATTCGAGACATGACACAAACTGATATCCCCACATAATTTCCTTATTCAGATATGAAGTTTGACTTTTAGTTGACTGGCCGGTTTTAATTGAACTTCCTGATACAACGGCAACTATTTCTAATCTGAAAAATTTCAATAATATTGCTAACTAGCATTGCAAAATGACTGCAAAACGACAAGCACAGCCGGAAACATACTTTGACGTCATTAAATCCTTAGCGGAAACATCCCATAATGGACTCGATGGCTGAATTTTATGTACAATATCCACTGGCCAGAAAAGCATACCGTGCGGCTCCACTACCAATTCGGTTATATAATTCGGTATCGTTTCACCTTCTGGCGTTACGGTTTCCTTAAACAAATACATCCGCACCTCACTGTTAATCCAATGTTTTCCTTCCCGATCATTTAATCGAATCACTACGTATAATTGACCATTTCGTAATGCCACCTAAAATCATATTTCGGCCGTTAAAACTGGATTGAAATCGAAGAATTATCGCCAACCACCAACCACAGCTTTCTTACTGAAGATGTGTCCATACATACTCCTGTCTTTCATTCGATTCAGTTTGGCATAAACCACCGATATAAAGGCACCATCAATTAGAATGTTTATTATTGTGCTAAATGTGAGCACAATAAAATACAGATTGCAATGTTCGGTTGGATGCAAATAACCATATCCAGTTGTTGTTACCGTTTCAATGCCTAACATAAAGAAATTTCGAATGTTTTGCGCTCCCTCAATGCATACCAAATGATCTGGAATGGAATGAGAAAATGTTGGTCGTTAACAACGTGTTTTTATTTTAACACAAAGTAAATTGCCCAACAGTGTCGCCATCTGTTATGCAATGATTGAAATAATGTTGGTACCGTTCTATGCGACAATAACAGAGGCAAAATTATAGTACTTTGCCGTAGCTAGTGTCATCTCTTACCTGTTCGATTATTAAAATCACCACTTATCCAGGAATCGAAATAAAATAGCACCGAACAACCGAAATAAGCCAAAATATTGACAATGGCAACAACAATTGCCAGCCATCTCCATTGCATATTCACCAATGTATTCCATAAATCTCTGGCATATTTCACGGATTTTTGCGGTATTTTCGTGAAATAAACTTTTACTTTGCCCCGTTTACTGATTAGACGCGTATCGAAATTGTTACCATTTTTAATGGAAACATTCCGACGTAGCGGATCATTTTGCGTTATTCTAAAAATGTTTAATATAATTTAGGAATTTGAACTGTTGTAAAAACATCGGCAAAGTTCAATCAATAATGTTTAAATATGAAAACGAAATAACGACTTACGTAATTTTACGTTGGGCTTTTAACACTAGCGGAAAATCGTATTGATTTTGTAAATCACTTGTGAAAAATTTTCGCATTTCATCTTTTTCTGTCAGAGACATTCTGCTCTACTTTAGATAATTTTTCTATTTGAAACTAATGGTTTCAAGATAATGAAGTTCATGAATGATAAGAGAATTCAATGTTTATAAATATTTGCATAAGATTTGAATTTTCGTCAAGATGTGAAAGGTTGATTGTAACACCAAAACAATATATCTTTTTGTATTTATATACAGGGCGTCTATAGATTTATTGCTTTTTATATATTTGTAATAGGAAATAATAAAAACAGTGCGCCCGCCTTTGTTTAATGTAGGTAAATGATAAAATCTTTCACTTTTATTGAAAACAAACAGGAAAAATAACAAATAATCAAACGAATTGAAAGGAAACAAATGTTTAGGTGCTCTGAATCTATATTTAATACTTCAATTTTAACACATATATATTTTTTAAATTCAAATTTAAAATCTTTCAAAACGATTAAATCGTATCCACGTACATATGTAGATAAATATAATTAAGTTTTAAATAATTTTAAATTATTATAGAGGTGCTTTGGCATGCTACATTTAAACACATTTATATAAATATTTTGTGGCATTTTGATTTGATACGACTATGGATAGTGGCAGACAGCCATATGAAAGAGGAAAGATTTATTATAGTTAATACATATTTGAATAAATATTATATAAGACAAGTACATATTGAAAAATTAGAAAACGAAGCTGTCCAGATGTTAAATCAGTCATAAAAATACAGTCCAAATACAATGGCGCGCGGCAACGAATTTAACAAATATAAATAAATCCATATTTATAATAACATATAAGATCGCTACATGTGAGGTATTTTAAAAAAGTAAAAAATTATATATCCAGATTCTAATCAGTCAAAACTTACGCAATAATAAATCACATACAAAACACAGCAACAAATCGCTCAAATAGACGAGCAAACTTATAGAAATGACACTTATAATAATTGTAGACATCGAAAATGTGAAGATATTGAATAATTTGGAATAAATATAGTGATTAATATAGTGGAAAAATTACTGCTGATCAATTGGTGGTCTTTTAATACCACGTCCGTGCATATCGATAAATTTCTCCAATATAACTGGAATCTGTCCTTTAAATGGAATCTGTTTAGCCACAACCACTTCAGCGGCTAAACATTTCAGATTCAAGTGTTGTGGAAGTATTAAGGATGTGAGACCTGGAAAATCGACATTGTTAAATCGTATTTTTATGTTTACTAGTCCGATTTTCTCTCACTTCCTGGACCAATATCTTTTGGTGCTTTTCCATCACAATTCACTGCATCTAAATGGGCACCGTTAATCTTCAGTTCTTTAATTATTAGATGAAGATCGACCATGTCAGATGCTTTACTAGCACTAGCTATTATTGTATGCAACGGTGTATTGCGCATATTATCCATGACAGTAACATCGGCACCACAGAGAGTGAGTAATCGGCATGTACCCACACACGGATAACTAATATAAATTTTCATTTTGCTGATAACGACGATTTTTCGTACATTATTCGAATAACTTACGAGCATACTTGACGGATGAAGACAGTCGATGGTACAATATCGGCATTGCATGCCATATGCAATAAACTTTGACCATCTTTCATTGTAATATGATAACGATTCATATCTATTACCAGTTCAGAGATTTTCTTCTTTTGTTCCTCGCTGAAGAATTCGTAGATTTTCATAATAATTGTTAAAATGTACAGAGTTGACAACACTGTATTCTCGGCCTGTTCCTTTGAAATCGAAATGTATTGAAATTTTTAATTGTTTATTATGAGAAACTAATTATTAGATAGAACCATAAACGAATATTCGCGAATTAGTCACAAGTAAAGTCTGCGAAAAGAAAAAAAACAAAGGTTTTTATGTGTAAAAATTACCATTAGCGAGTCGGCTTCTTCTCCATGTTCTGTGCCCCGCATAACCGATTTAATCGATTCAAGCTCTTTATGGGCATGAGACAAAACCATCACCATCATATCCAATGGAGCCGGCACATCCATGTAAAGCATTTGCGAAAAGATTTCGGCAAATCGAAGAAAATCCGTATACGTAGGAATGCCGATCTTTTGCTTGATAACTAAAGCATAATGCCACAGATCCAAACATCTATAAAAATCAAGAAAATGAAAAGGAAAACAGACAGAAAAAAAGTTAATTAAAAACGAATTTCAGAAATTATTGGAACATAACAAAAAAAAAAAAACTTTCCACCGACTGACTGCGTTAATAAGCCGCTTAATTGGATATCAGCTAATCCTTGATGAGTTGTCCAACAAATTATAAAGTTAGTTGGATTCGACTCCGAAACAGCAACTTGTTTCGGAGTTTGCTAAATAACATTTACCAAAAAAAAAAAAAACAGAGTGTTTTCTGCAAAAAAAAAAAAAATATTCTTTGAAATATGAATTTCAAAATTAGTTTGCCACATCATGCTTATTCCAATTCCAGTTCAACCGATGTTATTTCCATATGAAATGTTATCATCCTAAAACCACAAAAGTAATCCTTTCAAATCCCCTAATATGTATGCGTGTAGGCATGTGAATTCCATTAAGGAAATCATCGAGTTATTGTATTTAAGTTGAAGATTATAGACATGATGTGTGTTTCCAGACCTGTAGAAAAGGCTTTATATCCAGTATATACTGAATGCTGACGAGTTACGTAACCAAACTCACTTCAGAGTGGTTTCAATATGGAAAAGGAAGTTTCGGAATAGTAAAAAAAAACACACACAGAACTTACTTGTCAAATCTCTGATTATCAGCATTCACCGATCCTCTGTAAATAATTTGACGTGGCAATTCTGGATTATCGCCACCGAGAATTCGTTCCCGTACAGCTAATCCTTCCATTTGCAAGCTGTCCTCATTGTGTTCAATCGTTTCCAGTTCGGCAATTGTTTGACTCTCCTTCCAGTTGCCGTATGAAGGTACTGCTGGATATGGTAGTTTCTTAATTGGATTCTCAACGTCCTTGTAACTGTCAGTAGCCAAACAAAATGACTTTGAAAATTTAATACAATATATAATATTGATATACAAACATATTTGAAATATGATCGTACCGTAATTTCATGGCACGATACAAGTACTCGTAGGCTAAACGTGGATTATAGCTGTCTCTATCATTAGCAAATGACGCACCCAATAATTCTAATGCTTCAATCTCTTCCTCGACACTAACACCATAATCGCTAATGAAAAATTCGACAACATCTTTTTTAGCACGTTCCGCAGCGTATAACATTGGCGACAAGCCATTCTGGGCTTTCTGATTCAATCCACCATATCGGATCAATTCTCTTAATATATTCAAATAGCCACGTCTCGCTGCAATATGTACAGCGGTTAAATCGCCAGCAGTACGATCATTTGGATTCGCACCATGTCTTAAAAGATAATAAACCTACAATTGAATAAAAAAAAGTAAATGATATTCCATTGGAATAGCATTTATATATGTACTATATCTAAATATCCTTTGAGTGTAGCTAATATAAGGCAAGTATTTTTTCGACAATTGGCTGCATGTATGTTCGCATTGTGATTTATCAAATACTTGACAATATCAAGACGTCCAATGCAACACGCAGCTCCTATTGGTGTTGATTTAGCGTATGTGGCATGATTGACATCAGCTCCTGCTTCGACTAATGTTTTTACAACATCAATATGACCAATAGAACAGGCACACCACAATGCTGTCACTCCTTCAATGATTCCGTCATAATAAATAATAGTCGATTCACATTCCAAATCAAGATCGTAATGATTAAGTAGCATTTTGATTAGTCTGTTCTTTCCAGACATTGCAGCTGCAGTTATTATGTTACAATACTGACCGTTTTCATCAGATATTTTCTAAAATATTTAAAAAATAAACGACTTTTATTCGCAAAAAAAAAAAATGTGCTCATTGCAAAACAAAGTGTGAGTAGTGTTTAGTAAGTAACTGACTTTTGTTTTTATTTTAGTTCCAAACAGTTCCAGTCTGGAAAATTTCCAGAGATATCCAAACTTATTAAAAAAAAAATGAAAAAATGAAAATCAATTTTAAACTGAAATTCAGTCGTGCAATGTAAAAAACAAAAATTTAATTAATGCTCACCGACATTCCAAAAATTTTTAATATCAAATTAGTTAATAAACGAAATTCTTTGTGCTATGCAAATTCTTGTTAGTCAAACAAAAAAAAAAAAAAAACGATCTCATTGAGCCTGTTTTGAGCCTTTATTCTTTGTGCGCGCACCGCGGCTCAAAAAGAATTCCCTTTTTCATCTTCTCTTTTCTTTTTTTTTTTGTGAGTTGCCGAGGTCTAAATATCGGATATTTAAACTGAAAATTGAATTCCACCCGCCACCTTCATTTCCGTCGCCTCCGCATTCTTCATATCTCGCTCAAAAAAAAAACCATGAAGCAGAGCAAAAACATGGTCCAGAGGTTGGCGATCATTTGAGATAATATATATCCAGGCGAAATCAACGCGTATATACGTCACATAATAACCATCGTTTACGTAGGCGAATGGAAATGGTATAGGGACTGAACTGAGAATGTATATGAGATTCGATAGGGTGAGAGGTTAAAGGAATTCGGGTACTAGATTTATAGCTACAATATTCGCAATATAGATAACAAGCCGAAATCCTTTAGGAAATAAAACTACATATTGTTATATTATCTTTATTTTATGATATACAATTCATACATATTTCATTTACTAACTAATTGGATTTTGCGAAATTATTCAGGCCAACGAGAAACAGAGTCAAACGACTGATTAACATTTAGAACGAACCTTATATAATATTAACGTACCCCCAAAAATACCAACAGGAAAATAAATAAAATGGATAGAAAAAAACAAGAGATAAAAATGTAATATATTTTTTGCCCTAAAGGCATTTTATTTCATCCTCGATCCCTTCTTGTTTCATCATTCTAAGCTTCACTTAATTTAATACGACAAAAAACATTTCTTTTTTTCTGTTTTTTTTTTTTTGCGGTTCCCTTTATCTCAATCATTCTGCTCCAGAAATTTGCGGTTCGGAAGCGGCAGCAAATTCTCCACCTACCCTAAGGGCGCTTGCATTCCCCACTCCGGCCTTGATCCTCCCACGCACAGCTGGGGGTTAATTACGTTTTGTGTTTTTGTGAACGAAATAGCGCAGCACATCGGGGTTGCAAGGTTTGCGGTTGCGACCTTGATTGCGCGTATTTTATGGTGTTACAATTTTATGAATGAAATCCTATCATTCACGCTTTAAAATTTCATTCATATATACGAGGTATATGGAAGGAAAATACCTAAATATACTTATCCAAGCGGGTAGTTATTTACTTTTGTTTACTGTCTATATGTTATTGTACTTATATTGACATATATTAACAATAAATAATTGATATTTATTAAGTTTGTCTTTTAATTAAAAAAAATTGCGTGACATTTCTGAACGGCTGGAGGCCAATTCACCACCAGCTGTGAATCTACCGGCTAAACTATTAGCTGATGCATTTCAGGCGGTTAAACAATTAACTACGCCACTGGATTAATGAGCTGATGAACTTTAATTTTCAATTTCAATACAATTGGAACAAACTAAACAACGTAATAAGATGAATAACAAGGTTAGCAATTTTTTGTTAATTTTAAAATTTATTTTTAAAAACGAACAAAGGCGAAAATGTTAGAAAAAAAAAATGTATTAATGAAATTTACCTGACGTAGTATCAACTCAGCTTCACTATGATTCAATCCCGATAGCATAAAATTGATGAGCAAACACATACCGGATTTGGCAGCAAGAATTAATCGGTAATTAAAATTTTCGTCTTTATCCATATTATTCGTTGTTTCGTTTCGTTAGAATAATAAAACGACTTGATCTGAAAACAGTCAACGCAAAAATGATGCGAGTTGCTTGTGAAACAGCGAAGCTGACTTTGCTGAAGCTGAAAGATAAATTAAGCGCAAATCGTTTCAAGATTGCCACGTTTCCGCTTGGATTTGAAAATGATTTACTTGATCCTTTGTTCTAATAATTTGTTTTTTTTTTTTTTTTACTTAGAAAAAATCGTTTGTTGAGCGATACATAAAAATTATAGTGAACTGGAAGCAAAAATTGGCGATTAATTTTATAAAAAAAAATTTTCAATTGATTTTTAAATTATTTCCATTGCGTATTTTTATTTATTAGATATAAACAATCGAAATTAGATTGGTACCGGTATTCAGTTTTTCCAGGAAACAGTTGGCAACACAGATGACGCATTTTACTTGTTTACTAGTAGGTGACGCCGCGGGCAATGTAATATTCCAGACAATAAACACACACATTTTGTTTATTCCCTGCTAATATTAAATTCCTCTTGCTTCTGTTTTTGGATGAATTGCCATAAGGCATTCCTTCAGATAATTACAGACTTTTATCATTTAAGATATTTAATTAGTAAATTTACAGTTCGGCAACATTTTTTTCTTCCGCTAGTAATTATGGAAAAAAATAGTATATTATTATACGAGAGACGAAAATAACATTTTCTGCAATTGAGAGAACAGTTTACTGAATAAGGCGGAGCCGAGTTTAGTAATATTCGCGAGATTCAGAAAATAATTTTCAACGAGTATAATAGTATGCTTTTTCTACGACCATCATTATTAAAATTAAGGTTAACTTAAAAAATGTATACAAAATATCCAGAATTAAGTTTCCTAGGCAAGTTTCCAACTTGACATAAAAGTTCAATTGTATTGACTATTGAGTGTCATACATTTATTAATAATACTAATTATTTCGTTAAATTTATTGTTGTATTTTATATGTATTACTTCAGTTCAAATTTTATTTTGTTTAATAATTACAAAAAGTGGAAAAAAATTTTACATTAATTATTATGCAGTGGCCATTGATCATGTGTATTTGCAGTTGCCGATGATTGTTAGGCAACCAAAAATTATATGAATAATTAAACATTTACTTAAATTTTGAAAATTGAAGAAATATTTACCATTTCATGATATGTTATAACAATTTTTTACATTTTTGTATTTGCAATGTGTGTTTCAATTATTTTTTAGCTTGACTAAAATAATTTTAATTTTTTACATTTAATTCAATCAGTTTTGGTTTTAAAATCAACGCTGGGCATCGTATTCGTGATTAATGTGAAGTCCTGTAATCTTTTAAATGTTTTTTTGCTTTTAAAATAGTGAAATGTTTATATTTTTGTGATAAATCATGTTTTCCCATTATTCTTTTAATAATTCAATCATAATTGTATATAGGTAAGTGCATCTCTATTTGATTTACGGATGATTTATTTTCAAAAGTTGACAAGTGACAAAAGTTGATCATTTTTATATGGTCGTAGAAAAATATTTTTTCCATTAATTTAACATATAATATGAATGTGAATATGGCAAGTTAATTGATAAAGTTAATCAAACTGAAAGTTTTTTTTTTTACTGGGAATGCGACTGTTTTCAATTCCTATTTATTTCGAATTTTACGTTGCGTATATATATACATATATATGTAGGTACGCTACATTTAGTCAGTGTTTATTAAGGATTTGGATCACGTAGGTGGATAGGGAATAAAAAAAAGGGGGGAAAATAATTACGGACTGAGTTTGATTGATATACACGGACCCGAAAATGAAAACTTTATTTAATCAAAAAAAAAAAGTTATGGAAAAAATCTGATAATCCAAATAAAATTAATTAAAAAAAACATGACAAAAAGAATTATAATAAACGAATCGAAAAGTTATAAATGAAGAAAACATGCAACGGTTTCTTCACTATTATATTATGATGATGAAAAAGCGTAGAAAATACGTTATACAAATAAATTAAAGAATAATTTAATTGAATCGAACTGAACACAAACGAAACGCGTACAATGAAAACTATGAACAGAACAGGCAGGAATGAGGTAGAAAATGGTGGGAGCTGAAAGATTTGACAGTAGTTACAGTACCTGGTACTGCAGACTGTACCAATACATAACAATATTATAGAAATTGCATTTTTTTTTATAATATTTTTACATAAAATGTATTAAAACTACTAAAAGTTTTTAATTGAATTTTAATTGAAAATGGGTTCAAAAATCGAATATGTCGACTCGTCAAAGATCTACGCTACGAAGTACGTCAGAAATTCAAAGGCAATGAGCGTACTGTGGGCGATCTTCACCATTTGTTATGCCATTATTTTAGTAGTGTCATTCATTACACCCGAATGGATTGGAAATGTTGAAGGTGAAAACCCAGGAAAATTCGGTCTCTGGGCCGTTTGTCATGCAAATGAAAATGGTGAAAGTTGTAGTGGAAGGTGAGTGATAGAAAATATAGTGTTCTTTACATAAATAGTTAATTTTCGTTAAATCACAACGAAAATTCATTAACGAACATTCAAATTAAATCTATCACAGAATGTTTAATTAATATATTTCAGACTGGATAATATCATGTCGATGACTAACAAAGCATTTCAAATTTCAACAATTTTAGTTGGAATAAGTGTAGCAGCTGCAATTCTAGCTACATGCTCTATGATACTATTTTTCTTTTATCATTCGACCACTGTGTTTCACGTTTGTGCTTGGATTCAACTAATTTCAGGTATCTACATCAAATTATTAAAAAAATAGGAAGCAAAAGAAGGTAAACAGAATACTGTTGGCTTCAGTGTTAAAAAAAAAAAACACTTGTCGATTCCAGACATGTATTCGTTTTTTCTGGTATAAAATGAATGAAATTCAATAATCCGTTATTGACAACAGCGTATTTTGCTTATCAGTAGCGTGCTTTTTATATATCTAGCAAGTTATAAACGTAGGGGAAAGAATTATTGTACCGCGGGAAATATGAACATCACAGCATGCAAATTTTTAGTTACAAAAAACTTCGGCATTATCTAAAAAGACGTTCTTAAAACGAATGGTCGAAAAGTTGCCGCCACACGCCAATGGCATGTATTGATTAATCCCTAATTGATTTATCTATTATTTTTTTTGCATGCTATTCATTCATCATTGCCAAATTATGACAGAGCCTTTGTCGGAATATGTCATATACACATCAGTCGGTGCCAACTTTTTTTTATTGAATAATAATAAACAAAAATATACATATCTATGTATATTTTAGGTATAACTTTAATAGCAGGATGCTCCGTGTATCCAGTAGGCTGGTCGGAGGATGATGTACGAAAAGTTTGTGGCAGCTCTACCGATCAATATTATTTCGATCATTGCGCAATACGATGGGCTTATCTATTAGCAACGATTGGTTGTTTGGATGCAATTGTTTTAACGACTTTAGCTTTTATATTAGCTACACGGCATGTGATATTGCAATCGGAACCACAATATTCACCAGCCAGTTTATATAAAGGTGATATCTTAGTAATAGATAATAGAAACTAGGATAAAAACAATATCTTCAATTTGTCTACAATCTCAAAAAGACTTTTTACAATAATAAAAACAAGATGGTTTGCTTTTTAGGTGATATGAACAGCGGTTATATTAGCGATGCTGCAAGTATCGCGGGATCTAGAAAATCAATGAATATTCATCCCGTATTGTTAGTTCCATCAAATCAAGATGATACCTATTCGCAATTTTCTCAGCGAACTGTTCCTAGATCAATACATTCCGGACATTATTCGCATCCTCATTCTTTAAGACGAAATTTTCAGTTGTAAAAAGTACCACTTAGAAAGTGTATCGCTTTCGTTCTTGGTACACAACATTAACATAGAAAAATTAAGAATTTAGAAAATAAACACGTTTTTACTATACTTAGTCTCATTTATTTAACAAAAAAAAAATAAATAAAAAAATATTTCACATTAATTATTAAAAAAATAGAAATTCGTGTAATACAAAAATTAGTAGCAGAGATTTTTAATTTGATTATTACAATTTACCACATATTGTAATCAGAATCGTCTAGTTCAAAGGCCAAAAAGAATCCAAATAATGTGCCAAATACAATGAAGTTGCCAGCCAATGTTAAATAGCAGGCTCCCCATAAAATAACATCGCCCCTAGCTAAAACTATAGGTAGAGCAAATGAACAAACTAGTATTCCAATTGTAAGAAATATAGCTGTATCCATGACTGAATTACTTGAACCAGTGTGATCTGAAAACTGACGAGCGACTAGTGTAGGTACTGGTGCAAATATATAGAACAAAACTTCAAAGAAAGGCCACCATAATCTACAAAGAGAATTATGTACCCTTCGAAAATAAAAATATCAGGTGAAATAGTATTCTAACTACACTAATACTCCTAGAACTTCACGTACTGATATTTTGGAAGGGCACATGCCATAATAAGAAATGCCATGCCTATAGATCCAGTAAAGGCCAATGATACCAGACTAAAATAATCAAATAAATTTGTTCTTAGTTTGTTGATTAGATGTCTAGTTTAATAATACTTACGCTTTAGTTGTAATCAAGCAGAGACCAGTCATGAAATAGAAAATAAAAAAAACACATCATTAGTGAACTTTTTTGATATTTAACTCAATTTTTAATTAAAAATATTAGACAATAATCTTAAAATTTTGCTTTCGACATAAATAAAGAAGTTGATTTAATTCAAGAAAAAACTCACATTTTATTCCAGCCATTTTTTCACTGCTTTTAATTAATTTCAAAATATAATTATAATTTTTGGTCTCGTTATACAATAGATAATTCAAATTAAATCATCGAATAATAACAAAATTTGAAAATAAACACATGAAAAAGATATGAAAATTAACAATATGATATATGTCAGTTGTCGTCGTAAAGCCTATTATACACTACAAATTACGAATGAAACTAAAAGATTAGGGCAAGATTAGATTACATTACACAATAATTGAATTGAATAAATAATATAATTATAATATTATAAATATTTAAAATTACTTTAATTTTGTAGTAAAATTTCACGTTGCATATCAAAATTTGAATAGCCAATATTTATGCAACCTGTAATACGGTAATACTACCGAACGTTTCAAATTAAATTTTCTAAGTTGTAACCGTTCTAAGATTTTTAAGTTCTAAGTTCGGCAAATCTTAGAACAATCTTTAACCATGAACAAACTCAACAAAAGAAAAGTAACAATTAATGAATTAACAATTACAAACGGATTCCATTTTGTATTGTCATTTGTCAAATATCCGAAATCAGCAATTCAGCATATTAATCTGAAAGCGCAACGTCATTCCACTCTAGAAATTAGAAACCACGAATAAGTTGTATTTTTGATCAGTGATTTCTTTAGCGAATTTTTCAATTTCGAAAATCTTCATTATCCATTGTTTTCAAGTGGTGTTTTGAGTTGGTTCAGGTTGCGCAAACTTAAATAGGATGGCCGATCAACAAAAGTAAGTTTTATTTTTTCAGACCGGCGAGTATTGTATGTACATTGTGTACCATTATCTGAACTCATAATTAATTGCTCAATTAATCGTAATTTTAACAAGTCATTTTAATATTTTTATGCTGATAGTATTATCGCGAATATTATGAACACCAAAATGTATTGTCTAATCATTCCATTTCCGAAATTAATTTATTTACGTATATTAATTATTTTGTCTTAATTTTTAGTCCCGACGATTTGGCTACTGCAATTCTTCGAAAAAAAGACAAACCCAATAGATTGATCGTTGAGGAAGCGATCAATGATGACAACTCTGTTGTTGCATTATCTCAAGCGAAAATGGATGAATTAGAGCTTTTTAGAGGTGACACAATTTTACTTAAAGGCAAACGAAGGAAAGAGACAGTATGTATCGTACTGTCAGATGATTCGTGCAGCGATGAAAAAATTAGAATGAATAGAAACGTACGAAATAATTTACGAGTAAGATTATCTGATATTGTATCAATTCAGGCGTGTCCTGAAGTCAAATATGGCAAACGAATACATATCCTACCTATAGATGATACTGTCGAAGGACTTACTGGGTAATAACTTCTTTTTTACTTTTTTATTTGTTCTTCATTGTTTTTTTGTTTTCATAATTTAGAAATCTCTTCGAAGTGTACTTGAAGCCATACTTTCTAGAAGCGTACAGGCCAGTTCATAAAGACGATGTGTTTATAGTTAGAGGCGGAATGCGTGCCGTCGAATTTAAAGTTGTTGAAACTGATCCGTCACCATTCTGCATAGTCGCACCAGATACTGTTATTCACTGTGATGGTACTCCAATAAAAAGAGAAGTACAGTTTAAAACTAAAGTTTTACTATATAAAAGTGTTAAATTTTATTCTTGTAATAGGAAGAGGAGGAGGCCTTGAATGCTGTGGGTTATGATGACATTGGAGGATGTAGGAAACAATTGGCTCAGATTAAAGAAATGGTAGAATTACCATTGCGTCATCCATCTTTATTTAAAGCGATTGGTGTAAAGCCACCAAGAGGAATATTACTTTATGGACCACCTGGTACCGGAAAAACATTAATTGCTAGAGCTGTAGCAAATGAAACTGGTGCATTTTTTTTCTTAATTAATGGTCCAGAAATTATGAGTAAACTAGCTGGAGAATCTGAAAGCAATTTACGTAAAGCTTTCGAAGAAGCCGATAAGAACTCGCCTGCCATTATTTTTATTGACGAATTAGATGCTATCGCACCAAAACGAGAAAAAACTCATGGTGAAGTCGAAAGACGTATTGTGTCACAATTATTAACACTTATGGATGGAATGAAAAAATCCTCACATGTAATTGTAATGGCAGCAACAAATAGACCCAATTCCATTGACGCGGCATTGCGTCGATTTGGACGTTTCGATAGAGAAATTGATATTGGTATTCCGGATGCAACAGGTCGTTTAGAAATTTTGCGTATCCATACAAAGAATATGAAGCTAGCTGATGATGTCGATTTGGAACAAATAGCGTCAGAAACTCACGGTCACGTTGGTGCTGATTTGGCTTCACTTTGTTCTGAAGCAGCTTTGCAACAGATTAGAGAAAAAATGGATCTTATTGATTTGGAAGATGATCAAATCGATGCTCAGGTTCTAAATAGTTTAGCTGTTACAATGGAGAATTTCCGTTACGCCATGACTAAAAGTAGTCCAAGTGCACTTAGAGAAACTGTTGTTGAAGTGCCCAATGTTACTTGGAATGATGTTGGTGGTCTCGAGAATGTTAAACGGGAATTACAAGAATTGGTTCAATATCCAGTTGAACATCCTGATAAGTTTCTTAAATTTGGAATGCAGCCTTCTAGAGGTGTTCTGTTTTACGGGCCACCAGGGTGTGGTAAAACATTGCTGGCAAAAGCAATTGCTAATGAGTGTCAGGCTAATTTCATTTCAGTTAAGGGCCCTGAACTGTTAACCATGTGGTTTGGTGAATCTGAAGCAAATGTCAGAGATATATTTGACAAAGCTCGTTCGGCCGCTCCATGTGTACTTTTCTTTGATGAATTAGATTCAATAGCAAAATCTAGAGGTGGAAGTGTGGGCGACGCTGGCGGTGCTGCTGATCGTGTTATTAATCAAATTCTAACTGAAATGGATGGAATGGGTGCTAAGAAAAATGTGTTCATTATTGGAGCGACGAACAGGCCCGATATAATTGATCCAGCAATTTTGCGTCCTGGCCGTCTTGACCAGTTAATCTATATACCACTGCCTGATGAAAAATCGCGTGAACAAATTTTCAAAGCTAACTTAAGGAAATCGCCAATTGCTAAGGATGTTGAACTTCCTTATATTGCTAAAGTAACTCATGGTTTTTCTGGGGCTGATATTACAGAAATTTGTCAACGTGCCTGTAAATTGGCTATTCGACAATCTATTGAAGCTGAAATCCGACGAGAACGAGAACGTATGGCTAATCCTACAATTGCTTCTATGGATGTAAGAAATTTTCAATGTCCTACTTCTGTTCCTATTTCTTTTTTTAATACATATTTTCATGATTTCTTTCAGATGGATGATGATGATCCAGTTCCAGAAATTACACGTGCCCATTTCGAAGAAGCAATGCGTTTTGCAAGACGTTCAGTTTCGGACAACGATATCCGTAAATATGAAATGTTCGCGCAAACTTTACAACAATCACGTGGCTTTGGAACCAATTTCCGTTTCCCGGCCGGTGGTGGATCTCAAGCACAAGGTGGAGCTGCATCTGCATCCGGAGGTTCAGCAAATTTCGATGATAACGAAGATGATTTATATAGCTAAACAGCAGGTACAGAACCTGTTTAATAAAATGCTTCTGTTATATTATACTATTTATTGGATTTCTTCTAGGATATTTGGAACAAAAAAAAAAACTTAATCTCATAAGTATTTAAGTGGAATTATATTATTGTTTTGAGATAAAGATTTGCTCTTGTCCTTTTCATTTAAATTGTGTTGAATTAAATTGAATTAATAAATTGAACTTCTTTTTTATTTATTTTATTTTTCTAACGAGCTCGTGTACACTACAGAAAAGTAGATATGCTTAAATAAGCGCATAATCAAAGTAATGCGTTTTAAGTTTTTTCATACAAAATTTGTTTTGGTTTGGTCCAACTTATACCGACAATAGTTTTACTACATGTTTTCGATTTGATTTAAGAAATGTCAGTATCAGTTTAGATATTGTGCAAGAGATGGCGACACTGCAATTTTCATTTTAAAAATAGCCATTAAAAAATTTCAAAACGCCAGTTCGCTTTGTTAAAATAAAATGACATTTAACCTTAGTGTTTTTATAGAGAGTATGTTGAGGCAGGTAGAATCATTGCATTTAGAAAACGTTAATAACTTTTTTGTCATTGGGATTTGTAAAATATGTATTAATTGTCTCTTTCGGTATTAATCAAATTAAATTGCTGATATTCAATTAATATTTTTGATGCAGGTTATACTTATTAAATAATTTTATAACTATTACTAGTTATTACTTTAAGACTATTACTTACTAAAGTAAAAAAAAAACCTTAAAAACAGTAAAAAGTTTTTACTAAAATAAAAACCTAAAAAGTCTAGACAAATATACTAAACTGGAAATTTATCTTTTAATTCCTGTGGTATTTTAGTGATAAGTTGTTGGTGATTTACATATTTCGATGTCGCAAAAATACCTTGTGCATTTGGAAAAGAAACTTCCCTAAAAACATAAGACAATCAATTTTGAAACATTTAAAATAGAAGTAGATTCTAACTTGGAATAATCATAAAGATTTCCATGTATGTCGGTTAAAGTTCCTCCTAGTGCCTTTAAAATTCCTTCCGGAGCGCATGTATCCCATTTTTTGCATCCCTTACTAGCAAAAACATATGCGTGAGCTTTACCTTCCAGTAACATTAAAACCTGAAATGTGATATACGTCTTAGTAAAGTTTAAAAATATGTAATTTGAATCGTACTTTATGCCCAGCTCCCCCAACTCTTATAATCTCATCAGGATTCAAAACATCCAAGGTTTTAGTTACAGTGGCATCTGAATGCGATCTAGTAGTTGTTATAATAAATTTATCTGATGGCGGTGGATTAGGTAAAAATCCTCCTACTCCTGCACCGATTAAACCCCAAAGTGTGCGCCCTAATAATAAAAATCACTCAGTGGCAGCAACAAAATGCAATTTTGTGTAGTAGGTATTACCACTGGTATCTTTTTCAAGTTTGTAATTATAATATGGTTGATGTATAACACCACCAACACTTTTACCCTTAACGGCTAATCCTATAAGTACAGTTACATGATCTAATAAGCCCTAAAAACGAGTTATCTGTTATGTACTTAACCTGAAACTCTACATATGCTAAGAATAATATACTTGAGTGTATTCTGAAGTCCCATCTAATGGATCAACCCATACAACTATATCTTCTGATTTAACAGAGTCAAACTCCTTTGGACAATCAGTTTTTAAGATTTCTTCATCTAAGTCTGTTATGATCCAATCTGGCGAAACCTAATAAAATATTTTTAAATACAGACGAACGTCATATATCTCACACAAAAATTTCTACTTGGACTTTATCATTTTCAGGGCCTTCCTCGCCAATAATAGTAATATCTGGAAACAAATTCGATAGTGTTGCAACTATGCACTGTTGAGCAGATCTATCAGCTTCTGTTTGTAAATCATTTACACCACCACCCTAAAATACATCTCATTAATCGACAAATTATCCGAATTTTTCGACAAGTTCAGTTACCTTTTCAACTATTCCAAGGTCACCTTTATTTATCACGTCCTTAATAATTGAGCCTGCTTTTGTAGCAACAGTTGCCGATGATGCTAAAAGCCTCATAATTAGCGGTGCACTTTGAGCCATCGTTGTATAGTTCTAAATCCTAAATCAATACTGTAGATAGGAGACACGTACACACAGCAAAAACTCTGACTAATTTTGACTGCCCGGTTGACTGATTTTTGTTTTCGGATAATTAATTTGGTAATGTGAAATGAAAGGCAAACTGTTTTTTATTGTTTGGACAGTTTTTTTATAAGATTAATTAATACTATAGGAACAGTTTGAATCACAGATAACCCCTTGTCTATGGTTTGAATACCAAAGTAAATAGTTTAAATTGAAACAACATGTTTGAATTATGTATTATGCGCCCGCCGGTGATTTAATTTAGATTAAGCATAAAACTTTATAATTTGAATAGTAATAAATAAATATCAAGTCTATGCCACTTACAAGTTACAATGTTATGATAATTAATGATTAAAATAATCTAAAAAAAAATTTAATTCACCAGGCCAGTGAGAGACAACGGAGCACGCTTTTTTGAAAAAAAATTTACATGCTGCTAGAGGGTGTCTTAAAAAACAGATTCGTAAAAAAAAATATATGTATGCACCCCTAATTAACCTCGTTTTAAGCTAATTAGTTTACCATTTATCCGCATGTGTTAGAAAGAACTCTATATATCAGTCTATCTCTCTCGCGACAACACTGCATGGAGATAGCTACTTGATTCACGAAAAGTGGATTCTCGGGGTTTACAAGAAAAACGATCCGTTTTATCATATAAGGCCCAAATTATGTGGTGTAATTAAGTAAATATAGGAATAAAAAGAACTAAAATTACTAAATGAAATTTTATTTCTAACAATTTCATAATTAAATCTTTGCCACAATGATTTTTTTACCATAATTTCACAATTCAACATCAAAATTTACATTATAACAAAGAATCTATATCTATTTTTGAGAAAAAAATGTATACAGAATCTCAATAAATGACAAAAAAAGTAAATGTATAAAGCACATTGCATTTAGAAGCAATTAATAAACCGATTACATAATTTACCACAAAAAATGAATAAAAATTACACCTTGACTTTTTTTTTGCAGTAAATTTTGCATATACATAATATTTACAATCAATCGAATAAACTATTATAGATAATCAATTTTCAATACTTTGAATTGCAGTAATACATAAATAAATAAATCTTAAAAGTCATACAGTGTGTATAGCCAGATATAAAAAGAAAAAACATTGCACTGGATTCGTTTATATAAATACACGTTTTAAGATTTTGTAAGCAGCTCATAAATTGAAAAAAAAAGAATTATACATCCATCGAATAAAAATTATTTGAACATCTTGCTGAATCTATTTTTACACGTAAAATTTTAACAAATAATATACATCAAATAATACTTTTTCTAAAGTTTTGTTTCTATCATATCCACATTAATTTTATAGTAAACATAGGGATAATACTCTGACTGTCCAAAACCTAGTCCAGGAATTTCAACATTCTGGAAAAAAAAACCTTCATAATAAATAATCATTGACAAACAATAAACTTATGTACATCAACACTTGTTCCTTGATGGCCAACGGTACCATCTAAATGCCCATAGAGTTGATTCAAAACGTCCCTGAGACGTTTCATGGTTTTTTTGTGCGGATGAATTAGTATCGCTTGAAAATTGACTGGTAAACCGTACCTGGAAATTGAAAAACTCTAAACTTTTTATTGTCCAATTCCGAATATTTTCAAAAAATACCTCAGAACAGATTCAACAAATACGCGAAGAGCTTTAACGTGAATCCAAGCGCAAAAACATTCACTGAAATTCACTTTTAACCATCTAACCAATGGTCCCTAGAATGGAATTAACATAAAAAAGATATTAAAATAACTTGCGCGTTATCGTTCATTGTGCATTTAAATCATTTTAAGTATAAATAAGGAAGACAAGATTATACTACAAACATTATCTGCTGTTATATAAAGCCATATGTGTGAACTGGCCACAAATAATACAATGGACTATAAAAATGCATAACTCACAAATTGTTTCTTCTTATCAGTAGCAAGTTTTGTAATTTCATTTTTGCCAGCTGCCAGTTGTTCTTCATCGTACGTAAAATCGCGTACAATAAATTTCCTTTCTCGTGCGTGCAATTTAAATTCATCCATCACCTGCGAAGAAAACAAAATTGTTTTTTTTCTTTTTTTTTTGGTTTTTTTATTGTATGAACCTTTTTAAAAAGGGTGACGGTGAAAAGACCGTACTCGTTATCTTGTGTAACCATTTGAGAAGACCTTGGCACAATCATATCGGTGATTTTTTCATAAGTTGCCTTCCACTCGTTGAACAATGCCCTATAGGAAAATTTCAAAATATTATTCTCATTTTTTAGGTGAGTTTTATCATACTTTGGTACGATAACAAGTAATGTTTGCAGATACTCAGAATCCAAAATAAAGTGCTCCTTTTTAACCAGATCGGCAAGATTTCGAGTTAATAAACTGCCGCTAAAAACCAGAATTAACTCATTAATTACTTCGCTAATGAAAACTAGCAATTTGCAATCAATTTACGTTTGTTTTTTTTCCAGACTTTGTAAACTGCCTTTTAAATTATTATAAGCAGTCGATTTGGTTTTCAAATCTGCGTCAATTTGACCAACCTGTTTGCTAATAATATCAGCAATATTTCTCAAGGACTGTTTAATTGGATATTTGGCGATGTCCCATTGAAATCTCGTTAAATACGTAGGTAAGTCAGCTAAAAGAATCACAACAAAATTAGCACGTTTCCAAATTAGTCTTATTGCTATTCAATAATTCTAGAATATTACCAAATGCAATAATTAACGAACAATCTAAAACATACAATAAAAAATTGTGCTCAAAAATGTATTAACCGGGGGAAAACTTTTGCAATATCTTTACACTATCTGTTTCAATAAGAAAAATTAAGAAAAAATGGCAAGTGAAAAGTTCCTGCCAGATGCTTTTTGAAATTTATAATTCTACTTATTTTTTATGCGAAATATCAGACCTAATATAAGCTAATTCTAATATAATTTTCGATTGGAAACTCCAGCCCAATAGAGATGGAGATCGTCCAGTATTGTACATTTAGACAATAAATTTTTTCTTAATTGGCAATTGAAAAAAATCAACCAGAAATAAGACTGACGATGAGCAGAGTTTTATTATTATTATTAATCTGAGAAAAATGAGATTGTCTGAATGTACTGCGTATTTTAATAACACTACCCTCTATTTAATTCAAGTGGTCGTTTCCATTGGATTGGAGTTGGAACAATCCTAAATGTAAAACTTATGCCAAGCATATATATGTCAGAATGGCTAAATTATACTCACCGTTCGCTCTACTTTTTGTTTTATTTTAAGAAGAAAATTAGAGATAATATGATAAAAAAGAATAACAAAACAATAATGCCTATGAAATAAATGATTCAATTTAATCAGATATTGACTTGAAATGATTAAATTAAAAAGATGCTTGATCGAACCAGGCTAGTATGATGACAGTGTCATGGACCAAAGTTATATTTTGCTTTCTAGTTATTTTTTTTTTTTATTTTTTTTAATTTATAGGAAATACTGTGCATTTTGGATTGAGTAAAAATAAATTAAAGCAAAATGTGAAATAGGAAAGTTCAAGTTGGTGGTTAGAAAATTATTTATTTACGTATCACTTCGGTACACGACTTATAAAATGTCGACTTTGTTATTGATCAAAGCTGTTCCTTATCCATGTAAGCTATAAAAAACATTTTTTGAATGTTTGTAACTATGGCTAAATAATTCGTTGTAAAATATTTACATGTTGGCCCTTAATTAAATTTACATACAACATAAACTACACGCGTTCAGCTAATTAAATTTAAATCCAAAGTTTGCCTACAAAAGCCCAATTATAGCAAACAGCCCATCACCTAACAGGAACTGATTATTTGCCACCAGACGGTATTATGTGGACTGCACAGTTAGTTTTGGATTAGTTTTTTTTTGTTTTTTTTGTTTTAGTAAGATTTGCAAACCTTTTTCCGCCAGATTGCAAAAGCCAAACAAGTAGATTCTCTAGCTTTAACAAAATAAAAAAAATCATAGTAATTATAAAAATCGAAACGAAAATAAATAAAGAGAAAAACGCATACGGATTTGAAGCTATAATAAAAAGTAGTTATCGTGTAAGGTGTGTGTAAATGTTTTCTTCGAAAAAATAATCAGTAATAAAATGAATAAAGTAATAGGAAAAGAACAAAACAAAAATTTTCATTCATATAAACAGCCTTTAGGACAAAACAGGAGCCCATCGATAAAACAAAGATTTAGTAAATAAAAAGTGTATTGAAGGGGAAAAGAGCATTATATTGATGGCAAATTTATAGCGAAAATATTTTAGAACATACGTAATATATATTTAATGTATAACATTTTTTCTACGACCATATAAAAATGATTGATTTTATCACTCTACAACGAAAATTTGATTTCCGTCCCCAGTGATGGAATATATACAATTATAATGATTGAATTATTAAAAGAATAATGGGAAAACATGAATTTGCACCGAAATATAAACATTTTCTTTTTTTAAAAGCAGAAATTAAACATTTAAAAGATTTCAGGACTTCAAATTAATCAACGAACACGCTGCCCAGCGCCTTCCTTGATTTTAAAACCAAAACTGATTGTATTAAATGCAAAAAATTTAAATTATTTCAATCAAGCTAAAAAATAATTGCAATACATTGCAAATACAAAAATGTAAAAAATGATTCGTAAAATATCATGAAATGATAACTAATTTTGCAATTTTTTAAATTTAAATAAATGTTTAATTATGCCTCTAATTTTTGGTTGTCTAACAATCATCGGCAACTGCAAATACATATGACCAATGGTCATTGCATTATAAGTAATGTAAAGTTTTTTTCTACTTTCTGTAATTATTAAATAAAATAAAATTTGAACTGAAATAATACATGTAAAATACAACAATAAATTTAACGAAATAATTAATATTATCAATAAATGTATGACACACAGCAGTCAATACAATTGAACTTTTAGATCAAGTTGGCCAGGTCTATGAAATTTATTTCGGGCTATTTTATATAATTTTTTTTAATTAGCTTTAATTTTAATAACGATGGTCGTAGAAAAAGTATACTATTATACTCGTAGTAAATTATTTTCTGAATCTATTCTCTTAATCGCAGAAAATTCTATTTTCGTCACTAATGCAATAATATACTATTAAAAATATGCTTCAAATTTAGTATTTTTCTTATTTATTTTGTATGTTTTCTTCTATATTTACGCTATAATTACAAGATTAGAAACACAATTGATCATTCGAAAATGATCTTTTCCTCTACAAGGCGTGAAAAAAGCCCTACAGGGTGCGTTCAACGACGAATACGCCCGCGCGGTCCTCGACACGGCCACCGACTGACCTGGCCCAATCACAGGATTGCTGTGAATAGGACTTTCCACTTCCTCTTCACATTTTGTTTCACATTCATATACTCGATGATTTTCATTAGTATTCTCTTCCACATGAGATACATAACAACTCAAAGGTAAAACGTTTTTAGTTATAGGTGATTCAGCATCACTATCGCTGCTCCCAATACCAGATCTAAATGTATTTAGAAATGAATCTTCTACATCTTCTATTTCGATGCTGCTCCTTTGTGGATTGATAGGCCTATTAACGGATTCATTATCTATCCGAGTTTTATTATCAGGTGGACGACCTGATGTGTCCAATAGACTCAAACAGCTATGGCATAAACTTTCACATACTAATGCCGGTATTGCATGCTTTCTAGGTCCCCAATGATGATGTTGTCTTTTGCCTGCGGAGAAATTTCTGTGCAAACGTTGCTTTAGCTACGAATCGTCTGATTTATAGATTTGCAATAAAATTAGTTAAATAAATATGTTATTACATTTAAACGTATTTTAAGGGACCACGTTGAACTAAATCAAAACAGAACAACTGTAAATAGTGTTATTATGTTTATATAATATAATGTGTAAACTGTAAAGAAAAAAAATCATGCTTGTAAAATTATTTCAACCTAATTGATTTCCTAGTTTCCATATATTTTCTAAATAGAACTAGGTATTGAAAATGACGCATCTAAATGAAACTTATCGACCAGACTAAAATTAATTTACTTGTCTCTTAAAGTTTTGTTGTTTTCCCCCAAAAAAAAAAAAAAGTTGTAAAACAAACTACAGTTTATGCATTTATAATCATCAGTTAAACACAATCTGTAGTTTCTCAATGATAATATTCAAATTTAATTACAATCTTTTAACATTCGCAGTATGAGACAAATCTCATGCCTATCAGAATGTACATGGTAATTATATAATAGAAACTACTACATACTGTTATTCGCCATTAAGTTTTCTTGGAGTTTGTCTCTTTGATCCTCCAAAACCTCACCTAAATAAGAAGCTACCTTACGGGTCACCTGCTCTACAAATGCATCCAATTTGCCCAAATCATCTGACAGACCAACCAACTGATCCAATGTTCCAACCTGTAAAAATTTTAGTACTTAATAAAGCTCTATAAATGATAACGAGCAATATTTAAATTACTTTCAAATCTGGAATGTGAAATTTATAATTGACACATAAAGAGTACTGTTTTGACGTTAAATTATTCATTGTTTCCCACGTTTGTTGACAGGTTTTGTCTCCAGGAGCAGATATCAGCCAGTATTCACTCATTTCTTGTTTCTTTTTTACGCCTGGAGTTTCTTGGTGTTTTCTTTAAAAAAAAAATCAATAAAATTTATTTTCTGTCAAATAAATTATTAAAAAAGCAAATAATCATGACTTCTATTTTATGTATAAAATATGTGTTGTATTGTTAAGGGTATAGGTACATATTATACATAATTAACATGGTCACATGGCCAACCAATTTTAATATATAATCTGAAGGCGTATTACGTTTCTAGAAGTTTTTTTTTACAATTTGTTATCGAATTATGCAAAGATTTTAAATGGACATTTTTAAATGCCCTAATGGTGTTAAAAGCTAACGCAATGATTTTTTAAATACTACCTCAATCTCGTAATAGATAAATTTCACTAGAAATACAAATCGAAAAAAAAACAATTTATAGTAATAATTTCTGTTAGAAAAGCACTAGAAACACTTATTATTATACAACAGAAGGGTAATAGAGTCATTCCACCACAAAATCAATATCACGAAGAATTAAATCACTGATTTAATTGTCAATCAATTTTGAGTAGATTAATTCAAGGAAATATATGTAAGTTTAAAATAAATCCATAACTTTACCTTTCCTGATATTATTTTATAGAAAAAAACAGCAAATTTAAATAAAAAACCACTCCCGCAAAACCAGCTGATACTTATGCTTTCACGTGATGTGTGTTGGTAATTGAAAAAATTAATGTATGTCACAATTACGGAGGACTAGCAGATGTAATGTGACTCCTCCGTAATCACATTACATAAAATTACTGGCACAGAGTTAGAGAAAACTCCTGATATTGTGCTATCCTGTAGAACAAGTTGTTTGAATAGTGTTTAGATGGCGCCGTCGATTTCAATTTTTGTATACATTTACATACATAATTTTCAAAAAATTAACATAGTTTTTGAGTTTTTCAAAAAATTTTACTCACTTAATAATAGGATCTGATTCATTAATATTATCACTATTTGTCCCATTTTTAGTTGCATTATTATTATGTATTTGTTCTCTCGATTCCTTGTTTTTATTTTCCATATCATTTTTAATTGTTTTATTTTTATTATCATTACTTCGTGATTTTTTGATAGTCCAGGGTAATCGAATCGGAAAGCAATTAACCCGCCCCATTATTTGGAAAACAGAAATTAAAAATTATTACAGTTTCTAATAATTTTATTAAATTAAATGACAATGACAAATTTTATATTGACAAATAAATCGGAAATTAAGAATGTTTCACAACATCAACAACAAATACATACAAAAAAATGTAGTTTAATTAAATTACACTTTACATTAAACCACTCCAGAAATAATATGTTTAATATTTGTTGCAAATGCCCTGTAAATAAATTAAGTTGCATGTCAATCTGATTAATGTTGAAAACTGATGTTAGTCTTACTTCGATAATATTGGCTCTCCTGGTGTATAAAAAGGATTGCTCACCATATCAGCATATCCGCTATGAATTTTTCTAAACATCTAATAAAAATATACTCTTTTTATAATAATAAAACTAACTAGACAATTAATAAAAACCTACAGAACGTATTTCATTTTCCCTTAAAACCATATTACTCGAATCAACCACAATGATAAATTTTATTTTAGTATTTGTAATATAGCCATATCTAAAATATAATTTAATAAAAATCGCCTTTATTTAATTGATATTTATTGCATACGTCTTAAAATTTTCTAGATGATACAAATGTCCCAAAAATAATTCTCTCACATCATCCGATTTTAGTTTATGATTTAATTTCTCTTCTATTATATCTAGAGCAGCTAGAACTTTATATTGTAATTTTAATTCATCCTCAGGATTAAGACAACAGAAAAATTTTGGTGAATTCTAAAATAAGAATGACATTGAATTAAATTAGCAATTTCATTATCATTATATACAGATATTTCGAGTAGTTATCAGGCGCAAAAAAAAAATTCTTTATTATTAATTAAATAACGTAATTATACGATATTATTATTATGAAAACAAATCAAGGGAATATCTTATGTGTGTCACGTGACCGTTTTGTTATTTCATGCCAATGCAATAATTTAATATGTGAAAAATTTAATTATCAATTTTGTAATTTTTATTTTGTGAATAACACAAAACATAACCAGATAGTAATTCTTTTAATTTTTTGTTTTTTTTTATAATCTGTGGCGGTTTAATTTTTTGTACTAGTTTTTCTCATTATTTCCGAGGTTTGTTATTTAAATTTTACATTATTATTTTGTTTATAGCTGTTATCTAAGGAGGACTATTATAGTTCTCCGTCTCCGTTCCCGTAATGTTATCTATTCATATTTTATATTTATTAATGATTTATTATAATACAATTATTAATTATTTGCATGCAAAATGAATAATTTCTTAAAATTAGGTCTAAAAATATGACAACATTGTAAAGTAAACTTGTCATCATTCCAGCAAAGTAAACATAAAAAAGTAATGTAAGTAAATTAGAGATAAATATTAACAGAATGAAAAACATTAAATAGAAATACTGTTTTCGTTAAATATAACTTACATCTTTTCCGACGACTGCTGCACAAGCTGCCATCTTATTTCAATTGTTTTACTATTTCTATGCTAATATTAAATTGTAAACATAAACCAATGATGATAACCTATTGTTTATGTTATAGAGCCATCTATCGGTATATGCTTTAGACATTCTGTTAGTTGTTTTTTGAGCACCATATTTGAAATCCAGATTTGAGATTAGCTGTTCGAATCATGGCTGCCAGAGAAAATGTAAATTTGATTAATGAAGACCAAGACAGGAAAAAACAAGCTCAACCACAAAAATCACTAGATTCCAATAAACGTTGTTTCATTCGTTTTATAAACAAGACAGATTTCCTAGTAGAAATTTTATGGATCAATTACGATGGAGCGTTTACTCAGTACCGTATTTTGAAAAAGAACAACTACGTAGATGTGAATACATATAAAACACATCCCTGGATAGCTAGAAACATCCGAACGAAAGATCCCTTGCTCATTGATAATAGCTACATTTATAGTCCACAAAGTTCAGAAGAATTCGCTCAACACAAGTAAGCTTCAATGACTATCTATATATTTTACATTAGAATAGTTTGATTTTATAGTAAGAAATGTAAAATCAACGTTCCCGAGAACCATGAAATTCGAGTATTCGCTCCAATTAGTTTACCAATGTACAGTTTACGTTATGCCGCTTTGTTGGCCCTAAGGGATAAATTTCCAACGGAGAACCCAGTGGATAGTTTACCTCTGCCTCATTTACTTAGAGATGAATTAAAAAAGTTAATTGTTAGACGCAACAGAGAATGTTCCGCTGATCTTATTAGATCGAAAAATAAAATTATTTTATATTAAACGTAGATTTTTTCTCATCATTTTGATTTGTAATTAGTTTTTATATATATGCACTTTATGTAATATGATATGTATATTTATAGTACCGATGTTTATAAAAAAAATAAACGAAATATTTGAAAATTTATTCACATTTTTTCATCCTGAAAAACAACGTAGACAAAATATACATAAATTTATTAATACTAAATATCTGCTGCGCAGTATCACTACTTCTTCTTGCCTTCTAAAAAAAAAAACAAAAAAATCGTGAACAAAATGATCCGAATTAAAATGTTTAATACGTACTTTTCTTGTAATTTTCCCATGCTATCTGCATTGACCAAATGCTTAATGGTCTCATATATCCTATCGATCTATAATGGTTTTTTGCATAAAGTGCTTCCGGTGTATCGAATATTAAACCGAAATCCTCAGTCATTGACTTAAACATACCACCAGCGGTTTCAAAACCTTCTTCAATCATACCCTAAATAATTTGAGTACAAAACATGTTTTAGTCGATTTAATAAATGATTTACTTCTTGTATCATTGTAGCAGCCAGTGCATAAGTTACACCAGTCCAAACCTCTTGACTTTGAATAGTAACTTTATCGATATTACCATTTATAAAACCATTAACAGCACCCATTTTACCATCACAAAAACGTAACACATTATTTTCATAAATCGTTCGTAAAGATCTTAGAACTTTAAATTTGGGCAGAATCTTAAAATAGATAGAAAAATGTAATAAATGCTATCTAATTCTAACACTTTTGTTACCGAATATTTATAATCTTCATCTGCACAAGCCAAATACCAATGGCCATTTAATTGATCCGACATAATACTCTTTTTCTGATCTTTTGAGCAGTCAAAATTATAATAGTCACCATTCCACAATTTGACATCGAAAGATTGTCTAGCTTTTTTCAAAATATTTCGATAGAAATCAGCTTCGAAGTCTTTTCTAATAGTTTCTGATATCTTGATCATACCATATATAGCGGCTAGCCATAACCCACCGCAATACGCACTAAAAACAGCATATTAAAAATGCAGTCTTATGAATTCAAAGTCATTATATTATCACCTTGTACCAGTCATTACCCAAGTATCGTAAGTTTGATCAGGATTGCCGGAATTTTCAATAACACCATCGTTATCTGAATCTTGTTTTAATGATTTTTGCATTATCATATGACACGTATCAAACATTTCCTGAATAAAATGCATTAACATGTATAAATATACATATTATGAGAGTTTCCTAGTATTTTTACCTCCCAAAATTTCTTATCAGTAACACCACCAATGATGCCATCTCGATAAGTTTGCAATACAAATTTTGAGTTTAAATCCCGCCAATTGCTTACATCATGAATTGGATATGAATTTATCAGATTAAAAGGATCTTCACCTATAATGCGTACATAAATTTTATGCCATTTATTTCACTTAGTCCTTAAATTAAACAAACAAACCGGGATCACCAGCATCATGTGGAACGCTATTTGCTTTTTTTCTCTCAACAGATTTTCCATCGAATAATTCCTCCACCTTATCTGGTATCTCGGCTAATACGAAGTCCCTTAAATCGTAATGCAAACATTTTTCCAGTTCCGGCCAATTTTTACTCAATACATGAGAAGCGTAAAAATGAACATCGTATGAATTATACATTCTATACTCACGGCCTTCTAGATAAGCGAAACGACCATATTCTTTTCTGGAAATTTAAATAGTACATTTATTTATATTAAATAAATGTTTATTTAAATTTTAAATTAATCTATTTAATAGTATATTTATTGTACTAAAAAAAGACCCATAGATCGTACCTAGTATCATTATCGGTAAATTTATTGGTCAATTCCTCATCTAGAGTTAACCACACAGCACCGCTATCGGTCAGAAAATAGGTTTCATTAAATAAAGCAGATTTATACCAGTCCGGTAATTGCCTAGCAAAAGAAAAAATAATTGACAAAAAAATGAAATTTGCAATATAACTCCTATTGTTAGCACCTATCGTTTAAAACATCAGTTTGCCAATCGTAGATGTTTTTCTCCCAAACTTCATAATTAGCAAAAGCGTAGTTTACGATTTTTAATGCCGCATTTTCTTTTCCAAATTGCTTGGTATAATATCTTTCAAAATAAATTAATATTTAGTCGTTTACAAAAAATAAATGTAATTTACAAACCGGTAATATTTCTTTTTAGAAGCTGCATACGTAACATTAGGCATATCCCACACCAACACCATTTCGACAGTTTGGTGTTGATTGGGACGAATCGTTGTTCGTGCCGATACTCCAACAGCCATTTCACCGAACGTATGTGGATTATTTGATCTTTCCACAATTTTATTAAATCTCCCATTTTGTTTAAGCTAATAAATGGGATACGATTCACAATTCTCATTTAAATATACTAGCATTTGATTCGATACCTGATTCCAAACTTGAGCTTCATTAACACCAGGAACAAAATTCAAACATTTCGTTATTGATACGTTATCTGCAGTTTTTACAGCTAAACCATAAGAACAAGGGTTTTTGTTTATTGTATGATAAAGAATTACGCCATCAACATTGTCATCTGAGAATCCTTTTGCGCTGCTAGTAGCTAAATAAAAATGTAGGTACCGTCGTTAGTTAATGTATTCAAATAAATTAAAAAACACATACATTGTTTATCAAGTTTTTTATTCCCAGTACCATTTTTGAATGTGAAAGTTAACGATACTATTTTTTCTTCGAATGACACATTTTCAATGTCCCAAACAAAAACTGCGCATGGTAAACAGCTATCCTATTGAATATTTATTATTATTAGCAATTCAGTATATACATTCTAGTCAATATATGTCAGCGATTTATTACCGTATAATTATGTGGAATAACAGGACTGACTTGACGACAGATTAATCTTATGCCATACTCGGACAGATCATATTCTGTCCATGATCTAGGATACAGGCCTGTGTATTGACATTTTCTTCCGTCGATGAGGCTTTGCCAAGACGGCATAGAAGATTTTCTTGAAAGTGGAAAGAGGTTTTCTTATTGATCATATAAGTAAATCGTTTTGGCTTACAAACTTACTTATAAGTTGATAAACAGCTTTGGAAAATTGTTGCAGTACGTTTATCTTTTATAGTAATAATAAACTGATCCGCGTCTACTGTATTATATTCGCAAATATCTGGTCGGAGCTGGAATCTGCAAAATTCCCCTTTAAAGCCACGCCCTATTGATCCAGAACCGATACCTCCAATAGGAACACCTAATCAAGAGCAATGTTTATATTAGTTATTTGCATTAAAGTTAGAATTATTTGTTCTGTGCATATATATATATATATATATGCCATGCTACGATAAAGTACTGCTTACCATACATTCTTTTAGCTCGTTCAAGTTTAAGATAATCCATGACAATAGATTTTCTCTTAATCTTTCTACTCATGTAGAACCATAAATACCTGAAAGCAAAATTTTATTTCTAATTCAAAATTCCATTGTAGTTAAATTAAAACTCACCTCAAAAGTAAGGGTAACAAAGTCCATATAATTTTTAATGAAGGCAAAAAATTCTGATTTCTATTCTCCGGATATTTGTGGTTTAACATTAATTTCAACCCATATTTTGGAATTTTCTGGTGTTCACTGAGTTTTTCTTCCATCATATTGGCAGTTTAATAGATTTTTTGTTACTAATAACTTAAAAAGCAAGAACTGAGAATCGGTACTTTTCATTTAATCATAATGCAAACATAGATAAACTTATAAACAAACTTCTTTGTCTACGAATAAAATATTTCACATACCTCCGTATTGGTAGTTTAAAATTTAAACTACTATTTAAACTTTAAATGTCTTACTGCCTTTAACTTCACAACTGTTAGTTAAATTCGTTTAGGTGTAAGTATCTACACTACATTCAATCACAATTTTTTATTTAAATTAAATGTGTCATTATTTGAATGCGCATAAACTAAAATAATATTTTAATCAATAATCAAAATTCCAAAATATGTATTCATTTCATTCATTTCATTTCTTAGTTTATTGTTTATTTTATTTATTTTACTCGGTCTAGCAACTCCGCAACTTACAACACATTTGCATCTTGCAACAATGTTAACTAACCTGTAAATTATGACGTAAAAATTTCTGGTAATTTCTGTCAAAAATTTGAAAAATCTCTTCATTTCACATGTTTTCGGCTATTCGAATTTTTCGTATATTGTAAATTAAATGACTTAAATCTGCTGAAACAATTTTTGGAACCATATTTTTCTGCGGTAGATAAACCAAGTTACGATTTTATGAAGTCTTCTAATTAATTGATCTAAGATTATTTAAATTGCTATTTAAAATAATTGATTTAAATTGAATCAATTGGACAGTGGGCAAATGGATTTTACTAATCATCGTTTTTTTATTGGTACTAAAAGTGGGGTACTGTTAAGTGAGTAATTTAAACATTTAGTAGTTTTAACATTGCCATTCTATATAATTTTCATTAAGGTTTACACAATAACTTTAAAACTACCGAGTTCTGGAAAACTGAAGGTAGTAGCGGAATTACTGTTATTGAAAATGGAAGAAATTCGGATGAGCTTGTATTAGGACATGAAAATGGTACCATCTCAGTATTTAGCATTGATAGCTCTACCGTAAATGAAACAATTACCGGCTTAGCGGGAAAAGAACGTATAACAGGTAAATTTTATTGAATTTAAAACAAATTAAATGAATTACAGATTAACGTTTTGGTTGCTTAGGAATAGGTGCATTGAATGACATAATTGTGTCTTCTAAACTGGATGGAGTGATAAATTTCTGGAATAGGGATGATGTTTATTCTTTCTCGATAAATTTACCTAGTGATGGGAGACTGAATGCAATGGTTTTACATCCAACAGATCGAAATTTTGCAGCTATTGGTGGCGAACGTAACGATTATCAATTGTGGGACCTAGATAACAAGAAAAACGTGTTTAAAGCTAAATCGGTAAATTTTACTGATCTGTTGATAAGCAAATCATCAAAGCGAATTGTTCCTATGAAGGGTAAAGGAACTGGGAAACGGGTTATGTTTTTATATACTATAATCCGTTCCAAATTCCTTGCCCTTTTGTAGGATTACTTCATACTGGATAGTATGTTTTTATTAAATAGCAGCTCAATGCAATACATTGGTGTTTCTTTTTTCATCGTGACGTTTGGTATATTCTTGTAAGTTCAATCTGGTGTTTTTTTGATGCAGTTAGGAAATGATATTTTACAACTTCCAATACCAACATCTATTAGAGGAATATGCTTTTTCGATAACGAACCCACATTAGGCGCTTGCTGTACAAAGGAAGGGCATGTACTGTTATACGATTCAAATGCACAGAGAAAACCAATTGTAAAGTTTCGGGAAGAAAAAGCCTCTTATACAACCATTAAAACAGCACACAGAGAAATGTAGTTTTTTTTTTTATTATTTAATTAGGGAATTAAAATTAATTCGATTTTACTTTTACCAGGCAAGTTATAGTTGGTACAACAAAGGGCTATATGCAAATTATAGATTTACGATCACCCGGCAAAGTATTAAAAACATTTACGAAGTTTTTGGGTAGTATTACGGGTATTGCTTGTGACGCAGAAAAGCCATTTGTTACGTCTGTTGGATTAGACCGATTTTTAAGGGTGTATAATTTGGAAACTAGCGAACTAGTGCAAAAAGTACAACTAACTATAAGATTATTAATTTTGATATTTTATATTGTATTTTTTCAGCGTTATTTACAACAAAATTTGAGTGCATTGCTAATTAAAGAAGTTTTTGAAGACGAAGAAACAGATCAAGGTTTAAATTCGAGTAAAGAACCACGAGCGCTACGAGCAAAAGCAGACTTACCCCACTTGTTAAATTAAATTTGAAATTTTTTTTTTTCAATATTTATTTTTTTTATTTTGTTTGTATAAATCTGAAGTTGTAAAAAAATGTCGAAAACACGTAAAATATTTGATCAAAATTTGTGTAATTTATTTTTATTTAATTCAAGTTTTTCATAAAACGGAGAATAACCTCTAATCGACTTCGAAACTTTTTTTAAACTGAAAATATTGTTTTGTTAAAAATAGCTAGGCCTACTGGATATTTTTTAGCCTTTTAAAAATTTATCACAAACAATTCGTGAACAACAAAGTTGTTTTCGTGTAAGGATTGATAAAAACCACACTGAAATTCATCGTTGGAATAAAAATTATTTTTTTTATTATAAATAAACAGTAGTTTGTGAAATAAATAAGTCGACGATTACCTACTATATATTACAAAAAATGAAATCTATATATCTAATCTAGATCTACAGAAAAATAGTTTACTTTAAACAAGTGTATAAACATAACTTAATGCTATTATTATATAATAAATATGTATAAAATTACAAAAATTCTTACACAAGTTAGTTTTCTAAAAATGTTAATAACAAACTACTAAGATCGCACTACTTTTTACTATTTATTTGGCAAGACTTTTTTTTTTATATGTTCTCGTTTCTGTTTTGAAAATTGTCTTTATCATATCCAGAAATCGATATCAAGAAATTATACAGTTTTTATCTTTATCATCTATGGAACCTTTTTTACTAGTTTTTCCTACTTGCGTTTGCTGACGTCTTCTGGCTATGGCAAGAGCATCATTTGGCACATAAGATATTCGAACACCTCCATACGCTCTTCTAGGTGGCAATTGATAATCTAAATCATCACTAGAAGAACTGGAAGAACACGTTGAACAATAACTTTCCGTATCATCTTCTCTTTCTGTATTCTGTCGCGAACTACAATCGATTTCAGTGTTAAATATTGATGTGAAATATTTCAAAATCACGTGTACTTACCTTGATGCTACATAGTTATCTGTAGTTCTTCTTTTTTGTATTCGGCCTTTTCTTTGAAGTGTGTCCACATGCCTCCGTTCTCGTCCACTGTAACTTTTACTTTTCGGAAAATGTTTAGATGCTTCCAATGTTGCATTATCCATTTCGTCTGCTTCAAATGCTTCATTATCACCTTGAAATCGAACACTTAAAAGTCCTCGAATTTTTTTAGTAGGCGATCCAGGCGTTGTGGACGTACCACACGTACTTTCACTAGATGGTTGTAACTAGAAAAGATATAATCGATAACAATAACTATTTATGGTAGTATGGTAAAAGTATTTAGGAGTTGAATTCGATTCTTACAGCTAATTCTGGCATGCTACTCGCATGCGCACTTATTTGCTCCAGGCCTTTATTGGTATGATCGCTAATCTCTTTTGTCTCTTCGGTGTGATTTATTCTATCCGTCCAATCATCTAGTGATAAATCGGCTAAGTGTAATGGTTCTCTACTTCGATCTCTGGCACACAATAACTTTTCTAGGTCCGGTGAATGAGTGGTCGTATTACATCGTTCCAGTAATAATCTAGAATTAGTATTGATTTTTAATCAAAAACAATACTGCGAACGCAGTATAATGGCAATAATAATACAGAGTTTTTATGCCGTCGAAAATAACGTCACATTTTGCCAAAGTGATCGTTATTTGTCAGAAAAATAACCATACCTACAGTTAAAGGTTGCTTATTTCAGAACTGCGCATGCGCAAAATGACGACGCTCATAATAAAATCGCGAAATAATGACCATAAAAACCAATACCAACACTATTTACCTATCTAAATTTCGTTCTAATAAAACTCGATCCAATCCTTTTTCTTGACCGACATCTTTATTAGTTTCAAATTCCTTATCTCCATTATCCGATGGTGTTGGTGTACTTGCCAATGATCCATCAGGTTTCGGACTTCTTTGTAGCACTCTACGACCCATTCGTGGTGATCGAATCGGTGACGAAGAATGACTTAAATTTTGTAAAGCCGATGTTGAATGATAGGGAGCTGAAAGCGTGTCGGCAGCTGTTACACTATGATTGAAAGGTTCACAATTGTCATCATATTGTCCGAGATGACTTGATGGGGGTGTTCGTAAATCGGGTGGACTGGATGGTGAACTAGTAACTGGTGAATGAGTTGGTTGAGTACGTCGTGTTGATGGTGAAGCTGGTGGTGAACTAGTTTCACTTGGTGAAGGTAAATGATCTTGTTCGGAAACATTTCTTGCTTTGTTTTGACGGGGTAATCTGTGTAGGAATCAAATGGTTCGTATAACGAGATTAATTTCATCCAAATCAAAAAAATAAAATAAAAATAAATAAATAAATACCGTGTGCCTGGTCCACTACTATCTGACGGTGTTGGAGGTTCTCCTTTACTACAGGCGATCGAACAATAAATCGCTCCACGCCTAGGCAAAAATGGTCGACCCAATAATGATGTTTGGCATGTGTGACAACAAAAACATGTTTCCGTTGCATGCCAGTGCTGTCCTTCATGACTCATTTGACCTTGATCGACTCCAATTGGTTCGCCGCAACTATCGCAGTACTCAGCGAACATCGCATCAAAACAATGAAGACAATACGGTCGTCCATCTCTCATTATGTATCGTTGTCCACCTAATTGCCGCTCGCATTCCGAACATGCGAAATGTTTCATATGCCATGCTCTACCTTCTGCCTCTGTACATTCGTCTGCCAAAATTATCTGATAAGATAGAAACATCGATTATTAGTATAAGAGATGATGATGAATTTTTCGGTAATTTTCACCTCATCGCAAGCACTACAACGTGGCTTAATCGTCTCAGCATGATGTCGTCCACAATATAATCGGCCTTCTTTGAAGAAAAAAATAAGATCAACAAGTAGCTCCCTGCAAACACAACAAACAAAACATGCCGGATGCCAAACGGTATTTGGTCCAGCTCTGGATGCGTATACACCAATATCATTTGACGATAATGTTTCTGAACACTGGAATTTCATAGAATAATAATTAATATACAAATTTGTTTAGTTAGTTTTTGTTTAATAATTAATTATCTAATGCTAGTAATCAATAGCAGTATCGAAGGATTCTTCAATTAATTTTAATTTTCTCATGAAATTGTATATGTGAATATTACTCAGTTTGATACAATGTTGAACGATTGGTGGTCTGCCGTACATTAGGCAAATGCAAACTGGACGAACGATATAAATGATGGTGGTCCCTGAACATATAACTATGACTTTATAGTATTATGCTTGGTGGCTGAGTTTTTACAGCCGTTGGACTATTGATTGCCTATTAACTGTTTACCCATTCTTGTTTTTGCTTCTGAAATCTATGCCGTATATAATTTTAGACTGCAGCATCGAATCTAGCCGCGGGAAACGACAGTAAATTCAAACAAGGGAATAAGATAATATGCACTGTGTACGTACAGTAATTGCGAAAAAAATTTCATTTTTTTTAAGTAGACCGGCGGCAGCTAACTGAAAGAAGAAATAAAGAAACCCCAACGAAGAAATTTATGTCCGGTAAACGCAGCTATTAGACGTCATATTTGCGATCTTTAATACTCCGCTTGGGTTATTAAACCACTTTTATTGATAATTACCGCTTGATAGCTAAACGAACGGGAATGTGTATAGCTCGAGTTAAGCTTCTTCTTAATTAGAAGTGGTTTTATAGCAGTATTTTCTTATTTGATATAAGATAGAACTTTGTTATACACACATACGAAATTCTAATTAATGCAAAATCAATTTGTCGCATATTAATCATTTCGAACAATAAACAAAATGGAATATTATTATATAATTCTATACTTTTTCTACGACCATCGTTATTAAAATTAATGTTAATTAAAAAAATTTATATAAAATAGCCCAAATTAAATTTCATAGACCTGGTCAATTTGATATAACAGTCCAATTGTATTGTCTATTAAGCGTCATACATTTATTGATAAAACTAATTGTTTCGTTAAATTTATTGTTGTATTTTACATGTATTATTTCAGTTCAAATTTTATTTTATTTAATAATTACAAAAAGTAGAAAAAAACTTTACTATCAATATAATGCAGTGTACATTGATCACATGTATTTGCAGTTGCCGATGATTGTTAGGCAATCAAAAGTTATATGCATACTTAAATATTTATTTAAACTATGAAAATTGAAGAAATATTTACGATTTCATGATATGTTATGAATCATTTTTTACATTTTTGTATTTGCAATGTGGGTTTCAATTATTTTTTAGCTTGATTAAAATAATTTTAAGTTTTTGCATTTAATACAATTAGTTTTGGTATTAAAATCTAGGCAGGCGCTGGTCTACGTTGACTAATGTGAAGTCCTGAAATCTTTTAAATGTTTAATTTTTGCTTTTAGCAAGGAAAATGTTTATATTTTGTTGCTAAATCATATTTCCCCATTATTCCTTTAATAATTCAATCATAATTGCATATATGTAAGCGCATCTATTTGATTTACTGATGATTTATTTTCCGTCACTAGTGACAAAAGTTAATCATTTTTATATGGTCGTAGAAAAATGTTTTCTATTCATAACAAAACCGCACAAAAGAGCATCATAGTCATACATTAGCATTACGTGAGATAATATGCGCCTGTAATTATTTTATAAATAAATGCAACAAGAATCTAAATACATAAATTAATTGTTTACGGACATTTGACAACGAAGATAAACACGGAAGTAGCTCAATGCAATTAAAATAATTTGACGTTTTCTCGAGAAACTACTCAAATGAATTATTAATCTTTCTAAAGTCCTGTCATTTTATATATGGATATATACCAAGCACGATTGTAGAAAAACATATTTTATACATTGATTTAATACTATATCTTGTATTTTGCTCGTATAATCTATTTCACAACTTTTTGACGTGTCTAGTCGACTACAACTTGAATTCTTATTAAGAATTATATCGACAATAAAGCTTAATTTCATTAGCCATTTTACCGTAATGAAATGTCATTTTCCATCATTGCCTATATGTATGTCACATCTTCTAAGATGATTGTACTAAAATTACATCTTTGACCGTACAGTCTTAAACTTAAGCTATTGTTAGCTCCATTTATTTTAACAGATTCTCATTATTAACGTTAATTATATGAAACGACGGTTCATTCCTTTGTATCATTGAGGAGGTCAAGCGAAACAAACTGCTCTTTTAAAGGGTTTTGTGTTCTATTCTATTAGGTTTAATTGCTGGAAGATGTTTAACTTTGGAATTGAAATTGTAAAACGAGATTCCGTTTATCGTTGGCAGACATGAAAATAATTGGCAGCTGTCAATTAAAATTTGATTTGAAAAATTGGCTAAAAATGTGTACTGTGTAAAAAAAAAAACGAATCAACAAATATATTGTCGTCTTTTTTTTTTCGATTTTGAAAACAAAAAAATACTTTGTTTTCCACCATCGAAACCGGATTGAACGAGAAGTTTTTCCGAACTGGACAAAATCATCTTTACCGTACCATTTGCAACAGACAGATTTATGGGAGTTGTAGATCTTCGCCCCTTTTTTTTGGAAAATGCCATCGGCCGATATGACGCCCCCTAAACTTTTAATGGATATAAGAGCATATGTTCTCCATGTAGAAATCGATAAATTATGTTGGTCATTGGTATTGGAAAATTAAATAGAAAACATTCAAAAAAATGATATTTTACGTCTAATATCTAGCTAAACATTTATTTAAACACTCAAACAGTAAAGATAAAAAAAAAACAAAAAAAATGATAATGCAAATTCTTATCGAATTATACTAAAATGATCCGACAGACTTCTGCTGGCAGCAGAAATGATATAGACTTATCTCAAGGATGATATATGAGAAGGAGGGACCATTCGCGTGAAAAAGTAGGCTAACCAGCAACTTTTTATAGATTTTGCGAAATTATTTAAAGTGCAGAAGGCGTATCCTGAAAGATTTATATGAAAAAGGGAGAAAGCCCTCTCCTTATATAAAGATCAAGTAATTCAATTGGAAAATTCTCGAGATGATACGTGGCGAAAAATAGATTCAAGACAATAAAAATAATAACCAGCTTTTACTGATGAAATGTGTACGCTATACATTTGCATTCATTAATTAGGAACAAAAAAGAAGCAAAGAAATCAAAAACAATAGGAAATGTGATAAAGCATTTTATGAGCAATTTTGCCCCTTGTTAACCATTCAGAAAAATATATTAAAAATGCACAGAGGCTCTTATTATAAATAACTAAACGTTAATTTTTTTCCCAGACATATTCCGGTGTTTAATTACATAGTATTCCATAGAGAACGAAAAATACGTTAACCAAGAAACAAATTGCCATTTTATTCGTTATAAGGCCCCCGAGTAAGCTTTGGAAGTTAATTAGAAAAATGTAAATTAGTTTGTTCGGATCCTTTTGTTTCGTTGGAAATTTTCAACTGAGAGAACGATAAAGTGGAATGATTTCTTTTTTTTTCATTTTCCTTCGTCTTTTTTTTTTTCGCTGAATTTACGGGGTGAATATTATTTACTCTTCTAGGAATGTCATTCTTCAACATTGCTTCAATCAAAGCACGGCGAAATATTTCATAATATCTCTAATTCGTTTAATCTTTTGTATGGTCTAATTTCATGTGACTTTATTTTAAATTAATTTTTATTAAAAGGTTCCTGTTTATACGTATAATATTATACAATATAATATTATTCGTATGATAATAAATCTGACCTTAAATTGTCATTGAAAATAGCGAACTATTTGAAACGCAGTTTCTGAATTGTTACGGAGTTGAACAGTGAAGAAAATCTTTTTACCATACAAAAATGATGATTAGCTTTCGTCACTATCTAGTCTATACGAAAATTTAATTTCCATCCCCAGTGATGTAATAATCCATAACTGATTAATTTGCTTAGCAAATCAAATAGATGCACTTACTTATATACAGTTATGATTGAATTATTAAAAAAATAATGGGAAACATAGAAACAACATTAAAAAC
The DNA here is from genome assembly GCA_949748235.1 of Platypus cylindrus. NCBI lineage: Eukaryota > Metazoa > Arthropoda > Insecta > Coleoptera > Curculionidae > Platypus > Platypus cylindrus. The sequence continues at coordinate 1,500,814 of OX456492.1, forward strand.
AACAGATTTCAGGACTTCACATTAATCGACAAAGACGCTGCCTAGCGCTTTCCTTGATTTCAAAACCAAACCAAACCATACCAATCCAGGCCAATTCAAATCAGGCCAAACCAAACCCAAGTGTTGAACTAGTGTTCAATTAGTATTGAATTAGTGTTGAATTAGTGTTCAATTAGTATTGAATTAGTGTTGAATTAGTGTTGAATTAGTATTAAATGCAAAAAATTAAAATTATTTTAATCAAGCTAAAAAATAATTGAAACACACATTACAAATACAAAAATGTAAAAATGATTCATAACATTTCGTGAAATGGTAATCATCGCCAACTGCAAATACATATGATCAATGTGCACTGCATTATAATATTAATGTAAAGTTTTCTTCTACTTTTCGTAATTATTAAATAGAATAAAATTTGAACTGAAATAATACATGTAAAATACAACAATAAATTTAACGAAACAATTAGTTTTATCAATAAATGTATGACACTCAATAGTCAATACAATTGAATTTTTAGATCCAGTTGATGAGGTTTATGAAATTTAATTCTGGCTATTTTATATACATTTTTTTTATTGGTTTTAATTTTAATAACGATGGTCGTAGAAAATGTATAGTATCATACTCGTTGAAAATCATTTTCCGAATCTGGCGAACATTACTAACTTCGTCTCGTTTAGTAAACTGTTCTCTCGATAAAAGAAAATTCTATTTTCGTCACTATAGTGTAATAATATACTATTAAATGAATCTGACAGCACATAATCGAATTTTAACAAAAACATACTCCAACAGAACTTACAGAATCACATCGAATAATTCCAGGTACTTGACGTACTGTTCCTCTACCCAATGCTTCCCTTTTCCTTTGAGCACTGAATAACCTGAGTTCCTTTCTTTCTTCGTCGCTTAATGCATGACAATAACGCACCTCATTATCATGCGGTGGTAATTGTTGTAAAAGCTGTCTGACCCTGTAACGTTCACCCACACTATTCACATAAGGTACCTTGTCTTCGGGAAGTGCGCTAAAGTAAAGATGGACCTGAAATAAATAACGCAAATGATTTTGGATCTTAATCGCAATGATATCACGAACATACTTGATCTGGTCGTAAACCAGGTGGAACCCAAGTATATTCCTCTAATGCACATCCGCTATCATCGTCACTTTGCGAATGCCTTTGAGGATCCAGACTTCCTGGCGGTCCGAAAGGCGATCCTTTGCCTAGGAATCGATCACCCACTGTATGTTCTGTTGCCAATTTCGCTCCTAATGGTGATATGTTTGGTAGACCTTGTGTAGGATCCCGTGTAGGTGGTATGGACATTTGGCTGGTTTCAGGTGATGGACGACTTCGATAGAGAGGTCTGAAACAAGTTTTTTTTTTTTATGTCGATTATCTTTGCTTTTAATTAGGATAATGTTATGATATTTGTCAATTGCGTGAAAAAAATTCTATTAGCATTAATTACTGACTATAACGTTAATGAGTGGTACCTATTTAGGTGTAGTAAACCTGCGTCCGCTACAATTAATCAACGGAGAAAAAAAAAACACTGTTCTGTCCTATTTATACTTTTTTTAGTCAGTGTTTCTGTTGAGCAGGTTACTCCCGGTAGGTCCCGAAAATTGAATCAATTAACGTTAATAAATTCACCATTACGCTAATATCACCGAAGGTATATTAAGTCCTGTTTAACGGTTAGTTAAAACAGTTCATAATGGCCTCCACTTTCGATACGATAATGGCCGCACTCTTATCATATGCGATAGAATGATGGACGCGATAAGGCGTAAATTTTTACGTTGCTCTAAATTTGAGCAACGTCTTATAATTGCTATTGCTGTTACTTCATTTTTATGTTTTATTCTGTTTATATGTTTAGTATCAAGGAAAAGTGATGGTAAGTGAGAAAAAAATAATAATAATAATAATGATTTTTTTGATATTCACATCAGCAGTTAGTTAGTAAAACCGTTTTGCTTATTCAATTAATCTAAACAGTCAATTGATTTAGAATTATTAAGGTGTGGTAGTTTGAAAACTAGTCGTCGACAAATCAGATTTTAATAAGCAATTAAATCATTTGATTTATATTTCCCTATATGTGAAATCATTCAGGAAAATTCAATTAATTGAAATTTAAATTAAAGATGTAGAAAACGTCTGTCTGACACAAGAATGTATAGAGGCATCGAATCATATATTAACATCAGTAGATGCAAATGTTGATCCCTGCGACGATTTCCATCAATTTGTTTGTGGAAAATTACTGAATTCGGTAAGAGATAATTCGATAAATGCGGGTTTGGAAATGAAGTATAAAAATGCCCTTAATAAAATACTGACCGAAGAGGTGGCCGACGAAAGTAAACTACCGAATAGTTTAAAGTACCAAAGACAGGTAATGTTGCATGTAGTTTAATGGAAATTTATATATTTGGTGTCTCCACTAGTTCTATAGGCTGTGTTTGGACAAAACGGCCATAGAAGATGATCAGGATCGCGCTTTTTTAAATACTGTCCGATTCATTTTTGGTATAACATCACCGATTGGTTTAATGGCACCGAAACCTGAAGACGATCTCCACTGGACTGAAATCATGGTTAGAGCTCGGCATTCGGGAATGATTTTTAATTTTTTCGTCGATGTTGGTATTATAAAAGATTACAATAACAGTATCACCTATTTAAAGGTTCGAAAAAAAAAAAAAATTGAATAAACTTAAAATTAATGTCAACCATAAGATAAAAGGATTGCCGACTATTAGTTCTTCCTCTAGACTCTAGAGGTGATAGTAAAATATAATAACATCCTAATCAAAATATATTTAATTCAAAATCCTATTAGTTCTGTCAATCTTAATCAACCAACCGCTATTATATAATAAACAGTTTTCGCTTCTATGAAGTTAAAACGACATTAATTTTTTTATTATTGCAAAATTAAATTGAAACTGTTCATAAATTGATAATGTCCTGTTTTCAGCTTGGACTTCCACCGACTGATATATTTAATAGAAATGTTTGGCGTGAAGTTAACTTACAGCATATGCTTAAAATTGCCGATAAATGGGGTCCCAGTACGATTACGTCGACATGGGAATTAAGAAAAACGATCGAATTCGCAAGGAATCTTAATAGTGTACGAACCGCTTCATAAAACGTCGTAGTTAACATTTTTTCGGCATTATTTAACATGACTTGTTGTTTGTAAATTAATTAATCGATGACCGTAAATTAAAGGGAACCATTAATTAATTGCATACAAATGTTTTCCAGATCGTTGAGAAAGCTGATAATGACATGGCTAATGTCACATTTGAGCAGCGAGTAATGAGCATTGGCGATTTAAAAAATAATAACAATTATTTAGGTATTAATTGGTTGACATTGATGAGAAATATTAGTGGCCTAACATATCTGCAAGAGGGCCATAGAATTGTCAATTCGATTTCCTATGATTATTTAGCCGATTTGAATGTTTTGTTACATAAAACTCAACCGAAGTACTAGCACGCAATGATTATTTTAACAAATGTCAATAATTGTTTATCGTACCCGCAGATATTGGACAAATTATATTACTTTCTTGTTCGTACATGACTACTACAGATATTTAACTGATTACATCGAAGATTCTTGGAAAAATGTATTAAATCTACCGGAATATCCTAAGCGAAAAGAATTCTGTTTTATGGAAGCTATAGAAAAGCAGGTTTATAGTATTACTGTTGATTCTTAGCTAAGCAATTTTTTTTTTTTCCCAATAGATTTCCGGATGTACTCGAAGTCGAATATGTTACACGATCGGTACCACTGGAGAAGCATAAACACGTCAACCAAATTATTGCAAACATGAAACTCGAATTAAAACACGCCATCAATCGAAATCGATGGATGGATGATGAAACGAAGAAAATGTTCGTTCAACATATCGAAAAAATCATTAAAATCGTCGGTTGGCATGAATCGCTTCTATTCAATTTGACCGGATCTGATCTCGACTATGTAAAAAAAAAAACTGAGAGAAACCATTTTTCGAAATATAATTAAAACCGATCGTATTGCAGTTTGCGCCCAGAGTTTCAACTGCAATTGAAATGATTCAAGAACTAGTTAAATTTGATTTGAGTTTAGAATACCAAGAAGTTGGAGATATACATTATCATTTTGAAGAGGATCTAGCGAAAAAACCAATGGTTATGGTTAATGCTTTGTATTTGAATTTTGCTAATACAATCAGTAAAAAAAACATCCGTTATTTATATATTACAAATAACTAGTTATTGTTATATTTTTAGTTTTGCCTGCACCAATGCTTTTTTCACCGCTCTACGGTTTAAATCGGCCCGAATATCTAAACTATGGTGCAGTGGGTCATATAATTGGACACGAACTATCTCATATACTAGCAAAATCGACCGTAATTTGGAAAACGGTAAAAGAAGTCACTCGATACGATTGGCCAATGGCAACCGAAAATAAATATCAAGAGGAAATTCATTGTTTAGTTAATGAATATCATAATTTTGCAAAAAGCAAAAACTTAGATACGTCCAGAGTAAGAAAAATTCAATTGATTTTATTCAATTTATTATTTATTTTGTATTTTCTGAATAGTATAACGGCGAAACAGCACTAGAGGAAAACGTTGCTGACGTTACTGGAATCAATTTAGCTTATACAGCCTATAGTAATTGGCTGAGCGAAAATAACAACTGTCCAGAACAATCACTACCAGGTAATAGATAATAAACAAATTTAGGCTTGTAAAAAGGAAAATTTCAACAAAAAAAGTAAATGCGCATGCGCACTATCAAAGCAGCTACGCTATTCAGACGCATGGCCTGCTGCTAGTTTTTCAATTGAAAACTACTCTCTGCTGCACCGAATCTAATGTTCTATAACCGATTCTAGGTGTAAAATACACACCGAAACAAATTTTCTGGATTATGGCTAGTACGTATTTATGTCTGGATGACGCACTAGACGATACACCAGACGAAGACGAAGTCACCCATGGTATTAACAGTTTCCGTATCATTAGTTCTATTAAGAATTCGCCATTTTTCGCGGAAGATTTCTCTTGTCCAGCCGATTCCAAAATGAATCCGGTTGATAAATGTAGAATATTTGCTTAGATTATTGACTAATAATAAGTCAACAGCTATCAATAGATAAAATATAATTGATCTGTTAAAATAAGCATTAAAAAAGAAAAAAATTAGTTATAGTGGGGTTTAGTTGGAATGTTATTTTGCTGGTCAATTTAGGAGTTAAATGTTTAAGGAGTAAGTTTATGTGTATTTAGCTAATACTTATTATTATGTATACAGGATATTTTTGAAAAAAAAAAAAAAACAAACAAATGTATAGCCTGGCTCGTCCAATTGCCTGCGATAAATATTAGCCACTAATATTTATCTCTCTAATAATTAGAGAGAAGATGTTTTGTAATTACTTTTTATTAAAAAAATAGATATATTACTTTGTACATTATTTTTTTTTTATATTATACAATTTAAAAATAAAGAATTTGTTTCCACTCAAAATTTTATTTATTTTTTGTGATTCATGTGAATGAAAGAAACAGTACTACCTATTTGCTGATATATGCTTATAGTACGTAATGAAAGTGACTCTTATGTAACCCAGAGTTTTTTATGCCTTCCTTATTTCACTTTTACGATTTCTGAATGAAAAAATTCGTGTATTAAACGATTTTTATAACTTTCAATTGCCATACTATAAACTCGTTGAATATGAAGAAACATAACCTTTAAAAAACCCATTCACTTCTAATTAATTCATTACATTGAGAATACAATAATTATGCCATCTAGATTAATTTAATTGAAATTGACAGAGAGCATATGATGTGACTCATTAATTGCTTAATTACTTATTAAGCAATTAAACAAAATGGAAGCTTACGTTTCATTTTTATTGAATATTTTCCAATTTTGTTACATTGTATGATTTAAAGAGCAATCAAATAAGCGCTTCACGATTAAATTGTTGATTAAAAATTTTAGATTTCCACTCGATTAATCGATAACAATTGTATAAACGAATTGACTTTTCTGCTTGATTTTTACCGATTATTTTCTCTAAGAATCAAATGACCAAACACGATTGGCTCTATTCGAAAAAATTCGTTCCAAGGTTTTTGTTATTCATGTGAATATATTCGCTCATCAATCTATTATTATTATTATTATTTTTTAATTTTCAACGAAACGTACGTGATGCTGTTAACTTTACACAACGATATTATTATTATTATTGAAATTTTCCGTGTTTTTTAAATGGTTTTGCATGTGATGAATAGTTAAATTGATTTTTTGTATTATTATTATTATTATTATTACTAAAGAATGTTCTAGTGAATAGAAGAAAAGAATTCGAATGTTTAACTACTCACTAAGTAATAGAAAAAAAAAATGAGTCAATTCGATGGATAGATATCGTTTTTATCTATTCTTTCTGATCGTAATAGTACCGTCAAATGTTAAAGTAATAACAATTTATAATCTAAACTATGTTCGGGTTTAATATGTTATTTAAGAAAGCTGTTACACACGCAGTGTGATACTTCGGGGCTACGTCTCCACATTAGCTATACATATTAATTTTTCTACGATAGTCATAATATCTCATGTTAATTTATGATCGGATATACCTGTAGGGATTCGAAAATTATTTTCATTTTTATAAAGAGAAAATTACACCGATTTTTCAAGCTAAATGCCGTCTTTTTTCCCTTTTTTTTTATTTGGTTAGTTGGTTGGTAAGCTTCAGCTTCCAGAGAACAACAACAACAACAAAAAATTTATATAAATCATTTAGCGTTCATTAATTAGTGATCATATCTTAATGTAAATCTTGAACAATTAATCTAATGAAAAATGTACATGCTGGTTCATGGCTGCCAGTCAATTAAAGGCAAACGAACAATTAATATTTCTTTCATATGCCTATAATAACATATAAAAAAAGAATAGGCTGCCATTTTCACGATTTGCTCTTTTATTTTTGTTGTTTATCGAAATCGTATCACCAGGTTAAAAAAAAAAAAACAAAAAATGAGAGAAAATAAATAACACTTTTTGGCAAATCATCTAATTTGCGTCAAGAAAATTGCTTCCAAAAAATAAAAAAATAAATATATTGGCGGATATCAACCGGTCATTTATGAGCGAGAGTGGAATTAGCATAAGATCAAGCAGCAGCAGCAGCAGCGTCTGTTTCGTCTGACCTGAGACCTCGGGCTACAATAGCGAAATGATGAAGCATCAATTTTTTTGTTTTTTATTTGTATTCGAAAATGGGTAGGTCTGAGTGAAATTAATGCTTCGTCCATTGGTTTAGCTCCTGTATGATTTTTTTTTTCCTGCGAAGAACTGGTTAATAAAATTCGCTAAACACAAAAAGTGGACTTGTCAGCTAAAATTGTATCAAAACATATTATTAATGTTCAAATGCAAGCAACTGGTGTGTAAATTTATCTATTTTTATTGATGTTTAAAGTGCTAAATAATTATAGTTTAATACCAGAAAGAATTGACGCCTTTTAATTCGATAGCAAAAACCTTCGCCTAAATATTTTATAGTACATACATTTAGATGATTGTGTAGCATTTAAATTTGCGAAGGCGTATGTAGAAAATCAGGTTAACATTTCCTTGATATGGGGCCGCCATAATGTGCAGCACATTCGCAATGACTCAGGCATATTACATAATGATATAAAAATACTCCTCATTCTTTTATATGTATATACATATAAACAGAGAGAGAGAGAGTGGTACCATTCGCTCATTTTCATATAAATCATTAACATCGAAGATAAATCGTCGATTATTTATCCGTGTGCCTTGTTTCAAACAGATCGAGATATATATAAATAATAAGCGCATTTCGAATAAGAAAAATCATTAACTAACATCGTTAACGAACTAGTTTCCTTTTTGCTATGCGCTGCTGATGGTCAATACAAGTCGGTGCACTTTTACTTAGGACAACTTATGACGTTTACACTGACCTAAGTATAAATTAATTTCAAAAACTTCACATGCAAAAGAATAATAACGAAGTAAAGAAAATGTTAGTCTTCGAAAAATAAATCGAAAATCTTACCGAACTTTCACTATTGAGCGCAATAATTATAGGTGCTATTTAACGCCTGAAGGTGTTACGAATTGTTCTCATTTTGTTTGTTTAAATAGCGTTACATAAGGCAAACTGTTTGCCTTATCTAATTGCCTTAACTAATGCTACAAGTAGCACCGAGTCATCGAAACTTATAGCTTGCTTCACTTGCTCTTCAGTTTATTTTATTATTTCTCTCGTTGACTTGTTATTTTCTCACTATAGATACGTAAACATATTAATTCCCCTTTTCTGTATAAATATAATTAATATGTAGAAATGCTGAATAGCAGCAGCAAGCAGCAGGCTTTCATAAACTTTATACAACGTTTGACTTTTATTATTATTTATCGACGATAAAACTATCTTTAAGCTTTTTTAAGCCTATAGAAAACTTTCCAAAAATATCATAATTTTAAATTCCATATCTTATATGTTACCGAATGAATGCCAAATGGATTAAAATAACGAATTTATTGCTGCAATTTTCTTATTAAAGAAAATTAGTTTTTGAATAAAAATAGATTTTGATCATTATCAAGTTATAAATAATTAAAATATCGTCACCGTGTGTGTAAATTATTAATATTCATAATGGTATACTGAATACATTTCCGCAAAAGCAAATATTATTTCTTACGGTTATAGCTATACTATAGAGACACTGAAACGTTTAAAAATCACGTTAAAAATCGTTCTGTTATTTAATCAATCCATGTTCCTCATTATACATACTTATAAAACAAACATACCGTCCTAAACACACATTGAATTCGAATTTTACAAAGGTTTCTTATTGACTTTATCATCCATTGGTTTGGAGCGTATTCTCTCTCATATACGGACAAATATTTAATTTTATTTTCCTTCAAAGAATTCGAAATGTAAAGAATATAGTAACGTTATTTTGTTGTAGAAAATCGGTTTTATACATCAGATTTCTAACTGTGAACACTAGTGAAATAGTTTACTTAAAGTGTGGATTTATCTGCGTAAAACTTTCGGGTTAAACTAGTGAGCGTACAATTTCCCGCCTCACTGTTAATGAACCCTTTAAAAAGTACATAATAAATATTTACGGCCCGTAATATTTATCAACAAATTTCATAGAACAACCTATAGCTGATGATGTCTTTTAGTTCTACCATTTATTGTTCGAGAAACCATAAACATGTAAATTAGTTTTTGTTTTATATGTTTAAAATTAGAATCTGTTCGTTCGTTTTGCGTTGGACGTGATTGAAATGCAATAATAAAAAAGAAAAAGCGAAGAGAGGCAATCGTCTAATTCAATTTGCTTCATGTCGTTCATAAATAATTATTTGCAAAATACTGTTCGAACATATTGTTGCTATCAGAGTAGAAGAATTATGTACATATTCGCATTGGCAGTAAATAAAACAAATGCTTGTGGCGTGCTTATAAAACGATTATTAAACAAAATAAATAAAACTGCCATCGTTCTGCTTGATGCTTCGATATGGATCGTTCCTAGACGAAATCATTTGATATTACGAAATGACAGATTTGTTTTCGCTATGAAAAAAAAATTAATACATAAAAAAAACTGCGTTATCATCGTGAGAATATCTGATAATAATTCACTTTGTGGTTTTACCGGCAACAAAAACTTCTTTTTGTTTTTTTCTACTTTCTTTTTACCATTAGAAGTTTATGTACCATATACGTATGCGTGTACCTATGTGAAAGTTGGAATCTATGAATTTCAATTTGACGTTGTTTATAGTGTACTGAGTTAATTATTTAATAAATTATACGTGTAATTATCATGGTATTGTGATCATTGAAATAGGCAAGATGCTAAATAATCTAGCAGATACGTTTTGTTCCCATATATGTATAACAATGGGAATATTACATTGAATATTAAGTTTATTAATAAAAAAAAAAAAATGAATAAATCAATGCAATACGTTGCATGGTTTCATGCAACGTATCAAATAATATGTAACTTTTACACAACTAACGAGGCATTTTCTATCTATATGATGTTTTGCTTGTGCAGCCATTTATTTTCCAACGTCAAAGTGAAGATAGACCAATAAAAGTTAGCGGGAATCCAATCATAAACAATCTGTACCGTTAAAGTGACAAGCGCAAAAACAATTTTTGCATAACGCTAAAGTAACTAATTGACTGCAGGTTCAGTAACGATGAAAAAAAAAAAAGAAAAAAGAAGCTATTATGTGAATTATATAATCTGCGATTTATCGTTTAATTAAAATGACACATCAACGTTTTTCGGTAGATTTAAGCTATACTAATAATGCCATCACAATTAACATATTTCCTTAATATTCTTGATATTATCTATGAACTATTTAAACGGTTTATAAATTCTATGATCACACATAATAATTAAAAAAAAAGAAAAGAAAAAGAATTATGTTAAGCAGGTACATAGTTGTCCTGCCCATGCTACCGGTTTCAGTTTCAACACGCCAAACGGTACCTCATTTATTTATTTATTTTTAATTTTGTCCTTTTAATTTTTTTTTTTTTTTTCGTTATTTTTATTTTATGATTTTATCGAAGCCTTCATTAACCAGTTCGGATGGATTAAACTGTCTCGCTATTACCTCTTTCAAAGCAGATAACTTCTGTCACAAATATCGACATTGAGAGCAAAAAAATTCGCTATTGATCGATGGATGAGCGATAAGTTTTTTTTGTCTAGGGTATTTTTTCAGTTGAAATTGTTGAATGATGAATGTCAGTGGTATTTGTGACTTGAAGGGAATTTTTCTCACCATGGAATTTCGAAGCGAATAAATTAAAAAAATCTTGCCTTGTCAGCTCGAGGGAAGTTTATTTTGTGGAAGGAAATTGAAATTGAAAAAATCTTTTTATCACCATATAAAAATGATTAACTTTCGCCACTATCTACGCTACGTGAAAATTTGATTTAAGTCACCAGTGACGTAATAATCTATAACCTTAACTTTCGTTACTACCAAATCATTAGTAAATCAAATAGATGCACTTATATATATACAATTATGATTGAATTATTAAAAGAATAATGGGAAAACATGATTTAGCATCGAATTATAAACATTTCCCTTTTTTAAAAGCAAAAAAACATTTAAGACTTCAGGATTTCACATTAATAGACGCAGACGCTGTCCAGCGCCTTCTTTGATTTTAAAACCAAAACTGATTGTATTAAATGCAAAAACTTAAAATTATTTTAATCAAGCTAAAAAATAATTGAAACCCACATAGCAAATACAAAAATGTAAAAATGATTCATAACATATCGTGAAATGGTAAATATTTCTTCAATTTTTAAAATTTAAATAAATGTTTATTTTTGCATATAATTTTTGGTTGCCTAACAATCATCGGCAACTGCAAATACATATGATCAATGGTCACTGCATTATAATTAATGTAAAGTTTTTTTTCTACTTTTTGTAATTATTAAATAAAATAAAATTTGAACTGAAATAATACATGTAAAACACAACAATAAATTTAACGGAATTATTCGTATCATCAATAAATGGTCACTGCATTATAATATATAAAATCTCGAGGGATGTTAATTTTGTGGAAGAAAATTAAAATTGAAAAAAATTTTATTGTTTTGTACATTCTATTAAAAAATTAACGACTATAATTTGATATATTATCCAATAAAGCTATAAGAAATTAAACAAACAACACAACTTTATAACGTAAATTGCCTATACTTTACTGCAGAGATAATTGGCTTAATTTCTTAACAACTTAAAATGTCTCTGATTGTATTTGATATAGGTACACGTTTTTATGGTACAATATTTTTATTTTATCCAAAGTTGATGTGGAAATAATTGTTGTTTCCCAAAAAAAAAAACCATAATATGCGCCTCATTATAAATCTTTAATAATCTCGCAGCGTCATTAAAAAATTTAAAAAAGAAATTCTTTAATTGTCATTTCGTAGTATCGTAAAAACCATCCCGATAACAAATCATTATGAATTTCAAAAATATTTAGTAGGCGATAGCAACAATTTTGTATCATTAACATAACACTAATTTGTGTGCTGGCCCATTTGATTTATACATCACTACCTACCGTGTACATTCCACAATTTTTTCTCCATTTTTTTTTTGTTTTTAGTTTTAATACCTACAGGTCGTGTAACATAACATTATTATTATCCTTCGTTAAATTTCTTGTCATATTTACTGACAATAACTGCAGCATAACATAATTCCATCACGAGACAGAACAGATTTAAAAAATTATAAAAAAAAAAAACTTTTATTTCGGTCTCTTGGAGGGTTCTTCAAGGTTGGTTAATGATGAACGAAGGACTTTCGTGAGAAGTTTCCATCATCGGGGCCAGTATCTGATTATAGGTAAGAAGAGTAAATTATATCTGTTGATTCTTGCCATTTTTTTGTATATTTTTCACTATCCATTAGACGAAAATCTTTTGAAACGAATGTCGAAAAACACTGAACAATGTTGTCGGGTGACAATGTCATCCAATGTTTACGAGTTTTAATTAAAGAAAAATGACGGAGACGGTACGTATTTGAAAAGGGTTGTTAGAACAAATGGTGCTGACGATATTTTATTATGCATTCTTTTTTAGTCAGTATTAAAGTCGCCCGATTCTGATTACTGCCATTGGAAACGGGGCAAATTAAAAAAAGAATTCATTCTTTATTGAATTGTTTTGTACATCACGTTTTCAATTTTCTGTCCTATACGCTTTTACAGTTTTGTTTTTTGATTAAAATAGAAGATGCATAATTAAAGTTAATTGACTATGAATTTCATTTGTTTTTCATTTCAAATAAATTAAATTTCCTTTTCGCGTCCAATCCTGCCTGAATATCATCAGATTTCCTTAAGTTCTTCGTTTCAATTTTTTTGTCGACAAGTACCATCCATATATCGTATGTACCTACACAGAATTCGAAATATTCCATTTGATTTTCTCAGCAGTAAACTTTTCAGATCACAACAATAGATAAAACACGAAACTTTCTAAATTCTTGATGGCAGAGCTCTTAAATTTGGATGTGAATACAACACACACACTAATGGATGCGTCAATTTATTCAATGCGGTAACCTTCAGATCTTTTTCTTTTTTCGTCAGTTCCCAGTTAATTTGTATACATTAAGATAAGAACTTTCTGGACAATCAGTTCACACTGGCAATCAAAGCCAAAAAAAAAATAAAAAGAAAACCCTTCTGTATTATTACGCACGATTAAAGCCTGATGTGTCGGGAAAAAAAAAAACGTGGAATTTACTCTGTCGAAAGAAAATTTCAAAATTCATTCCATCACCTTCAATGTCATGCTTATAGCAATGTTTTTCTATGAATATTATTATTAAATCAAAACGTGAACACACGTACGAAAAATACATCGATTAACGTATTATGTTTTTTTTTTTCAACGAACAAACGATTCAGTTCGCATTTTAATTCGTTTTGAATTTATTGGGATTTAGTGATTGCGCTGAAGCGTTTTAATTCAAGTTTTTCTCTATATAGTAAAATTCTATCATAAAGAAATCTTTAAGCGTTATTGCAATAGAAGAAACAACGCGGAAAATTTAAACTACTATACGTTAGGAAAAAGGAAAAATTAAAGAGCCGTTGTATACTATACAGTTGCTGGTGGCCTGGCTTTTATTCTAATATAATAATTTCATTGTGAAGCTTTGCATATTGAGAGGATGAGGATGTTTTTAAACTCTTTGAAGTTTTTTTTATTTTTTTATTCACCAACCTTTTGCTCAAATGTTCCGTAACAAGCTTGCTTGAAAGCACATGCACAATTTTCATTTATAGATTTAATATAGTAATAACAGTTTGTATATCCTGAAGCTTTAAACAGAGCCATTAAACTATAAAACATATATTCAAGTACATTCCTTAGCAATACGCGAATCATTAATGCGAATTGACTGTACACGAATCAATTTCATTTACATCCTCTCTATACAGCGATATAATTTACATTTTTCCATGAAACAGAAGAGGAGAGGTCTCCATCTTGTGTTCCCTTCCCATTTTTCTGTCTCTCGTTGTGTATCCTGAACGGTTTTTTTTTTTTTTTCTGAACAGGAACAAATAATTATAGATAATTTCTTTGCTTAATACAGTAACTGAATCTTTAAACATATTGTAGGAAATTTATTTAGCTCGTTCCTTATTCAACAATCATTAAATTAAAACAGAAAAAAAAATATATAAAAATATCGACGCTGCTTTAAGTTCCATTATAAAAATTTACCATGGCACTCAAAACGTCCTTCAGTTATACCATCATTTATATTCAATCTGGTGAACAGGATTGTGTGTCCTCCCAGGGATATTTTGCTTACAGATTTTAAATAATTTATGAGCTGAATTTTATGCAGATTCAATTTTAGTTTGAAGTCGGTGTCATTACGATATCGATACAATTTATTTTATTAAAAAAAAAAAAAAGAATTGCTGCAGAGATATCAACAGCACGTTAAGCAATGAACTTTTTTCTAAAAATCTTATAGTGTTAATATTCATTATCATCATGGATAAAATCGTTAATTACATCGGTTTTAAATATAAGAAGACAAAAAGGAATTAAAACGTCAACCAACATACTTTTATCTGTATTCTAAACAAGTTGGCCTTGGAAAAATACATATAGATATACAGTTACTAGTGCCACAATAGCTATTAATACCGATTAATTTGTCATTGTCATATCGATAATTAATGTATTGATTACACCATTTTAATTAGCCGTTAAGTGTATGACTTTTGAATAAATTTATTGTTTAATTCTTTAGCAACGACTACTATACTATTCACAGACTATACTACATTGACAGAATTTACGATTCACAGATTAAACAATCTGTGACCAAACCAAACCAAACCAAAAAATACAATTACATAGAGCAGCAGCACAGAAAAAAAATACAAACAACACACAATCGAGGTCGAGTTGTTCAAATAGCTTTTAATTTATCCACAGCTATGCTGCCCGAAGAAACAATAAATGACCTGTTGACCCTTGTTGTTCAATTTGAATAGGAAGTTAAAAGCGCGACAACCTGCTCTCTCTCTCTCTCTCTCTAGGACCTTTTTTAGTTTTTCGAAAGGCCGCATGCCCATAAATAAAACTGTTACATAGTGGAAGAACGTCACAGAAGAAAATGGTCTGAATTTTTAAATACGTTTTTTACAAATATCTGTCATTTTATGAGTTCAAATAAATTTAGTCTTTCAATTTGAAATCAAAAGACATGTTTCTAATCGGTATCTTGTCGATTGCCATCTCGAACAACACGGAGAGCTTGCAGTCTACTACTAAAGCATAATAATAAAAATATTCTAAGATCAGTGAAGCTTGACGGTTTTTACTTGTGTATAGACTCACAAAATACAGAAGATTTTCTGCTCTGAACTATTGGACGGAGAGCGTCCAGCTAGTAGAGTGAGTGTAAAACTCCATAAAGGAGTTTTAGCATTTCGAAACGTTTTTATTTATCTTTTACTTTTATCCCTGTAGAATCTCATTAATCATATATTATTCTCTTATTTTGAATAGTTATAATGAATAGCGTTATATTTTTTAATTTATTTTAATGGAATCACCTGAAGGGGTATTTGGTGAGATCAAGGTAACAAACGTATAGGGAAATGATTGTTTTTTTTTTTGTTAATTTACGGTTCATATATGGCCATTTGATTTAAGTGCATTACGAAAAAAAAAAAATCAATAAAATCATATTTTGCTGAGTCTAATTAGAAACGTACAGCTGAATCATATGAATGTGTATGAAAAATGCCGCAGTGCTGTAGATTATTTAATTATTGCAAAACAAAAAAATCACTATTAAATGAAACAAATTAAATTATAAAAAAAAAACACGGAATAAATTGGAACAGAATTTAATTAAAACAAGTCTCGTACGAACTATTAGATTGAAATTGGACGGAACAATGAAGATTGCATCTATTTCCAAAATGGCTGCCATAATTCGATACATTTTCTATATACGTAAAAAGTAGCGAATTTCCAAGTTTTGCAGTGATTGATAATTGATAGCGTCCGGTTATTTAATTTTCGAACCTGTTTCGCAAAAGAAATGAAATTCTTTGAATGTTTTTCAGTCGTCAATCGTGTTTTATTCAGATACTTTTTTTTTTCTCGCTTATTTTTTGGAAAAATAAATGTTGTGGTCACCCATTACGGTACACTTATATCTTCGATTGATAAATAGATCCGAGTAGGCAAATGAAATTAATCGAAAAAATAAATTAATTAAACAGGTGTTTTTATTAAAAATTTGTTATCGTATCGAATATAAAAAAAAAAATTGAAATTTCTTCTACACGACGTAATGGACCGATTTTCATTTAATTCAGACATTCAGATACATACGTCAAATCAAGAAAAATCCAATAATCCAATACATTCCGTTACTTTACGGTAGAAATAATTAGGAATCGATAAATAATCGAACGGCAAAACAGAAAGCAGGCAGCATGCAAACGAACCGATCAGACGCAGAGAGGAGAAGATAAAAATTAAAAAAGAAAAAAAAAAAAAATACACGAAATGGACAAATAGACAGTCACACAGAGAATAATCGTTCGATAATGGCTCGATATTAAAGATCGATATCGATTTGATTAAACGAAAATTCAAAATGTTTTTTGTTTGTCTGAGTTCGCAGATGGAAATGGCAGATAGAAATATACATATCTCTATTACTATTATTATTATTATTATTGTTTAATCAAGATGGAAAGATAAAATAATGGAATTTATTTACGTATTGAATTTTATTGATCAGATTACTTCCGTTAGCATCTAGATTGTATTAAGCAATATGTAATATCATCAATCAATGTGTTAGGTAATTAAATAAACAGTTTCAAAGCGTAGATTTATTAGATTTTCATTGTTCAAAAAAAAATTATTTTCTCTAATTAGTTCACGAAACTTTCTGCGCCTGTTCCAGATCAATGGCGCCAATATATTCAGTATTTATGAAATTTATTCACCATTTCCGTTACGTTGATAAAGGTCAATTCGAATGTCGATGCTATTATAATATAAGAAATAATCAATTATTCAAACTACTGTTCAATTTGCTCATCAAAAGATCAATCCAATTTAATGTGGCATTTAAAATATCAATTTTTTTCAAATTGAATGCATCGAAGTTTTTCGCTTATATCAGAAAAATCTGATCATTCACCACAGCAAATTAACATTGTAAGATTTAATTGTCTCATAAAAAAAAATACTAATCTAGAAGCAATTTTAATTGGTAAATTGTTTCAGCGGCCCCGCCCCGACAGTGAAACAAAAAAATCATCAGAAATTTAAATTAAACACGTTTACTAGAACAATGTGAAAAAAAAAAAAAAAGAAAATTAATATATTCGATAATACATACATGCGGTATCGAAGTCGACCTCAAATACATAATATAATCTTTATAGCATAAAATGGTTGCCCTAGATCTCTATTCTATGAGAACTGAATGTTACGAGGGCGGAATTAGATATACTATACGTACGTAGGCAAATGTAATTTATTTCAATTGTTTTGTAAATAATTAATACGTTTTACTATAGGTAAATTGAGACTATTAGATTCAATTCGAAACGGATTTCGAAAGAAAATTGACGACTATTGAATATTCTTATTCGATCCGAAATTCGAATCATTCCGATGCAATTCGATTTGTAAATAATTTGTCAGATATAGAAAAATCGGAAATAACTATACAGCTAAAGCTGTTATTATCAGTGTTAGTAAAGAAAGATGTATCGCAAAAGAGTTTGCTTCGGAAGCAATCAGCTGCCACGCCTGATCGAAAAAAAATAAAAATAAAATAAAGCAAAATCCAATTTATAATGGAATCTTTAAACATATAGGAAGCGCATACCAGAACAGCAACGCGCTGCTATCGTAATGTCAATTTTTTTTTGTTTTTTTTTTTTTTTTTCAAATTCACCACCACTTTCCGAGATAACGGCGACGGCGGCCAAATAACAGCGTTCGCGAGTCACGTTTTCCTATACGTTTCGCGAGGTGAGAATTGCCCTGAAAATGGTAGTTCAATTAAATAACATTAACAGGATAATGTAGAAAGTTCAAAGATTAATCCGTTGAGAATTTAGAAAATTAAAATGGAAATACGTACATATATAGCTGAGTTAAAGAAATGGCACGAGTACAACACTGGTTTTTTTCCAAATCGCATACTTTAATTTTTAAATCAATAAAATAACCAAATAATAATTAAAAATTTTTTAATAGGACTGGCTAGTGGCAATATGTATTATATTATTTTATTTATACAACAATTACACAGGAGCAAGCATGTATTTTTTTTGGTTTGTTACATTTTATTTATATATATTTTATTAATTAATTTTAACACAACAAAATAAATTATCGAACTAAGAAGCTGTTTTGTTTGGTTACTTTTGTTAGTAAGCTAGGTTAGGTTAACATCTATTGTTTTAAATATTATATTTTCTAAATAAGGTTTTTTGTCATTTAAAAGTATTTACCTATTAGTTTCTTTTTTGTTTTTAATTTAATTTCTTTCTTGTACCTACTAATAATTGGTTATTTTCATATTAATACACTTTTCTTATTTTTCTATTCACTACGGAAGGAGTGAAAGATACACTCACTCTAGTTAGATCACCCCATATACATAAATTTGAAAACAATTAACATTCCAGTTTCTATGTAACCTTTAAAGAAATAAATACAGCCGCCATTATTTTCCCGGCCGTCTTAGCGGGGAAGTATATTACTTGCCTCGTCTTCTTCTTCTTAAGTAAAGAATAACCTATTTTCAAACTTTGTAAATGTCAATAATAAATGCATTACATACGCGATTTGGAATAAAAATTATTTAATCAATCATCAAAGCGAATGAATGACGTGTGGAAGGAATGTATTTCTTGTTTCATATTGAACAAGTGAAAGAAAGACGTTTTTTCGTTTTGAATTCAAATTTCGAAGGTTATGTTGCTCGTAAATCAATCAATTCTCTCTCTCTCTCTTTTTTTTTTTGGTCTTAGTAGGTAGTTAGAAAAATTAAAACTTTCAAAGGATGATTTAATGAGTGAGTATGGAACTGAAGATATCTGCTAGGAGAAATTATTTTTGGAATGTGTATATTATAATGGACAAAGGCGCGACGTATACGGGGACCTACAACAGCTAAAAGCTGTTATCTTTTGATTAATGGATGCGAGGGTAAACGGAGCCATTGCTAAATGGTTGTTTTATCGAAAATGATGAGTGCTGCAGGAATTATTATTTTAAAATAGTTATGCTAAGTAGATTCGGATCGGATCAAAAGGGATTTACACTGTAATAAACGTACGAAAAAAAAGGCAGCTAATGATATATATATAAATAAATAATCACATCGTATTCGTCAGAAATGTTTTCGTTATCATAATAAACAATGAAATTAATGACAATATCAGAAATTAACTTAATATCTACTTTAAAAAAGTCTACTTAAAACCGCTTAAAACGTTAAAATATTCATTCAGAAATTAGTTGAAGGTTTGTGTTCTATGAGACTGTTGATGTCGCCGTTCGTGTATGGTGCTGTTACACTAGATTTTTATTTTTAATTTATAACGGTCATTCATCGGATGCACCAAGGCATATTTTCATTAATAAACTACTATTTTTGATTAATTTCAATTCAAATAATTGTATGCTTTATGCAAATAAAATAGAATTTTCCTTAATCGTTAAGCCACACACTCTACTATGTATTTTCACAAGTTTATTTTCAAATACATAAAAAACACATCTAGTCGTAGCATACCTGCTTATCCTGCGCAACGATCTAACAGTGTACTTAAAATACTAAAGTGACACTTCAATGAAATAAAAGCTCTAAATCTTCAGATTCTTTAATGGCTAGTAAAACGATAAATTTCATGTCTGTTGCTTTCTACATGGTTTACATTATAAACGCCAAGACAAGAAATTTGCTATTGGAATCGTGACAGATTCAATACAATTCTTATTTATTTGAAAAGTTATATACGTTCAGAGATTGACATTAGCCGATTAAAGAAGGACAAAGGTAATCCACAAATTCTATTAATATACAAATGCAATAGTAAAATAAAATTAGTAACTTACTCATCAACAATTCCTCGTGTCAAATCCAAACTGCTTAAAATTGGTGATGAGGATGTTTCACCTGAATTAACGTGCACTTCTTCAAAACTAAAACTTCTATTTAACATAGTAGCCGGTATTTGAGTTTGTTCTTTAGAAATCATTTGATTTGATCTTTGATTAATGCTAGTATTTTGAGATAAGTCATGTTTTCGATTGTGACTAAGTGAAAACGTTGTATTTTGATAGTGTTGAGTAACATTTTCCTGGCATCGACTATTTGATTCACTATTGTTCAGATTCGTTTGAGTTCGTGCTGCTGATAGAAATTTACGTGTATCAATAATATCGACAGGTGATGGTTTATCATGGTTTTGATTCAAAACGTTTTTCGATTTTCCATAGAGTTGACGATAGTATTTCTCTTGATCGCCATACATCCAGCATACTTTCCACCATTGTTTGCACATCAACACATTCGCTGTTGATGTATTCTCCCTTTTTAATGGTTGATTTACTTGTGTCGTTGGTGGCATTTTAATCTGGTGCCCAATTAAAGTCCTACAACTTAAACGTTCCATTTTCTTTGTCTTTTTCGTTTTTGTTTTTGCAAATTATTATGGCAGATGCTCTCTTATAACACGCAACAGAAATAATAGTAGTTGGAACATACATTTGTTTCGCAATGTGAACGCGCCTTAAGGGACGATCATTAAATTTTCTTTGATTTGGTGTCTCGTGAATCGCAAAACGAGTTTTAGTTTACGACATTTCTTCACGATGTAAATATGCATATATTGAGTATTTACATATCGAACAGTTTTACGACTGTTTTCTAATCATTCGTCGATATTTTGAACGAATTCTCAACATGGCGTTAATTAGTTGTACCTAGGTAGGAAACTGTTTAGCCTATACAAAATAATTTCTATCAAACAGTTAATCGTGGAATCTAGGTCTGATTCAATTACTTAGAACAAAGCGAATAAGTACCCGGTTGCACAATAAAACAAGTGGTGCGATATCTGTTGCATTGATTGGTTTATTCCACTTTCTATTAGATAATTAGCTAAATAAATAGTCATGCATTCGTTACGCCCCCTTGGAACTAATTTAATGTTGAACCCTATCTTTTTCTATATCTTCACTGCAGTGTATTGCAACAGGTCTCTCTATTTATTTCAAATTTCAAATTATTTATTTTTCTTTGTTGATTTTCTTCGCGGTTTTTTTCATTTTTTTAGCTGGAAGGAACTTTCTGTATGCGCGGAATTTTATAATTAAGATATAATGATTTGTTCGAATACGAATGTCTTTGAAATATTTATGATATTCTAATTTTATTTTTTGATTTTTATCTCGTTCTACGCTGCTTGTGTAGTAGTTATAATTAGCTGAGCAAAAAAAGGCTTATAAATAAAAGAATTTTATGGACGAAAAAGAATGGAACAGCAGAAGCTTTAGTGCTGACCTATTATTATAGAAATCTTTGAAGGCTTAAATAAAATATTTCAAATAAATTAAGCCTATAATCTGCGTACGTTCGTATTATAATACACGACATAATCGCATTTATTTGCTACTAGCAAATCTTGACGTGAACAATTACATTCAGATTTTGTATTAATTAATTCGAAATTTGTTAAATTGTTAGTCGACTTAGATTCTTTGTATAAGTCGAATTCAAATGTTAATAGCAATAAAGTTGGTTGGAAAATAGAAATTGTTATACAAGGCGTTCAAATTCAATACGAATCCGGCTATAGAATACACTCTAATGACATTTAGATATTGTTAATAATTTATTATTCGAAATTCTTTCAGTTTTCCGGTTAATTATTGTACTTCGAAGTAACTAAATTTCTATAAAATTCTTTCTATCCAATTAAAAAATTCTTTCTCACTTTTACCTATATAGATATAAAACGAGGCAAATTTTTAGAAATAGTATCGAACAACATTCTCTTTCTTATCGACGGAAAGATTACAATTCCTCTACACCATATAGATCGATGAATGGCAGCAGCTTTTAAATCGGGAAATGTTTTCTTTATAGTTAGATAGAAAACGAGCTGTTTCACTAGATTGTCGTGAAATCGAAGTATGTTCAATTTATTGTCGAACCGATTTTGAATCGAAATTAATTTCAGATTGATTTCCATTGAATTGGTTGAATTTAAAATAGAAATTAATCGAATAATATACAAGTTTAATATTTATTGAGTGAAATTGTTATTAAGTCAATCTAATTGGTCCAGATATACAGGTTTCCATATCTGTATACGACAAGGGAATTTCTCGATTAATTTCAAATGTAAATTACCGTTTTTTTTATTTCTTTTAATGACATGGAAATGAGCCTTAATCGAATCAAATTTTAATAGAAAAAAATGTCGATTCCGTTTCGAAGGCATGTTGTCTTTTATCTGACGATGTCTATCGGCAATCGGATGCCAACCCTGTATAAAATCGACGACGAGTTCTATAAAATGTTAAGTCTTCGCCAACTTGGGCGAAATCACATTTGGTGCAATTGAAAGCGCGCTGTTTTACCATTTATATCATGGCGACACGTTTCGACTTAAATCAAATAAACAGTTCAAAAACGTTTGTGTTGTTCTTGTATTATGTAATTCTACTAAAGAAAACGTATAGAACGACAGGTTTCACCGTAAATATTTTAATCGATTGAAGGAAACCAATTTTATACTTGTTTGATGTTGTTGTATTCGTTTTATTTGTTATTTTCCTGACGAGGAAATAGGCAATTTGCCAGAATTTTTATGTTTTATATTCATAATAAATCTACAAACCATTTTCCAAACCAGTTCCGAAAATATACACGTACCAAATCAAATACGGTGTGTTTTTTTTTTGTTTGCGTAATAACTTTCTCCATATACGTAGAGTAGCAGTAGTAGTACTACCATTTAACGTCAGGAGTAAAAAAAATGTGATGTGGGCTTTTTCAACGAAAAAAATTAACAGATTATCAATCAAAATCGATGGCTGGAAAGTTTATAAAACAATTTATTCTTTGCACTTAAAACATCGTTGAACGGACGCCTACCAACAAATAAAATCTACAACGTGATCGGAACGATTAATAAAAAACAGCGAGAAGAACAAAACGATTTTTTTTTTTGTCTCTGTTAAATTGAAGATTTACGGACGAATTCTAATTGGAAAATGGAGAAATATAATTTTCTAGAGACGTCCAATTATTATACTATATACATACATCTGCGCGAACAAAGAAATTGTATTTGAATTCGAAAAATGTCAATAGCGCACATAAAATAAATTAAGTTAATTAAAGTTTTTTTTTTTTTTTTGGTGTATTATATAAGTCGTATATACACAGTAGTATATTGAGTCGTAAATATTGCGAGGGCGACAGGTACACGCGAAAAAGGGGCCGCAAGAATTTTAAAGTAATATACTGAAACGACACGGGGAGCATATTGCTCGAAATTCGATCGCAGGATGCATATAGAGCGGGTACCTACATACATATCTACATCGATGATTATTTTTTTTTACCAAATGGTACCGAGATGACAAATATTTATTATGATTCATCTCGTGTTTCGTTTCGTTTTCTTTGATTTAACATTTAACAGTTCGTAAGTTGTTTCTTTTGCTGATGGAAATTCACTATCGCATCAGATTGTACTTGAACGATTTGTTTCTTATTACGAAGAACAAATTCTATTTCGAAGGTGATTTTCATTCAGCATCAAATAGTTTTGTTTATATTTGAATATATCCGAAACATACACAGTAGTTTCGAGAACTTTCAATCAAAAAATTGACTAATTGATTTTAGTCTTTTTTTTTGTGATTTGAACAAAGCCGAATTAGTTTAGCTGCAGCTAGAAGAGAGTATCGGGAGCACCTGCCATTTCCAATTTGCCCTTTGTTAATATACACACCTGTAGTTTCCTTTTCGTAATTTTTTCCTTGCCTAAAAACTATTTCTTTTCGAATATTTTTTTCATTAAAAAACTTTCATTTTCTTGTAAATCCACGAAAAAACAATAATTTCACATTCACTGCCTATTTTTGTTGATAAACTTCACCAGGTACAAACTAATACTAATTCACACAATTGACAACTTATTTTCTTGACACGAGAAAAACGCGAAAAAAAAAAAAACAAAAAACCGCCTCGAGCCGGGATAATACAGGACAATACGATTGGGTAGTACCAATTCTCGACATCAACAGGTACTTCGACGGTACCAACTGGCTGCCAACTGACAGGCGAGAGAGGCATGGCATGGCAGAGCGCGATTCCGATAGCCACCTGAAAGCCGCCTCCTTTGAAACGTGGACTTACTACCGATGTCTATAGAGAAAAGCTAATATAGTACCTGAATAGGTACCTGGATATTAATGAAAGATTTATATATATGTATGTGCCACAAAAAAAAAAAAGAAAAATAATAATGCAATCGATATATTGGGAATAAATCGAAAAAACCAACTTAATTTATTTTTATTTTATTAATACGTTGTTCCATCTTCGTTAGTTTAGTGACCTAAACAGGATAAACAACTTTATTAACAGGAACAAAGGATTAAGCATAGTTGATGTATTTGTATTAATGGTTTTCTTTTTATTTTTGTACGTTAATCTATCTTAGCGATACAAATTTAATTGGTTTATTCGATTTATTGAACACTTTAAGCTTCCAGCTTCAATTACATTTTGATATGTATATATAGGATAAAAGAGTGATATGGGTGGTCAATCAAGGAGCTAATCATGTAAACACTCTTTTTTCAATTTTCACACATGATTTTTAAAATGTAAATAGATTCGAGTGAGAATGCGGGGAACCGGTCTCAGCATCAGTGCAGCAGCATCAACGTCGTCCCAATGAATGGGGAAATATAGTCAATGTTTGCTTTAATTTTATCAACGACTATAGGATAGATAGGTACTATTTATTATTCTTTAAATTGACAAATAGTAAATGGCCAAAACCTGCAAATGCTATTTGCTATTCTAATGATATTGGTTGTCATGATGAAATAAATTGCTTGTAAAGTACGTTTATATTGGAATAGGAAGATTTATATTGAAGTATATATGAAAAAAATTGGAAATTTTCTTTGAAAATAGCCAGAAAAAACACAGTAAAAAATGTGACGATACGATTTAAGTGTGAAATAAAGATACCGCAACGTCGATAGTTGATAATTTATAGGAAATTTACATATAAAAGGTTCTTTTTACCATGTCGATGATAAATCCGCTGATTTAAAATGTTCCAAACACAAAAATCTCTTTGAAAATTCGTTACATTGTTTATAACAACAACAACAACGACAAAAAGAAATTACTTATACATAATATACGTCTTCGTTACCATCTATCGAGAATCAAATGGTTTTTTCGAATTTTTAAATAAATATTAAATTAATGATCAATGCTTATGTTAATATGCGACTTTTTAAATTATCATTTAAATTACTTGTGTAGAGTGTCCCATTGAGATCCAAGGATAAATTATTACTATTTAGCATCCTCTTGCAAATTATACTTTTTTTTTTCACGTTGTTTTTTACATTCAAATTATTTGCATTATGCTAAATTAAAACATTAAAACTTTAAATAGCTGCGAAAAAATATTAATAAAAATTATGACACATATTTAATAGATTAGGTGTTCCGAGGTAAATGATCTTGAAATTTACAGTATCTCTAATTGATTAATCACTAAAATAATCGGTTTAGTTAATGTACGTAAAGTTAGCCATGTGCTTACAACATGGAGACATCAACAGCGCGTCAGAACAGAAAATTTTCTGGAAGTTACTGTGACGATTATTTTACGCTCAAATTGGTGATTCCTAGAAAATTAAGTGTAAACGAGTGTTTAATTAAACGATTTAATATTCACATAAGTATGTAAATTTATATATTTTGATTTAACCCAAACGATTTTTTGTCATTTTTAACTAAAAAGAAATTATTGGTTTCTCAGGCTTTCTGAAAATAAAATTTGCTTTTCAGTTCAATAATTTATTGCTCATTAAAACTATTTTATCTAAGTGGACTAATCAGTGATGAATAATTTTAGTTAATTATTTCAGTTATTTTTTGCATTAAAACCACTTAATTAAGCGCCAATAACCTGGGGGACATATCAACAGCGCATTAGAACACAAGCCCCAGGAAATTCTCTATTTATTATTCACCATCAGCCAATAAAAAAAGGTTGACAGTTAATAAAAATAGAAAAATACGACGATTTTATTGTTTATATTTTAGTAAAGAAATCGGATTTATTTTTGCAGCTAGACGATATTTAATCAGTTTTACCTCAACCCAATTTTTGAAATCATTGAAAGGATCTCTCCAGCAGTTTTCTCATAACAATTTCTTTTTTAAAAATAAAATATGTATATTTCTTAATTAAAAATAATAAAAAAAAAATGTTCCGACACGTTAATTTCGATTTTTTTATTGTGCATTTTTAGCATTAAACCACTTTGAAACATGTTTTAATTAATCAAATGAAGATTAATTGCTACCAGTTTTTTTTTTGTTTTTCGTTTTTGAAATTTTATAGGCATTAAACTTGTACATTTTATCGCTAATTGCTTGAATGTTCACATTGATTTATCATTACAATGTCATTATTATTATTAGATTGCTCTATATCGAGAGTCATCAATGCTGCTTCTTAGAAATTCTTATGGAATTTGTCTTGAGCATATATAAAATTAATAAAGTCTATATTTAGGAGTCGCCATAAATATTCTTATTAAAATTTATAATACATATATAGCTGGTTCTAATTTAATTAAAATACTTATTACTTAAAAAAAATTGATTTTCTTTGCCTTAAAATATGCTAAATAGTCGTTTTTTATCGATCCGCTTGATAGACCAGGTTTTCCAAGTAAACAAATTGACCATTTGACATTTTGCTTCAATTGTATATATACATTGATTAACCACACTTTTTTTACGTACATTGAAAATGATACGGGGACACACCAAAAGGTGTCAAGCACATGTGTAAAAACAAAAAAAAAAACAACAAGTTTAAATTACATCATTGTATATGGATTAGCTTGAATTTATTTATGGAAAAATTAAATTAAAAATGATCAGTTATGATAATGAAAACTTAATTTGCGCTGGCATTTTATTTGTTTTTAAATCGTAAAAATAATAAGTACCAATTATTTATGTATTTATTTATTTTTTATAAGTAGACATATAAAAACATGAGAACATAAAATAAATTGTCTACAGGGAATCATAAGCTTGAAATGGACAGCGAGGCATAAAAATTAAAGAAAAATTACATTGGCACATCGATGATAGGTTTTTTTGAATAATGGGAAAATGTTTATTAATAAAACGATATTTATTTTATTGTACTGTTATTAAAGAATGTTTGTGTCCATATTACCGAATAGAAATCGTTAAATAAAAATAAACAAACAAAAAACGAATGCGTTCTACGCATAATAATATTTTAAAAAAATCAACATGAGGTCAAGACAGAAACCCCTACCAAGCGCTAACGATAAAAACGAGCTTAAAATTTGTTTAAAATTCCAACACACAAATATAAATAAATTTTGTATCTTTTTGACATCTCGAAATTTTCAAAAACATTTCATATGAAATTAATTTAGATAAAGCTGGTCGCTTTTAATGATTTTTGAATAAATTTCTCTTGGAAATTAATAGACATTAGATAAGGCTATTTCCAATTAAAACCACTATGTGGGGAACACCACTTCGGGTTCACATCGTCTTTAATGATGATTTGTTGTTTATGTCCATGAAAACAGAACGAAATAAAATTTATGATGGTCAATTTTGGGAAATTCTATTCTATCAGTAAGTATAGGTACCAATGCGAGAAGAATCGTTTTATTTTTTATTTTTTTTTTAACGTCAATCTATCTATACTATACGTATGTGTGTGTAGTTAAACCCACCACATTCGTGACAAGCTCGTTAACAATTAGTAAAACGGTTTGGTTCGTTTGTTGTTCATGTCAGCGCATTTCCTCAAAGTCTTTTCATATTGAAAGGATGTGTGTCGTGACAGTTGGTAATTTGCGAACACGGCTTCTGACTCTACTGCCTCCTTTCGTCTCGGATCAAATTTGTTTCGTTACCAGATTCATGTTACTGGCACATTTTGATTGATATTCTGTTTAAATTTATTTTTATGATATATAAAAATGATTAAATTTCATCACTCTACAAGTCTACAAGAAAATTTGACTTCTCTCACTAGTGATGTAGTAAACTCTAACGTTAATTTTCGTCACGTGACAAAAATAAATCATTAGTAAATCAAATATATTATATATATACAATTATGATTGAATTATTAAAAGAATAATAGGAAAACATAATTTAGCAGCAAAATATAAACATTTTCCTTGCTAAAAGCAAAAATTAAACATTTAAAAGATTTCAGGACTTCACATTACTCAACGTAGACCAGCGCCTGCCTAGATTTTAATACCAAAACTAATTGTATTAAATGCAAAAACTTAAAATTATTTTAATCAAGCTAAAAAATAATTGAAACCCACATTGCAAATACAAAAATGTAAAAAATGATTCAAAACATATCATGAAATGGTAAATATTTCTTCAATTTTCAAAATTTAAATAAATATTTAATTCTGCATATATTTTTGGTTGCCTAATAATCATCGGCAACTGCAAATCTATATGATCAATGTACACTGCATTATAATGAAAGTAAAGTTTTTTTCTACTTTTTGTAATTATTAAATAAAATAAAATTTGATCTGAAATGATACATGTAAAATACAACAATAAATTTAACGAAATAATAAATATTATCAATAAATGTATGACACACAGCAGTCAATACAATTGAACTTTTAGATCAAGTTGGCCAGGTCTATGAAATTTATTTCGGGCTATTTTATATATTTTTTTTTAATTAGCTTTAATTTTAATAATGATGATCGAGAAAAAGTATAGTATATTTTTTGAAAATGAAATATTTACGTCACTCGTATGTCTGTCACTTATGTATGTATATTGGCAGCGAATGAATTTTACTTTTATTCGAAAATAGCGGTATGCGTTGCAATGAAAGGTGCATCATAAGTATAATTATAATAAATAGATACAATTTTTTTTCTTCTAATTCCACAGGTTGTATTTGAAATTGGTTTTGCTGTGTGTGTGTGTGTGTGTATATATCTATCTCGTCAGTCGGCATCTATAATACAACAAAACTACAGTTTGATCTGTTGCGTGATGGAACGTGAATACTTCGAAATTGAAACAAATTGTATATATAGATATTGGAATGGAAAAATTTGCGTTCGATGTTGCGGCATGTTGCTATTGCATCGATACATCAATAAGATTAGATAAATTCGTATCAGCGACGATCAGATCCACCTGATCTGTGATCAACTAACCCAGTAATTGTTTTTCAAATTGACAAGGCATTCTTCGATATATATGTGTGCATCATGTATAAGATAAGTGGGAGGAATAGATCGATCACTAAAGCTGCTGCTGCTGTTGCAGGTAGATCTGATACTGTGATTGGTTGCACTATCAAAATCCACTTTATGAGATTGGCACATGTCATTATGATATACAGAAACTGATTAAGATCTTCTCATACGGCGATAATTAATGATTTATTAAAAACTTTTTCTCCATGTCAACAACATGGAGTTTTTTTTTTTAAACCATATTTGTTTGTTTGCTTGCTTTTTTTCCCCTCCGTCTCTATTTAACGTCAAATCATTGCCCTTTCCATTTTCGATCGAATCATTATTTGAATTTAATGAGACACAAAATTGAAATGCTCAAATGCGTACAACGACGTTGATTTTGAACGACTGTTTAAGGATGTAATGATGAATGAGATTCAATCTCAGGACCGTGCTGTGTTGACTGACTTAAAATAATAGATCGTCATGCAGTAAATTAACATAAAAATGTCAAGTCACTATTATTTATATGATCGGTATAGGTACATACATATTTGAACATACCATAAATGGTAAAGAGTGAAAAATGCCAAACAATTTCAGTTAGAAGGCGAGTGATGCAAAATAACTCTCTACGAGATAGGGCTTTCTAATTTATTTATTCTAATTGATTTCACGAAGGATATACAGTTCGCTTAATGTATACTGTATAAATGCATCAATTTCTTTTTAATTAATAAATAAAATAATAAAAAAAAACAGATGAAAAACCAATGGTATTACGCAAATTGATAATGAGCGCTTATAAGAATCTAACAGTATCCACTGGCCTTTTTTTTTTTTTAGAAAATTAATATGTAGCAGCACAAATTTTATTTATAATTGAAAACATCTCTCGATGGATCTGGTTAGGAATTATTAACATTAATACACATACGAGAAAGTACATCGAAACGAACAGTGTGATGAAAGATGCAGTTTCAATCGAATGCAGCGGCAGCGAGCGCGCCTGCTTGATTATCAGCGCATTATTTGGATTTGTGATCAATCTTGATTCAATGGAATTCTTTCTTGTCGATCACAAGAAATTCGATTACGAAAGAGCACTAAATAACTTCGTTATGTTTTTAACCTCGATACATCTTATATATGTGAAACCATGCTGTATAAAATGACTTAATAATAAAAATAAAATATCTAGCGATGTGTGTGTTTTATTGAGTTGATTAAATTAAGTTGGAATAACGATAAATTTGGAATCATACATTAATTTAATTGTGAAATAATCCTAATAAATTGAAACAGAAATAAGATGCGTTCCATGCACAAATGGAACTCGTTTTCTTTTTTAAAAAGTTTTCGTTGAGGCCGCAATTAAATTTGAACATTATGCCTCATACAAATTATGTAAATTATCCTTCGCTTAATTAAAATAATAAATGTACACATCTAATGAAACCATTATAATGAAAATATGGTTCGATTCTCTTCCCATTTTCGAGATATAATCGACTTCGTTTCTTTCAATTACAATTAAAATTCCGAAATGCAATTTTCCTTTAATCTACCCATAATTATTAGTCACAAAAAAAAAGCTATATAGATTGCCGCGACTTACCACCCATACATCATCAACAGTTTCGGTCATTAAAATAGATATGCGTAGCTCCCCCTTTTTTTTGTTTACCTGAAATAGAAAAATTTGAACATTTTCAATATCTAATGATATAAGGAAATTATACCAACACAACAATGTTAGAACTATAGAAATGATTTTTTATTGTGTCGAACAGGAAATTATCAACGCTCACAAACAGTATAGGATTATAGCGTATATATTCGTTAAAAAGGAAAATGATGGTTAAAGTCCACGTCGGTGGTCCCCTCTCTTTGTAAACTGGGCATCCGTGTGAACTATCTTTGGAATCCTTTCGGATTAAATGGCCAGTATTCCTTCGGATTCTTTTTTGTTCACTGTAAAATTTATGACGATCCTGTCGTTTAAAATTAAGGAGCTCATTAGAGAGATAGTCGCGGCAACAAAGTGATCTGTCTATAGACAATGTCATGATAATAAAATTTATCAACAGAGAAATTAAAACAAAAAAAAAAAAAAACGATTAGAAAATTACTATATGCTCCATTTTATGTTTTATCTAAGATAAATTCGTCTTTAATTCCATCCTAATGACAGGAAATTATTATTAAAAATTAATAGAAAGAAAGAGAATTAAATAAACAATTTAATTCTAATGAATCGCCCCAATTGAACAAATTGCGAATAATATTAAACACACTTTGACGATGGAACTTCACATCATAAACGAACGACCACCGCATCTACGAATGTTTATTTTCCTAATGGAAATTCGAATTATCTATTTGAAATAAATATTAAAATCATTTGATTCCTGTGGGGTTCGTATTAATTCGAAGAAATGAAGAAATTAATGTTCGAACGAATAAATTAGTGATAAAACAACTGAAACTACTGATTAAGGTGTGTTTCGCTATTAAACTATTTAACTTGTAAATTCTAGAATACGTAGGAATTATAGTAATTTCACGGACATAAAATGTTCGTATATATTAAATTAATGTCATAAAACAGAGATTGTAAACGTATCTATACATACAGGATGAGTCAGTACCAAACGTTGTTGGTGTCTGTAATTTTTATCATAAAAGATGCATGGATAAAACCTTTACAATTGCCATTAAAGCAATACGAGAATTAATAATAATATATACGAATAAATATATAGTATGATGAGATGAAAAAGCATCAATAATGACACTGGGGGGGAAGATGCACCGAAATCACGAAACAGCCTCCGAAATTGAAGAGTTAATCGAATTTTGAATTGAAAAATTTTTGTTTCTGAAAGGCCACTCGGAGATAATAGTTTTAACCGCAATACACGACGTAGGCTGGGTATTTTTATTTGTTTTTTTTTTTCTCTTTCTCTGTTACCTTGATATACAGCGTGTCCCAAAATCAAGTTAAGTATTGAATGGGATTTGTATTAGTGTTTGTAAAATATTATTCGCTTTTCTGTGAGAAGTCGTAATGGCCAACCATCAGGCTTTTCTTATCGTCTAGTATGACTCTGTTAACGAGTGAAATCATTAGCAGTGTGCCCATTCTTTTCTAACTATACAGATAATGTGTATGGCAACTGGCAAAATTGCATAATTAAATTTCAGTTAGTTTAGAGAGATTATGAGTGTGCTAATAGGCTCAGGACCATGTCATTTTACGATAGTTTTATTTACCAAACATCTAATTACCCCTATAAAATTAAACCGTGTCGGGGGGTAAATTGCCCCATCGAAAAATGAATTAGATTAGTTAATGACCTGCATTATTGTATTGGAAATGATTATTATTTAATAATGGTTTAGCGTATTAGTTTCTAATCATTATTTATCGGAGATTAATTTAAATTTATTTTAATAAATTGTTTCCGTATTATCCCTATAGATTGGACGTTAATTTTCTTCATTATCTTTAATAGAAGTGTATTAAATTGTTTCAAGCTGTTTATTACTGGATAAGAACATACCTGTATTTATTGAGGCACCAGTCGTGTAATTTCCGTTGTTGCTGATAGATGGATTTAAAATAACTGGTTAGTGTTTAAACAATAGATTAGAGAGTACTGCACAGCAAATGATAAATATACGTCTGAAATAACTTAATTATGTTGGAGCAATTCGAAGATCAATATTGACACAAATATATTTAAATTTAAACATTAAACAATCTAATTGAATTACAAAAATTTGTATTGGATATAAAAAGGAAAAATAAACAGAAAATAAATAGCACCTAATCAATTGTACAAAAAGGGTGCTAAAGCGTAAATGTCCAAACACAAAAAAGGGGCATTGCTCGATTTTGCTTTTGTTGTTTGCGACAACAGAAATAAATTGACAGTGCAAATGTTTGTCTAAACAATTTGCTTTAATTTAGTCAGTTCAGATACAATTCGTCGTTTATTTCAAGTTGCAAGTTTGATGTGGAAACAGCATTTTTTGCCCTTAATACTAATCGATGTTAATCAGTACCTATTGACATTTTACGTCGATAGATGTTTAGTTCGCGAAAAAGTCTGAGCCATTTATAGTGTGTACACAAGATAGGTTGTCGAATATTTATAATTCCAACGCTAGCAAAAAAAATTTTCATGTAGTACCGAGTTTACTTAGAACTTCGTGCAATCACTGCCATCCATTTCGCCTTCTGGCTATAAAATTCCACGTTCTATACATGTGGAATAAGAAAAAAAAACCGCTCTAATGAACTTAATTGCGAAATAATTTGCAATTATGTACAATTAACGTAAAATTAAAAGATTGTTTCTGTTAAAGTTCATTTAAAACAAAAAAAAAAAAAAAACAGAAGAACATCCAGTCGGGCATCCAATTCTTTCCAACAGAATACCGTCAGTATTTAATTGTTTACCTGGAAATTAATATCTTCTTATTTCATTTTATTTAATCTATTTATTATAGACAGATTGCGGTGTGAATATTTTATTAATTTTTCATTTACATTTACACGTTGGTTTGGTTTGGTCGAATTTTGGACAATTTATTTCCTGTGTATATACTACGCACAACTTGTCGCACACCAGCCCAATTTAATTTATATCGAAAAGACAGGTGTGACACAGAGAGCGACCCCGCTCTCTGAGCGTTTTAATTAGTTGTAAAGTTTTTGATTTATCTGTTGATTTAGCACGGGTTCAAGTGATTTAATGAAATACATTCATCACATCCAGATGCTGGCTGGTCCTTCGGCATATTCGCATAACAGACGGCAAAATAATAATAATAATAATAATAGTAATCATCATCATCATTTTAATGAAAAATTACAGATTCGGGTACCATTCAAATTTCTTTTATTCTAATATAAATGCATATTCTAACGAGTGGCCATTCATCGACGATGTTTATTGCCATAATGATTTCATATTATGTATCTATATGTATGGATTCCCTGTATAAGAAACTATAATGATTCTTGAATACATCTTCAGCTATACAGTCGTCTCAATAAAGCCAAATAATGCGATTAAATATTTCCATTTTATTCATCTACTGTTTGTTTCTGTGTTCAAGATTTACTACCAGACTTTATTGAAAATGCCCCATAAAAACTGGATTTTATACCGGTCGCTGATGTTGACCGTAAAGCGCTTATTTATCTCTATATACTATCCGTAGAATGTCCTTCTCATCTATCTACGTATAGAAGGGGGCGGTTTTAGCCTCCCTCCATTTGGGACTCTGTTTATGGCACAATGGGATCACTTTGAGTGAATCAAAGTGATCGTCAACTTTCAAGAAAATGGAACTGAACTGAATTGAACAGAAATAAATGTGTGAATGTGTGTTTCCGTAGGTGTTTTTGTAACGTCTGATTTATTATAATCCGCTTATAACATGAATAAATCCACCATTTCTTTGTATGTTCGATTTTAATGAGGCAAGCTTTTTATTTTTATATTTTATTTGCGATCCAAATCTGATCCACATTCAGAAAATATCTCATTAGGGTTTTGCGATTTTAATTCATTTTTTATCATGTCCGATTTAATTATCAGCGCCCAAAAATTTGCGGAGCAAGTTTATTCACCAACCTAGTAGACAGTCGAAAAAAATCAAAAAGAAAATCGAATATTTTTTGTTTAATTTTAAAAACGCAGATGTCAAAAATTACTGTTTGTTTTTCTCCTTTTTATTATTTCCTAATAAATTCCCATTTCACATGTATTTATTTAAAGCCACGCAAAGAAACTTAAATCAAGAAAATGTACGAATAACTGCCAGAAATCTAGATTAATTTTAACAATGTATATAATATAATCCAGTAAATTCCAACGGTGCCATTAAAATAATCCACCCCTACTTTTATCCATTTTGGAAATGACGTTGACGCACAGATTTTAATCAAGAAGGCAAACGCGATAAAACAACCGGTTAAAATGGCACTAATAACGATAAACGCTAATAAAAACGTTAATAATAAAAGCATAGAAAATAACGGGAAATGAATTAAAAGGGATGATGAAAAGTCGAGGTGAAAGCTTTTTATTTTATTTGTTTCAAAAAAATTCATTGGCGTAGATGTTACGTCTTCGATTAGATTCCGAAAAAAAAAAAAAAACCCCAAGCCAATTCTTTGATTTCTATTGCATAAAATCTTGATTACTAGCACTTTTTCTCTCATTCGATTTGGTTTTTAAACTT
This sequence comes from Platypus cylindrus, assembly GCA_949748235.1. Taxonomy (NCBI): domain Eukaryota; kingdom Metazoa; phylum Arthropoda; class Insecta; order Coleoptera; family Curculionidae; genus Platypus; species Platypus cylindrus. The sequence continues at coordinate 1,536,871 of OX456492.1, forward strand.
TCTTGCGATTTACTTTCTTCTTGAATTCATTATATTTTGCCAACACATTTGTGCTTTCTTAATTTGACGAACTCAACATTAAATTTCAAATTGATAGATTCATTTGGATTCGTATTATTAATGACTTTCAATGAGTTACTAATGAGTATGCATAGACGTATTTTAACATCGTATTATAACTGTACAATTTATTATATTCCAACAAAAAGATCCTTTACAAAAACTTTTCCTTTTAATTATACTATATGGGCTACTTGACACTAATGAGATTTAAAATGTCTAAGTATAAGAAATCATTGTTCCGCCACTGATATTAACAATTCCAATTTTCCATTAATCATAACGAACGTAACATTTTACGACAGAACATTTGAAACGTGTCAATTGGCTTTAGAATCGAATGCGCCCTTAATTAAGGGTTCGTTTTATTGAAGTTAAATTTTGTTTACGCGCCAACACATGCGGGAAAATCATTGAGTTACTACCAGCGAAAGGAAAGGGAAACGTTTTAATGAGTTCGATATGTGGTGTTGGGCTGATGAGAATGGCGTGGCGTGAGGGGGGCGAAAAGGTAATTCATTAAACCAGCACCAGCAGTTGCGAATTCAATATTAAAAGAATTTTAAATGGCAGATTATTAAAAATGATTGTTGGCACGGTAACGTTTACGGTTGCCCTGGAAAATTACGTTACGTATTTTTTTCCCATATTTGGATGCGAGGAATTTTGATTGGTGGAACTGGAACACGTTGTAACCGTTTCGCTGCACGAATTGATCATAATTATTTAGAGAAAATTGCTTTTAGACAGAATTTATTGATAATTTCACACTCACGCCGCATATAACATTGATATCAATTTCCACATAGTGAACATGCAAATATTTCTATAAAATCACCCGTAAACTAAACTTAAACTAATTAAGCGAACATAATCGCATTACATGATCAGAATTCGGCTCATTAAAACTGTCATCGTTTATTTGAACAACGATCAGATTTGCTCGGTTAACTTATGACTCGTTAGACTCTATTTAGGTTAAAGCTCGTTTATTATTTTGTTAGATAACAGATATATCTTATAGATTGTCTTATGGGTGTAGGAAATGTGGTAAAAAATTGAAAGGGAGCAAGAAAAAAGCAACGGTCAAAACCTAGTTGGCTGCCGGTAATTGCTCCTTACTGCAGCTATACGTATAATGAAAGGAGGTTGAATTATTATATTTTCCGGATATATATTTTCTCGTACCGCACAGGTCACGCCTCACAGCCTGATGCATTTAAGGAATTCTAACGCTAACACGCGAAGTACTTGATGAGCTGATCATCATCGAACCCTTTTAGAATGTGCTATGAATTTCGATTTATCAAAATTAAGAGCTAACAATTTAGGCTAATGTATTCATGCTGCTACTAATTTTGCAAACGGCACGAAAATGTGCACTCTTAAACAGCGATAACGGTATTGAAGATCAGTCAGTAGTACCGTATAGCTATTTATTATTATGCGAAAATCAAAAAAAAAGAAAAAAAATGCATCACTACCGCAAATATCAAGAAAGTAACACGGCTATAGGCAACAAATAATACATGCTGGTACCATCAAGTCAACATGTTAGTGTTGGTTCTACTACCATGGTTAAATGAAATTCATTATTCTAGTGTTTCAAGTACCATCTATAAACACATAATAAAACAACTGAACAAACGGTGTAAAAAAAGCAGCAAACGAAAGACAGAATGAAAAATCATTATGAAAACGTGTACGGTGCTAGGTTACTGCTAAGTTTATCTTAATTGGATACAATATTCATAATCGTATAAATAAAGATAGAAAAACAACAAAACAACAGACCTTTTAAACTTGCGCAAGGTCAGTCACTTGGTCTGGTTATTGTTCATGATGGCAGGTATGACAAGTGTACAGGAAATTCCCTGCAGAGGCGTTACAATGTACGATGTTTTATTTGTTTGTTGAGAACAAGTACCATGTCCGTGATATTTTTGATTTTTTTGTTGTAATTCGGTACTGTGATGGAATTTACACACATGCGTACTGTGATTAAATTTTTCATGAATTTTATTCATCAATTTAAAATTTTAATAACTAGGTACTATCTACGAGCATAAAACAGTTTGTTTTCGTTTTTATGGTACGCCTGCGAATGAAATTATTCAACTCTCTATACACTGTTGAGAGTTCGGTGCGAACTTTAAAACCCGACGGTCACATCGCGGTACTACACTAGTCGGGGCATTCTAAAGAAATAAAGCGATCTTGATAGATCGAAGAAATGCCACGATTGTGGTACTAATTTAGTACGTTCCTTTGAAGTGAGATGTCGACGGTGGTACGAATGCGATGCCATCTATTTTACATGAGACGTTATACTTCATAAAGATTGTTTATCTGTTTATAGTTTATCTGGTCGTCCATTTTTGTTTCGTTAGGTACTATAAAAACGTGCAACGAACGAACAAAAACGAAACATTAATAATAGATGACATTTTGTTCATTATTAAATTTTATCATATTTTTCCAGCGCAACACAAAAATAGACAGATTAAACCCTTCTGTTTGTTTATAGTCTAGAATATTATTTTACTACCTTTACGGCCCGATGGGGAGCCACTAGAATGCTAATCCTATGGTTAACGGGATTTTAAATTCATGAAAAGGCACCCTTAATATGAATATTAAACAATAGCGAAGCGATACTCGGCCCCGTATATTCGGTAATAACAAGTTTTCCTAATGGTCGTCGGTAAATAGTGATGGTGTAAATTGATGTCTTGGTTTTTTTAATGGAACATTTTTGGGTTATTTTGGTGAAATATAATAGCAAATATTTCCTTAAAAAAAATAAATCGAGAGAACAGTTTTAGAAAATGATTTTCAACGAGTATAATACTATATAACAGCCAGAATTAAAATTTCATAGCCTACTTGTTATAAAAGTTCAATTGTACTGACTATTTAGTGTCATACATTTATTGATAATACTAATTATTTCGTTAAATTTATTGTTATATTTGGCATGTATTATTTCAGTTCAAATTTTATTTTATTTAATAATTACAAAAAGTAGTAAAAAAACATTACTTTAATTACAATGCAGTGGCCATTGATCATATGTATTTGCAGTTGCTGATGATTGTTAGGCAACCAAAAATTATATGCATAATTAGATATTTAATTAAATTCTGAAAATTGAAGAAATATTTACCATTTCGTGATATGTTATGAATCATTTTTATGTGGTCGTAGAAAAAATATTTATATTCATAATTTCAAGTAAAAAGTTAATTTCACAGCTGAGATATCGCATATATTTCATCTTAAAGCAAACGAAAAGCAAATAAGAATTTTACTGAAATGTTGAACGTTAGTAGGGGGTGGTGGTTACTAGCGCGGGAAAATGAAAAATCGTAAAAGTCATTATCGAAGTAGGAATATGCCTGGCATAAATCTTTTTTGTTTAAACGAGAAAAAAAAAAGAAGGATCGTGTTTAAATAAATGGTTATTTAATTTAACCTCTTGGGAGTAATTTTAAAATGGAAATAATTCCTGTGCTTTTAATATTTCGGGAAAACTTACAAAAGGCGAAGATTAAAAGATAATAAAAACGTATTTTGTATACTAGGTGGGCTTAATGAAACTCTTAAATCATTAAAAATTGAAATTAATATAGCCCCGAATTACGGGGGAAACTGCTTTCACGCCTATTCTTTTCTGACAAATTTAAATAAAAGCCCCAAAAGTAATAACTCTGATTGCACAAAGTATTTACCTGGCACTTTACGACAGTACAATAACGTTTATAAATTTCATTTGACAGCTTCCAAATTTTAAAGTTTTACAACTTGTCTCGTAAAAAAAAATTCTTTATTTTTTTTTTTCGCTGACGTATGTTTCCATGATAAAGTATCAAGCTGAATTGACGTAATTTTAAGATGATGGGGTGGTGGGGAAGTTTTCTAGAGGGTGAAAAAATGCTTTTTTCGTTAGTTTTTCATGCACAAGGCACTTGATTTTGATCGATTACGTTCGAAAACCATTATTTTTTCATGTCAAATCAAGATATATTCGACTGATCGCAATTTTATCGATTACGTTTCGCACTATTTCGATACTCACGTATTCGCTTTGTTAAAAAATCGACCAACCATATTTGTCTATATAATTTATAAATAATGATATCATTAAGTATTTATGTGGTGGGTGGAGTTTCGTACACCGATTAAATCGGTTTTTCCCGTATTTTTCCTATCAGCATATACTAAATAGGAATTAAACAGTTTCCTCATCGTAATAAACAAGTTGCTAATAGTTAATTGCTGGATAATTAAAAGTCATTAAGCATCTTGTTTTCGTATTCTATTGGGATTCAAAACTCCAATGTATACGCCTAGTTTTTCGATGGCTTGCAACCTGTTTTCACAACAGTGTAGAACATCGAAATGGTTGATTATTTTGCGAAACAACAACGGATTCGTGTTTCTGTGAATACGAATTTATGAACATCATTTGTTTGATTAATGTTAACTATGGAACAATTTACTGTTATTTAATGGAAATTATTAGTTAAACACTTTTAAGGACTCGAAGATTTTTCAACAATTCTATAATAGCTATAGCGTCAAATTATTCAATAACCAGTTCAGTAGCAACATGGTTCATGTCGTTTTGTATTCAATAAATTAAACCTTTAAGCTTCTATTTAAGTCTTATTATTCCAAAAACAAAAAAACAAAAACGCATCTGTGAGTAGTAATAGTAGTTGTTGGTACTATCCACGTTGGAATCGTGAATCATAATGAACTTGCCCGTTTTCGTCCTTCTTCCTGGTCAATTAATCTTTCTTATTTGCCGGATGCCGTTTAGAAAATTTATAACGACGAATTTGAAATTTTGAGTTTGTTTTTAGATTGAGGCTCAATTCAAACCAAATAAAACTAGTTTGATTTTAATTTAGAGAAGTTGTTTCCTGATACGTAAATGATTGTTTTTGTCAGTAAGGATTTAATTCCTTTGGTGTATTATAATAATTATCTAGATCAATTATAAAAAGTTGTTGACAAGTAATTTTTTGTGTTTTTTTACGAATAAAAATCTGCAATATGTAGTGTCGACTTTAATTAACTCCATCAGCTGAAACATCTCAATTAACTTATTTATTTAGTGTTCAAGTTGAAGAAATTAATTAATGTATTATTGATCTACAATGTATAAACATATTTAGTTGATCTTCAAGACCTATACAACGACTTTCACAATTTGACCGCTAGATGGTGAGAAAACAGGATTTGTAAATTAGTTCAGTCCTACGTTCGTCCATACTGGCCGTATAAGTATGAAAAGCTACGATTACAAATAGTTTATCAAAAATAATTTAAATTTGATATCAATATATATTATAAAAATGTTGGGTCCTGTTTATTATGCTACATATTTTCATATTGAATAGAACATTTTGTATTTTTTTGTTTTCTACAAACAAAAATCTATAATATGTAGTGTCGACTTTAATTAACTCCATCAGCTGAAACATTTCAATTAGCTCATTTATTTATTGTTCAAGTTGAAGAAATTAATTAATGTAGTATTGATCTACAATGTATATATAAACATATCTAGTTGATCTTAGTTATAGTAGCAGATCGATGATAAATACATCGACGATTGCGATTCTTATTTAATTGCTAGTTTTTCTTTATTATTCAATAACTGGTTGATTGAAATGACTTGTCAGATTTCATAATAGTCCATTATGAATATATCAAAAGCAGCATCGACAAAAGGGATTTTCTTTTAAAATTACAAATTACCAAAAACCATCTACATAAAATTGAATACAAATTTTCTAATATAAAAACTGTCAGAAGAAGAAGACACGACTATTTCCTCCGGTGACAATTCATTATGCATTAGTCGTATTTATAATAAACATGTAAATGTAATTCGACATAAAAACACTCGAAACTAAAATCCAGTTAGTTGTTTTATAAGGAAAGAAGAAAAACTAACGGAAATAAAATCTAAACAGTTAACGAGAGCAATAAATTTTATTTTTTCCGTATTTATTTTTTCTCTTGTTTGATGTTAGGTTTCGAAAGTTCGTCGTTAGCAAATTAAACTTTAACTTTATCGATTTATCTTATTTAGCCTATGGACATGGAAAATTTGGTTTAAAATATATGCAAGAAGGTTGGCTGGCTGGCAGGCAGGCAGGCAGGCAGGCAGGCAGGCAGGAATACTAAACATATATATACGAATCTGATAAGAAGGATTTCAGATAAAGGATCGAGAAAGTTCGTTGCTGATCCTGACTTGGCTGCAGGGAATTCACGATCACATTGAATACACGTATTATATTATTAAGCCAACACGAAATTATAGCAAACACTAATCGCATATAGTATGTACAGCGTTTGTTCGAGCGTTAATATTTAAGTATCAGACAAACAAAGTAAATTAAATTCGTATTACTTGGGCTTAAAAGTTTTCTGCAGTGAAAATAGGATTTTCGTAAGTTTCTAAATCAAACTGTACTACTACTAAATATTTAAACAGCAAGTCAAACACGTCTAGGTATTATTATAGTTAATTCTCAGTCACGCGCTTTTCAAACTAAGTATATAACTCTATATACATTGTATAGAGCTAATAACAAGCACATTCATTGCAACTGTTAATTAACGCCCCCGTCACTTTTACCAAGTTAAACGTGTCATTTACGAACTACTAATCGGGTAATATTCACCCTCGAACTTTCCTTATTATCATTGATGCGAGGATTATTCAAGGATTGAACACAGATTGTCTCGTTTTATAAATGACGTTAATCTAAATTCGTCAAAAATTCCCATATTCTTGCTACGACGACACGATCATTTTCTATCACTCTCTAAATGTGACAGTTGCAATACTGTAACTGTTGATGGACAAATTCTTTCAGTTATATTTTTATTATTATCGCCCTCCACATCTCATACATATAGTCGTCAGAACGGATTGATGTTCCCGTGTAGATTTGGGCACATCTAGGTAGGACAACAAAATGGGGTGGATGATGTATGAATCTGTGTTCAGGAGTTGTGTGCCTTGTAAAACGTACACGCGTTATCTATCATCGCTTGAAGTTATTTTTCTTAATTATCTTAAGACGTCAAGCAAAAAAAGAGATGAAAAAAGAAACGAAAAATTACTACCGAAGAGGAGAATGAATAAATCCTTTCAGGGCACGCATTCAACAAAGATACAAAGCCACATTTGCATTTAATAAATCACAATAACCACACCTCCATCTTTAAAAACATGAATTACATTTGAAGAAGATAATCATTTCGAAAATATTGAACGGAATTATTGATCAACTAATAACAATTAATTGGATGAATCTTGGCAATTATTAGTTAAATTTATCCCATTGCGAAACTTTCCATTAAATGACAAAACAATGTTACATTTATACATATCAGTATATAGAAGGAAAACTCAATCAACCTCATATTTCTATCTTCACAAACATTTCCATCAGAAATTGTCTAATTCGATTTCGGAAAAGCCCGCGGACACAAATTCACTTTCCTTCGTAGTTGCTATTTTTTTCTTTCTCTCTCTTTATTGGATTCCCTAGGGCTATCGTTTCACCACTTCTGAAAGGCATAATTTGATATAGAAAATCTCTCCAGAGAATTTTCCAAAGAAACTTTCCTTGCTTTTTATATTTATATACAATTCTGTTTTTGTATCGAGAAAAATTTGCTGATACTGCAGCTGGTAGTGGTGGTGGAAATGCCACTACATATGATTAGTAAATTATACAATTTCGTTTTGAAAAACAACCAGAAACTATTTGATAATAATCAAGTCTTTATACTCACTATTTCGTGATAGTCGTCGATATTCTGCGCATGCGCAGTACTCAAATGATTATCTTTGTTACAAATAACGCTAATTTTGAACGGCATAAAAACGCTCTATTAACTTTGAATTTTCGTAAAGATTAATTGTATTTTTTTGAGGTGGTGTTTATATCAGTCATTAACCCCCCCATATATATATATAAATAGAAATTCAGCATCGTATCGTATGTGTGTCATACACAAACATAATAAAAAAAATTACATTGGACCATTGTGGCACACCATATTGCGTGCAACGTTACGCATATTTATGCAGATACACTCCTATATCGTACAGTTTTAATTAAGGTAATAATTCAGATATTTATGTTCCCTCTACTAGATACCTTGACAGTTTAGTTACTTTTTCGCTGTAGTTCTTTTTAACAAAACATAAATTTCCCAGCATTGAATTCCACGCTACGAAAATTCACTAAATACTAATTTTAGATCAGTGTTTTTTCTATATGTATATGTCCTGCGTTTGTGATATGTTTATACGTACACATTTTATTTGATTTTATAGAAATATTCGTAAGACTATAAGCTTATAGTACCAAAAATGCCAGCTCGTTAAAATGCCAATATATACAACAGAAGAATCCTGAGCTATATGTGACTGGTATGAGCCGTTAAAACCGATCAGAGTATAAAGATAATACTGATTCTCGGTAGTACGGTATTTTCGCATTCGTTTTATATTGCACGATAGATAAAGTCTGTTTTAATGTTTTATTGGTTGAGGTGAGTACTTGCCTCTTACAGATGCAGCAGTTTGACCTATACGCGTGGATGACCCCTTATACACAGAAGATGTCTAGGTCAGGCTCATTAATTTAATCTTGATTAAAATGATTCTCTATATAGTATATAGTAAAATGCCATGCCAGTAGCATAAAATTATGATTCGAAATTGTCTCGTCACCGACTTGTTAACATTGATTTTTATGGTTGCAAAACATTAACCCAGTTGTCTTTAAATCGAGTTTAACCATAAAGATCAATTAATTGATACAATCACTCTTTTGCACTACTTGGTTTTTTTCAATGGTTCCCTTAATAATTTATTTCTTGTGGTTTCCAAGATAATGGTACGAAATAAAAATTCTATTGCAATTGTTCGATCGAATTGGAAAACAAAATTTCTGCGGTTTGAAATATACAAATTACTGATGCTATAAATAAAATACAACAAAGAAGAAATGAAATGAAATAAAAACGCTATTGCTCTCATTCTTGGATAAAATCAAATACTATCTCTATACTGTCTGTTTTTGTTTTTTTTTTAACTTTATTCTGATCTCCTACATAACCGGCCTTAATACGAAGACCAACTTATAAAAATTGATTCGGAATTTCAAATAACGACAGAACATGCAAAAACACATGTGAGTGACTGTTTCTTACTGCAATAGATAGTAAAGACGACAGCTCAAAATACTGGTTTTACCGCGTTTCTTCCATTAGTTGCTTTTATTTCCATCAAAGACTAATTAGATCTGATATGGACAGGTAAAACACTGGTTTTTATATCGAGCTAATAATAATAAATGCTCGGATTAAACTAAACTAATTTATTCGTAACCAAAAAAAAAAAACGACCACTTTCTCATCAGAAAGCCTGTTTCAAAATTATTTTAATAGGACAAAATCGAACGTTTTCTTTTTGTAATTGCCATTTATCATACTTTGTTTATGTCAAACTGACAAAAAATAAATGCTACTCATAGACAACTGTAACTCTTTTGCGTTAGAATCATTTTATCGGGATTAATCCAAAGGATAGACAATTCAATTTGGTGGAAACTCAATGAATCCAACTCATTTTCACTTAACTGATAACATTTCATATGATTCATAACTTTTACAACTGCATCGGCAGATGGCGCTAAAACAATATTCGTATTTTGTATTGTAATAAAATTGTTCAGTCCTACGTTCGTCCACGCAAGCTACGATCAGAAGCAGTTTGTCAAAAATAATTTTATTTTTACATCAATATATATAATAAAAAATTGCATCCTGTTTATTATGCTGCATGTTTTGATACAGAACAAAACCCTATTCAATTGCAGTCAATTGTGAAATTAATTTTCGATAGTAACCAATCACTTTTGTAATTCGAAAAGAAAAGCAAATGTCTTGCGGTTTTCTACATTTTACGGTTGTGACTTTTCAACACGCCGCTTACGACAAAAAGCAAAGATCATCGAACAGAAAAAAAAAAATTAGAGTAGAATAATCAAAATTAAAACTAATTCTTCTCACGAATGCGCTCACCTGAAATTGTTTAATGAAAAACGAGCGAACGACACGAGATAAAAAAAAAAGAGAGAAATCAATTATGCGTCGAAAGAGAAACTCGACAGTGAAAAATAGAAAAGGATCCTTCAGGAAAATTGGAAAAGACGCACGGTGACGACAACGTGCTGATAGATCCAGTTTTAAAATATTTTGCATATACGAAACGCAAAGAGGGGGCTATACGAACGAAAGGAAAATGAATGAACCTGGAAATTGGAATAGAAATTCTCGTGCAGCTTTTCCGATGATGAATTGCATTTAGTAGACCTACTTTTCCAATTTCAATTTCGAGAAAAGTTAATTATTTTTTTTCTGTCTTGTTAATTAGTAAAGTTTTCCATTAATTATATCTATTATATTATTGTAGACAGTTTTTTTTTTCGTATAATTAGACGAGCGTTTTGAAGAATGACAATGCACAATTTATAATTAAATTTCTTTAGATAAAAAAAGAACATGGTTTTCTAATAACTGTCAATTGTGTGACTTTCTCTATGTAATAATAATGATTCTTCCTAATCGACTCTAATGCTAAAATATAATACATTGATGTTAAATTCTTGTTGATGTAACGTGGAAAGGTGCCTTTTAAGCGGAAGAAAATGTAACGTGTTCGTGTCATGTGCAATTATACTCATCTGGTGAATACCTGCGAACATGTGAGTGTAGAGAATCTATTTTATATTCAAAAGAATACCCTGTATTTATGGTAGATTACGATGATGTGTAGATGGATGAATCTTTTTAAGTGCTTTTAAATTTTTCTAAAATTATTTACTCTTGAGAATACTCTCACAAGAGTCATTTTCTTATACAAGGCGATAATTTCTTGTTCTTCTTTTGTTTTTTGTTGTTTTCAACTGTAATTTACTAGTATGTCGTGATTTAAAAAATCCATAATCTCATTCTTGTTAAGAAAATAATACAAAAAGAAGACCAAAAACTAGCGAACGCCAATGAATTGGAATAAATCCAGTTGTATTCGTGTTCATTCCTCATTTATCGGCCGGCAGGCGAGGGCAATCTTTAAATCTTTTTCTTTATGGGCGCCATTTCATTTGAATTTACGCATTGGGCCACTTTCCTAAATGAAAGATTTATCGAGACCTGGGTTACAGAGGCTATACTCCCTTCATTCAGATTTTTACTAAATTACATCAGTATGAGATGCGTTTTTAATACATCTAAACGAAAAGCGATTCAACAAATGAATACATTGTAAATTTATTGACTGTTTGATTACTACCGTGTTTAATGAAGGAAAAATGTTAATAAATCAAATCATCGAACGATATAATAAAAATGGGATCTAAAAGCTTCGATGGCATGGGAAAAGAACGATCGGGTGATGGGTGATCATAAAACAACTTCGCAATGGAAATAAATTCTTTGGATATTGCCTCAATGACGGTATCACCGAACCAAACCGATAGAATAGTGTGTGGAAGAGAAAAAAGAAAATTGAGAAAAACGACAGTCATCGGAAATATAAAACGGTTCGGATTTCGGCTTTATGATCTCGTTTAAAGGGAACAATGAAAAGAGGAATGGATTGAATTTATGACGGTTCACGCATGGTTTTCGATGAAAAATAGAAATTTCGATTTATCGGGAGTGAGTCAAAATTAATCGAGCACAGTTAACCACACCCCAATTGCCCGGTACCACCTTTTCATCGTTTTTAATTAACTATTCGATTTTTACTTGTTGTTATTATAAAAGAACAAAGAACGACTGCTGCAATTGCATTCATGCATATTCAACATCGTTTTCTATCTATCTATTAATAATATAAATTATTATATTAAAGGTTGAAAGATCTCTCTATGTTTGTTGTATTATTAGATTATGATTTTGAAAGAAATGCGGCACGTGCATTTACCGTGCATGTCTGTCATCTAATATCCACTTATCTTGTCTAGTTATATTAAAAATATGCATGAATTTCGCTCGTAATAATACATCGTTTCTGTTGTGCGCTTAATGCACGACATACGTTTACGATTTTTAGCATCTATAGGGGAAAATTCCTTAAAACTGGCAACAATGAACATCTGTGCTGTTGAAAACTTTTACAGGTTTCATGTGTCAGATTTGATTTTATGGAAAAAATACATTTTTTTTTTGGCTCTGTAGGTCGAAAATATGCAATACAATACAAAAGAATCTGATATAATGTTAATGAATAAAATTTCTGCAAATGATAAATATACTGAATTTATCCTGAGAGAATTCATTAATTGGAACTAAGTAGGCATCGAAGGTAATGGAAATACTGTAAATTAACTAGAAATCTAAAGCTTCAATAAATATATAAATAAATGGGAATGGTTTTTTTTTTACCTGCAGATGTCGATTAGTTTTTCCGATTGATGTCTTTTTTTTCTATCTGAATGATTTACGGAATCGATTTACATTATATAGAAAATAAAGTAAATCCAGCAGGAAATTAGACTTAACCAATTAGTTTAGCCGCAAATTATTGCAGTAATAATTTATAAATGAACAAATCATATAAATTGTGTGTATAATATTTCCTTTCAGTTACACTATCAAGAGTTCCAGTATTCGCAAGGTATTTTCATATTATGCCATTTTAGATTTAGATACTTAAAATTCCACTGTCATTTTTCATCAATTTGAATTTCTGTTTAGTTAAAACGATGGCTGCCTGTACATTGTGGGTTAATGCTGAGAAATCTGGGATATTCTTTTACTAATTTAGATACGATTATCAAAAAAATTACTTCTTCGAACTAATTCTAAACGAATTTAGAAAATAATCTTATAATTTGTCTAGTTTAGTGGGCTATTCAATCAACAAAGCGTCTTGTAATGAAACGAATTTTTAATAACAGTGAAATTCAACTAAAAAATTACATTATTTTCCTGTGGCAAATCAGAATAAATACGATACAAAAAAAATTAATAAATAAAACTAATGACCATCAGTAGTTGGAAATTCGAAAATAATCCTTAATAGACATAAATACATATACACACATCATTACCTTAATGTCATAATATATAGTAATGACAGAAAAATAAGCCCGGCCACCATTATTAAACAATCTTTTTAATGTTTAAATAACAACTTTTATAGCCGCTAAGTTGTATTTTATTTAATCTTCAAAAGAATGGGAAAAAATTAAGAAGGAAAAGAAACCAGTTGTGTATGTGTGTGTGAATAAAATACAATCCGAACACACGGTAGCTGGTTTTTGTTTAAATAGAAAGAAGGAGGGGGTGATCGATTAATCGAATTTTTATTGGTTAGAAAAACTGACAGTAGGAATGTCAAAACTAATCGTGATAACAACGAGTATTTTTTCTACCTGATGGTTACCAAAAACGTATAGCCTTCAGTTAGTATATGGCTGCCATATATACACATTCTACATGATCATAATCTATCGACCGTTTCGTACGTGCAAAAACTACAAATCGTCCTAGACGGACCTTTCGGTGTCCAGGGCGTCGTTATCATAACGACCATATCATTTGATACGCATTCCTATTCCGTCCGAGATTTTTATTCGCTATCAAATGAAAAAAGTACCCTCATTTAAGGTTATCCAACGGATATCTGGTGGAAATAAACGAAATCTGTTTTCACGCATAAAAGATAAATGAAAAAATGTTCGGTCCCGTATACCAATTGTAAAGGGCCAATTCTTATTGGATACATAGTTTATAGAACTCGGTATTTTGATATTAGAAAACTATTGGGTCCACTACTGCAGAAGAGTTATAAATACACATAAAGTTGAGCTGGTGATGGGGAATGATTTAAAGCCCATTTTTTTTTCCCCATTTTGTATTGACATGAAACAGCCTGCATTATTTTCGATTTTCCTCGGTTTAATTAAAACGAGTTCATAAATAGATATGTTCGTGTTGGAAAATTGAATTTAATGTTTTACCGAAAACACACGTACGTGGCTCGTAAATCTTGTGTGATATGAATTAGTTAAAACAGGAATTACGACGAGGATTTCTATGATTATAAATAGGATAAAATCGAAATTGACTTTTCGAGAAGATATTATACAGATTATGAAATGATAGATTTATCGTTTTGTTTAATACTAAATGGAACGGCCATATGGTATTAAAAGATATTGGATAGAATGGAAAATATGCATGCAAACATGTAATTAAAGGCAGATGACGCGACACCAATTTAGCAGAAAAAGAAATGCTTCGCCATAAATCATTTTAAACGGTTCGATCATCTAACGAAAATTAACTAAGCATTCTATGCTAATTCACATTGGCCATACAAAAAGATTTTACTTTCGGATAACTGAATAATAAACGAACTTGGTTATGATGTTGAAGATTATAAATACCTACTACATAAACACACTGTTCATATAGTACGACATACTTTAGATAATAATTGCATATTTATTTCTATACCGGCATCGCCAGCCAGATGTGTTTAGCCTGCCTGATCATAATAAAGAGTTAAAACTGTAAAATTGGTTACTTTATTATATATTCAAAAAGAAAATGAAATTTCATTTAAATTTGAATTAATAATTAAACGTCGAATGGAAATGTTCGCTGCATAAATTGCAGAATTTCAACTTATTTAAGATTTAAAACTCGAAAGAGAGTAAAACTCTCAGATAACTCTTTCAGTAAACTGACTGAAACCGTTTCGAATTTTTAATTGAATAATTTAATATTGAAAAGGTATAACATTGCGCTGTCGCATTTTGCTACTGGTGAACATCTAATTGGCGTCTTGTTTGTTTTATTTACATTCGGATCTGCGAATAGACATTGATTCTAATTAAACTACATATAAGAGAGTTAAATTGGTATAATTTTTTTTTTAGTTATTTCAGTGAGAGCGAAGAGAAGAATTACGCTGAAAAAGAAAACTGCGCCACATAACCTAAACGGCTCTACGGCCTGCATAATTGAACAGAATGTGAACTGAACGTCTTCTTTTATTTTTATTCTTGTTGAATGTTCAAAGGTTGACGTGAGAGAGTGAAGCGGATTGTGAACAAATTGGTTCTTTGTTAAATAATTCATTTAAATTAACGGGTCTTTGATTATGTAAATTTGAAAAAAAAATAAATATATTCTTCATTGTTCCTATACAGTATTTAACTGGTAGTTATGCAACCATGATTATTTTAATAAAGATTTCACAAGATCAACACCACCAATGAAACAATAATGGTACGATCATCATTAGAGATCGAAAAAATCGTCGTTATTAAGTGGTTGTGGTGGTGGTGGCGTAAACTTCTAATGAAAAGACAACAAGAATCACCGCAATGTTTCCGCGTAAATTTTAAATGAATTTTTAATACCACCATTAATACTGATTACACTGTTAAATAAATGATTTTCGAAATTGTTTAGACAAAATGGGGGCGGCCCTGCGAAGTGATGTGGGAAGCGGTGAACTGTTAAAAATTAATTTTACTGTTAGAATGTTAATTAAAGTTGACGTTTCGCTCGATTATGTCGTCTTAAGTAAGATTATTTTTGTCGAAATAAATTCGTCGTATATTAGACGACATTTGGAGCAATTAAGAATTTTAATGGCGAATAGATTAGTTCTGTATTTTTAATACTATAGCAGTTTTTTTATTTTTTTGGCTTGGCAAAATGATTTTAGGATGACATTAATTAATACTGATTGCCTTCATTTCCATACGAATATTTTCTATGTCTGATTTGAAAGTTTACAAGCGGACATTGGTTCTTGTCAACAAGAAATAGTTCTGTTTATAAACTGAAAAGAATAGAACTGTCTCTGCTACAAAACACAATTTATTGACGTGAACGGTGAAAATGGCTGCCTCGTTTTGTCGTCAAATCGAATATAGAGTTTAAAAACTACTACTCTCAATGCAAATAGTGTGAAACGCATGTAGGCGGTACTGGTGACATTAATAAGCGTAAGTTCTTATTGGTGTAAACCGCTCAAATTATTCATCAAATACAATTCAACTCCTTTTTCTAATAATTCAGCAAGCAGCATATGGCGTAGATAAATGTAATTTCTCCACTTTTAGTTGATAATAAATTCGTCAGTGATTTAATTCACTTATCCACGCCTTTATCTTGTTTACAGCCTAATAAAAAAGAAAACTATACTAATACTGATATTCACCTCATTTTACTGAACGAACCAATTCCGATGTCAATTCTATCTTCCAATTTTCGCTTTTCCTCTCTTCTTTAATCTTATTTTCGCTATGGACAGACAATTGGATACTGAACAGTTAATTAAAGAGGAACATTCCTGATAAAAGCTAATTAGCTTTGCGCTCATTGTCATATATGATTACGAATGTATTCGTTGATCGAGAACTTTTGTTTGTAAATGAGTTAAATCGAGATTAGTTTTTCGTTTTTATAAATAATTAATTGTTCAAACCTATATTGAACAAATAGCAGACGAAGTTAAACAATTTTAATTGCCAATTGCGACATGTGAAACGGTCTTTAATAAAGTCAATTAAAATCACGATTTCAGCGCCAGAGAGAGTTCGTTATAAAAAGGTTTTCTTGAATCTGAAAATATATTTCCTGCATAAAACATGACCAATTCAACAGAAATATTCTATTGGGTTTTTTTTTTTTTTTGCGAAGTCCAAACCGGATATTACACGAAACTTTTTTCATGAATTTTAACGCGAAAACTTTTCTGTTCTTAAAAGAAAATAAAAGAAAAAAGCGAATCTCAGGAGCCTATACGATATTCGTATCCAATTTAGGCTGGAATCGAAACGTGTATCGAATTTCTGATTCGACAGACCAAAAAAAAAAATCATGAAATATCAAGGAGAATCGACGTGGTTGTTGCAGTTTTTTTTTTTTTTGCTTAGTTTTATTTCGAATTGAAAGAGCGAATTGTTAAAAGATTATTAAATATAATTCGAAACTTTCCAAATTATTGGAGAACAACTGAATTTTTTCCTACGTTATCCATTCGCATATGGATGTCACACATCCACATTTAAAACAATGGAAAATTCACATATAAAGGTAGAAAAAGGAGGATGGGAAACAGCGGAAATTGTAACAGAGCAACTGAAAGACTAATTGAAGCAATTTATTTGGCTGGCGGCTGTTGCTGAGGGTAAAAATTTTAATGGCATCAACGGTAGAGTTAAATTAAACTTTTGACAATGTTAATTCGTATGTATGGCCCTTTAATGCATTCGCGGACACTGTATAACGAAGTTATGTCCGAGCATTCGAATATGTGCAGCATATGGAACAGTGTTCTGTCTGTCGCTAATTATTTCGCTTCTATATAGTTACAAAATATTTCACTTATCTCATTCTTTTGAATTTTATATATAAAGTTTTTGTGCAAATGGGAAGCTATAGTAAATTAGCTATTACCAATTTTGTATAGTGTATATACGAGTAGTAGGCAGGGCTCGCGCGAATCTTAAAGGAAGAGAAAAAAAAAAACAGGAAAAATACGAGAACAATGGGACAAATCTATGGTCTGAGCTGAGAGAGAGAGAGGTGCACCCGATGCATTGTTTCAATTCAACAATCGGAAAACCTAACTGTATACTTATCGATAGAAACAAACTACAATGGGAATAACGTTCACACTGCGCTTTTAACTGTCAATCGAATCGTAACGTCTCATTAATTTTCAGAAGTTGTTCCTGAACTTTCATTAAAAGAAGTTGTTGTTTTTCTAACGTTTTGAACGTGTTCGTACATGCGATGATGAATTCGTAAACGAGTTCGATTCATTTTAGTTTTCAGACACTAGAATCTTTTCTGTGTTAATATTTATAAAAATAAATGATCGATACTTGCGTAATGGCCGAAATTTGACCTACAATCACTACAAGCAATATGAATTTTATCAAATCAATCAATCAATCAACGTATCGGTCAATCAATCAATCGATAGGTTCTGGTTCATTAAATCTTTTCGCTGTCAAGAAATGTTATTAACAGTCAATAGTAATAAAGCAACAGCTTTATATGAACAATTGGACATAATATTGATGGTTAATTTTCGTGGCATTATGGAAGTGATAGTTGTTTGAAATTGGCAATAAATAATTAAAAGTGAGATTATCACGAGGAAATGTAATCGCTTCATCGAGAGGTTTTTCCTTTTCTTATACGATTAAATTATAAACTCGTTAAAATCTCGATGATGAAAACATGAAAAAACTTGTCCAGAGCAACTGATCAAAAAACCCATAAAACGCCCACCAATATTACCTTTTATACAATTATCTCGCTATCATGTACTACGCTTTCGCTCTCGCTACGGCTGCATTTTCTTTCCAACAATTTTTTTTTTCCTTTCATGAACTTTTAAAAAAAAAAAAAACAAAAAAACAAAAAAACAAAAAAGGACATAGTAGGGGAAAAAAATGGATTCAACGCAATAAAAACGGTAGATCTGTATCTTCCATTTAAATAACAAGATTTCAGATTTAATATCTTCAAGTTCTTGAGGTTTGCGTGTACATCGTCTATAATAAATTCCTTTTATACATATAGATTTTGTTTTTTTTCGAATTATTGGTATCGTGATTGGTTCCCAGTACTGATCGGGCTATGATTTCATAAATACAAATTGGTTTTATTTTTTATATTGAAGAACGTCGATATATGTATGCAAAATTTAATTTACAAATTTAATTAAATACTAACGATACACTACGCTTTATTATCTACATCCTTTAGAAGAACGAAATTAACTCGTAATGACTTTATGAAAAAATTGGAGTTTTGTCATAATTCCATTCAAGTGACTTTACAATGTTAACATTTTTCTCTTTTTAAAAGGAACAATTAAACATTTAAATGATTTCAGGAATTCACAGTAATCAACGAAAACGTTGCCCACCGCCTTCCTTGATTTCAAAACCAAAACTGATTGTATTAAATGCAAAAAATTAAAATTATTTTAATCAAGTTAAAAAATGATTGAAACACACATTGCAAATACAAAAATGTAAAAAATGCTTCATAATATATCACGAAATGCTAAATATTTCTTCAATTTTCAAAATTTAAATAAATGTTTAATTATGCATATAATTTTTGATTGCCTAACAATCATCGGCAACTGCCAATACGCATGATCAATGGTCACTGCATTATAATATTAATGTAAAGTTTTTTTCTACTTTTTGCAATTATTAAATAAAATAAGATTTGAACTGAAATAATACATGTAAAATACAACAATAAATTTAACGAAATAATTAATATTATCAATAAATGTATGACAACTTAATAGTTAATACAACTGAACTTTTATATCAAGTTGGCAAGGCCTATGAAACTTAATTCTGGATATTTTGTATACATTTTTTAAATTAGCCTTAATTTTAATAACAATGGTCGTAGAAAACGTATAGTATTATCGTTGAAAATTATTTTCTGAATCTCGCGAACATAAACTGTTCTCTCGATTGCAAAAAATGTTATTTTCTTGCATAATAATATAAGTACTATTCTGTTTGGACCGCTCTATTATCTACCTATTCACCCCTTTCATTCACCATCACTTCTTCATCACCAAAAAAAAAAAAAACAATTCAACAAGAAAAGAAAAATGTACACCGTCTTCCTTAAATCCCAATTTATTTTCACGGGTGCATATGCACTCCTGAAATAAATGTTCTCTATATGCGACAGATGCTATTGTGCAGGCCCTGCAGGATTTCCATTGCCGGAATCAGTTTTATTGTTCGAAAAGGAGAATTGCGTGAGGGAAAGTTGAAGGGGCAGAGTGTGAAAGGGGGGGAGGGAGAGTACGTTAACACTATTATTTATCCTCCCCGAAAACGAATGAAGGATATAAATATGTGGCGTTATGGAAAATGCTGTGGAGGAGTAAAAAGTACGAGATTTTATTAGATTTTCCTTTACTTACTTTTTTTTTCTTATGTGTAGGGACTGGAGGGGTGGTGGTGGAAATGGTGTGAGAGCCACTATGATATATCAGTATAGTTATTATTAGAGTATACTGATTTATTAGGCATTTTCAAAACGTATTCCGAATGGCTGCCTGAACAAGGAAAAGATGTGCATCGTCAGAGTAAAATAAAAGTTATTAAACGTTTAGATTAGAGATAAAATGAATAATGTCAATTTATAATCTATATGGCAATAGTTCGAAATCGGCCCTAAACAATCCGGAACAAAATATTAAACAACGTATAAAAGGCATGATGTACAACATATCATAAATCGTTTGGAAACCGTAATTCCAAGTTAAAAACGATCGTCTCTTGTAAAATTCCTGAATATGTCGTCGTGGACGTGTATTTATAAAACTATTCGAACGATTTATGTAATGTAAATGCATTTCAAACCACTTTGCACAAGTTCAACTAGACAAGCATTATTCATAATTTATTGCAAAAAACCGAAATTTTTGTTTTACGTGCCATTTTCCGTTTTCTTGTTTTACTGGACAGAAAAAAAAAGAGCCAAGTCAAGGCGCCACCAAGAATTTCTAAAATTATTATTATCTTCACTATTATTCGTCGACTAAATTACCATAAACATAACTACACCGTTAACATCTTCTTCTTCGTCCACTGCATTTTGTTTTTTTTTTTATTTATATTTTGTTCCCTCTTTTTCTTTACTGGTAGAGAGTGTGTAGAGAGTGCATACATGTTCCAGAACGACCGGGTGCCATTGTGACAGTTGAACAAACAAACAGAAAAAATGCGTACAAGAATGGTACAATTTAACAGGTTCTCCTGGTGCTAGACCGGTTGCTTTATGGTAATATTTTTTTAGAGGCACATAATTCCTTATAGCGACAGAGAATGTGTATATGTTTCATTTTATTGACCAATTTGTTTTCAGGTGTGTCTTAATTTATTCTCGTTTATGGTCCGTTCTGTCTTCGGTCATCTGATTCAGTTCGTTGTATTCGACGAGCGTGGTTTTAAATGGTTGGATTTTCTAGGATTTGTTCATTTCGAAGTGTGTGCTCTACAAATTAATTGTGGCAGCTCTATTGCTTATTTATATCGGGCAAAACTGTTATGCGCCATTGAAAAATGTATAAAAACTTTCGTAAAAGTTCAATGAATTTTTATTCTATACTTCGATTTTTTCTGATGGCTGCTGCAGATGGAAAGATAATTGCAACGGCATTCTTAAGTATCTTAAAGGAAATAATTAAAAAGTTGTTTTTATAACATTGTGATGCCGAGAAGACGATACAACAACATTTCTATTAGTTTTTCTTGTCATTTTTATACTTTTTGGTGTATTTATTTATATTGCGAATTAATTGTCAGGCTTCATTAATTAAAAAGACATTTCGATTGATTACTAATTATTGAAATCTGCCTCTATTTATTGACATAAAACGTTTCGAACACTGAACCCGTTCCACTGGATCATTGGCTCGCTAATAGAATGTTATAGCAAATTGATTGATTGATTTACGCGCACATCTATATGACGCAGTTTCTTATGAATAGTACGCTTAATTATCGTACTAGTTCACGTGTTCACTTTCTCAAAGAACCATTCGCAATGCGTTTTGCTTTCACCACTTTCGACTTTGTATAATAATATTTTTTAAGAGGCCGCAAACCGCGAACGCATAAAACTTGATCTTATAATTTTCGCATAGCTCGTAAAACTCAACTCTTTTACGACTTTAAAAACTTACGATAGTTAGCTGAAGACTTAGTTTAAACAAAACCGTTACTATATCGAGAGGTGACATCTGGAAGTTATGTAAGATATTCATTCATTTCTTAAAGTGGCCGCGAGGGTGTCACAAGTCATGATTGTAAAGGGCGAAAATCTGAATAAAAATTGGCTAAAGGGAGAGTTTTATACAGTGCACTACATGAAGGTGGATATAGCTCGTAAATTCGGTATGATATGTAAATTTTCTTTGCAGAAGAAAATGTGAATTTTATGCTACATCGAGGATGGTTTAACAATGGTTTTTTTTTTGCGATGTTCAAAATTTATGGATATGCATAATTTTGTGCTTTGATAAAATATTTATGTACTGATTGTAAAAAATTAATTATTTTCTTTTGCTATATGTTTAGAAAGAAGAGTTTTTCCATCCTCATCTAATTTTGCGTCTCTCTATAATCATTAGAAACAGTAATATTCTATAAAGGGTTAAACAAACATTAGATAAAAACTATCCCTTTCACAAACTACCAAACTACTTGTAAACTAATTTCGTCAGCAAAATGAACGACAGGTTCCTGCTGAACTCGATCGTTCTTAGTCACGTTTACTTGAGAATCCTGTCACGTTTTGCCAAATTAAATTTTGCGGCCTGTCTACAGCTCGTACAGAGCTAAATGAAAGGAATAGGGGGGGATTCCCTCTGATGTCTGTCTATTCATGGATTTAGCTTCTTGTTGTCAAATTTTTATATATCCATCCATCGTCGAATATACGAAGAAATGATAAACGAAGTTTACTTTTTTTTTTTTTGTGTTACGTTCCGATCAAAAAACTTCGTTCGAGAAAGGGAATTTTTCGAAAAATTGCGACCAATTTGTAAAATACAATTTCTGTTTAGTCATTGCAAAAAATTAATTTTTTCACCATCGAACATAATCAAGTAAAAACGTGATAATAATAATCGTGCGAGAATTAAAAACTGATTCGAATTTGAAAATTTAATTTCAAGTTTGGTCATGGTGAAAATAACAAAATTCTTAAATATAATGAATAATGGAAGAAAAAAATTAATAGTGGCATTGTTAGATTAAATTGCTATTGGAATAACGCACAATTTTTTTAGTAAATCGATGAACCATTTCTTTTGAATTAGTAATACAATTTAAATATTACATTACAAATCTTTATAATAATAATTGTACTAATGCGTGAACCCGTAACTTTTTCAAAAGAATAATTTTGGAATGGAAATAACAGATAATTCTTTTTCAACAAACGCTTACCTGATTTTCGCTAATTTCACAACAGCTCTTTGTGGACTTTTGATCACTTTGCCTGTTGAATCACCGGAAAATATCACTTTTTTTTGTAACGACAATGGATAGTAATCACTAGACACTATCGACGACGATACACAATCACCACGTAAATATGGTTCACGTATCGATAGTAAAGCGTTCGTTTTTTTCGTTATTTTATTCAATTTACCAATTTTAACGTCGCTACTTTTTGACCGGTTCTGTTTCACATTTCTCATGTTACCAATCAATGTTGGATGTTTCGATGCTCTAAATGCACTTGGCAATGTGGAACTAGATTCCGCAATATGTTTGACGGGAGCATTTTTTTGTTCACATTGATCAGAGTATCTGGAAAGTGAAAGTTTGCAAGGAATATATGGCTGGATAAACGTTCCCGTTTTATAGAATAAATTGCAGAGGAAAAAAGTAAATTGATCGATCCAAAATACCTTATTGGTTCCGGTTGTGGCGACTTATAGCCGCAAATAAACTCTCTAATTTCTTCATTCTCATCAATATCGCTTATGTAATGCTCATTTGACAGTACACTATGATATTCTGGACTAGTTTCACTATTACTGCCCAACAAACGACTGATATTATCCTCATAATTGTCACCTATACATCGCTCTTGTAGTTCACGATTTAAAATTCGAACCTCTTCCAATTCATTCGATAGCATCGAATCGCGAGAAAAATATTTACTTTTTGCCGGTTCATTTTCCGACATTATTATTTCCGGTGATTTCTTTTGATACAAATGGGGATGTAAAGGATAATCGATAAAATCATCGAATTGTTCAGTGATGTTTTCAAAGTTTCGATGCCGTGGTAATGGCGACAATCCCAATTGATCAGTTAATGATCCTGGAATAACGAATAACCGAATTATTTATCAATCCTTGTTATATATAGAGATTGATAAATAGGATTTTTGACGTAAACTTCAAATACTCTCACCTCCAAAATCTCTTTGTCTTTGTCCATTATTTAAAAATGCCCGTCCAAGTATAGGAGATCGAAATCCTGCGAATGGTTGTCGCTTAATATCGTCTAATCTTTTATCTGAAAAGCAACTTAATTCCATCGACTGGCTCCTGTACCCTAAAATTGGGGTAGAACGATTGCCAAGTATTCTTCTATATCCAATGCGTGACGTCATCGTTATATTCGCCATCGGTGGAGGTGTAGGTAAGGGTAAATCGGACATAACTAAGGGAGCAATTGAATAGGTGGATGAGGAGGTGGTCGAAGTAGAAGAAAACGATGTAGAAGTTGAGGAAGGCTTACTGAAAGTGATTATTATTTGCTTTTAGAATAGTTTGAGCATTTAATAAACAACATACCATTGTTTTGCCAATGCTGATGATGACGATGATGATGATGATGATGATGATGATTGGCATTGTTGAATTTGATTGTCATCATTTTGCTCCATGACTTTTAAATGTCATTGTGTTTTTTTTGATTTGACTTAGAAGCAAAGATGGTGACAAAAGGATAAAAGAACTTGAATCTTAGATGCATTCTGGTTTGTTTTTTTTTTGCGAAACGTTTGTTTCCGAGGCTGTTTAGAGCGCGTTCTTGTTATTTATTTTTTTTGTTTTGTTTTGTTGCTTTCTTATTTACTGCCGCACGGGAAGAGCTAACACGAAATATGTTTTAAAAGAAATTTTATCTGAATAGCTTACTAATTTTTAAAAAATCGATAATCTTTTGTTGTAGGTATTTAGATTTGCCAACCTCCCCTAAATAACTGTCGTCAGATACTTAGTTTCGGATCGTTAATTAATTTTTAATGTAGCATTTTGTGTGCCGCTTCAGCTTTTAAAGTTTTAAAACATCGTTCGTCTTTTTGTAGGTCGCATTTTATAGGATTTAATTAATCCGAGCGAATGAAAAAAAAAAAAAAAATCATGAAAATACCGTTACAAATAATAATTACGCTGCGCTATGACGTCACAATATTCTCGCGACAATTTCCACAATATCCGCTGGTGGAAACTGGCACCGTGGTGGTTCGCGTTTATTTAATTTTTTTGGTTTTTCTTTATGTTAGACACTCGGCGGGGCAAAAAAAAAACCCGTCGTCCTCTCAAAATCGTATGGACGTACTGACGGTGTATGCCAGTGATTATACTTTACCGATGAGGGAACATAGCACCCCTCGATTTAAGCCTACCCCGTTTCGTAGTGGTGGTGGGACGAGGAAATTTCCAAAGGGTGACTCAACGGCCACTGATCGCAAGTGTGCGTGTACTCGTTTAGGCGAAATTATAAACAGCCAAATACTCTTATATATGTATGCATATGAATGATCAGCGCAACTCTAAAACTCTATTCATGTCTGTTCGATTTTTTTCCTTTGTATTCATCAAGATGGCTTAGACGGATTAGGTTGCGTTTCGTGTCTAATCGAAATCTTTCATTTTGCTCTACTATACACTCGTTTTATATCAGAACCTACTAGTGAGTAGTCAAAATTAACTGAGCGCCTAGCAGTGACAAATTTCATTATTTTTTCTACGACCATAAAATAATATAAAATAAATTAATATAACCATAAAAATAATTAACTGTTTCGTCACTATCTACTCTGCAAAGAAAATTTGATAGTCGGCATCAGTGACGTAAATAAATCATTAGTACATCAAATAGAAGCAATTACGTATATACAATTATGATTGAATTATTAAAAGAATAATATGAAAACATGATTTAGTACCAAAATATGCGCATTTTCCTTTTTTAAAAGCAAAAAAACATTTAAAAGATTTCAGGACTTCGCGCTGCCCAGCGCCTTCCTTGATTTTAAAACCAAAACCGGTTGTATTAAATGCAAAAAATTTAAATTATTTTAATCAAGCTAAAAAATAATTGAAACGCACATTGACAAATACGAAAAATTTTGAAAATTATTCATAACATATCATGAAATGGTAAATATTTCTTCAATTTTCCAAATTTAAATAAATGTTTAATTATTCATATAATTTTCGGTTGGCCAACACTGCACATACATTTTTGCAATTCTAATTTTTTTAAATCGTTTGCAACAAACTTATATCGTATATAACCCCCTTAGGCTTATGTGGTCTTATTTGCTCATCCCCTTATCGGTTTTGATCTCTTCTGGTCCAAATTAATTTTAAGCAAAGCATTAAATCGATACAAAGAAGTTTGAAACCGCACCTTTCGGTTAGTTATTTGACGAAGTAACCATCCGTTATAACTTCGAGTAAATTAGAATCGAAACAGTGGCGGGAAACTTACAGTTCTATTATACAGAATGTTTCGGATGAGATCCAAGAAATTTACTTTGTAATTTTTTGACAAGAAAGTTGCAAATTTTCTTTAAATAGTCAGCTGAAGGTTGTTTAGTAATTCCTATAATGCCAGTTCAATTGTTACACCTCCTACGCCACTGTTATACGAAAAGCAACTGGAATAACGGAGTGTTGGCATTTTGGCTTTAATCATCTCCACTGGAGATTTTCCACTGCTATGCATTTTCCCGATAATGTTTGTTTAAAAAGGACCCAAGATAATAATGAATGTTTTTCTATTTCGCTTTTTCGAATACTTTTGTGTCCCTTTTGTGCCACTTTATGGAGCTCAATTGTTTGAGATGGAATTGTATTCAGTTACATTGTGCATTAGGGTTCGATAAATATTTATTGACATGGAGAGTCAATGGATAAAATTTCATTGCATCGTGCAATGTGAGTTAGGGACATGGAATTTAAAAAAAAAAGAAGCCTTTTACATATTCTTCAAAATGTACTGCATGAAGATAGAGTTTCGTGTGACAGATACGCGAATCTTTCGTGTATTTCGCGAGTGCTAATTTTTTATGCTAAATTATTTATTGATATTATTTAGCGAAGCTATTCAACAGGTTTTTATGTATATATATGTAAATATAAGGACTATAAAATTAATCTATGGTACTTCAAATAAAATTTTACGACAGCTTAAAGTGATAATCGCCACAACAAAAAAAAATCGTGTTAATATAAGTTCAGTATTTTAATATAAATCGACAGCATATTTGATGGCTACTTCCACTAGCACCAGTGGCGTAACTACCGGTGTTCAATGTGTTCCAAGAACACGGGCCCGCGACATCTCGGGGGCCCGGATTTAATGCAACGAACTAATGGGAAAAAAAAATATTTTGTCGACTTGTTTTGTCAAGGAAAACATTTTTTTTCTTAATATTAAGCAGCACGACCAAATTTTAAAGTCCGTTTCTATTCCATTTTTAACATTAATCAAAGAATCTAGGAATCTAATACGTTGACAAACTCCCCCTTGCTTTTTATAAGTTTGCCGAATCCGCCTAAAAAGAAAAATATCTTTCCCAAAATTATGGTTGACAGTACCACGTCGATATGTTTTATTTATGTACTAGTCTGTAAACCGGACTTTGTCCGAAGTGACTTCCCGCAGGCTGAATACATTATGAGTATTGTTACGCCACTGACCAGCACCATGGGGCAAATCCCAAGTCAAATGGCAATTGAAATTGAAAAATAACCACACAGTTCTTTATCATTTCCTTTTCATAGATTTTCAATCGATACAAAAACGGGCCAGTTAAATCAAATGATTAAAAACCTGCCTTCGGTCATATTTAACAGTGAAAAATTACGATCGATTTGTAACGCATTATTTCCAACTACTACCTGTAAATATGACGATTTAATTAAGCCTTTGCGAAATGACATAAAATCAGGAAATAAAAGTTGTTGTTAGATTGCGAAATCTAGATCAATGCGACAACATTTATTTCACATATGGAAAATGAAATTCTCCGTTATATTAATATGGGAGGTGGTTCCTGAAAAGATGTAGCTATTTTGATCGCCATACAAGGATGAGCTAGGTGTCTAACCACCTGTCAAAATTAAGTTGTTTTTTTTTTTCATATAAAATGATGAATAAACAGTTGACGTATATTTACTAAATAGGAACGAGGTTATGTCATCTCATAAAATAAAACCATTAATCTTTCCGTATTTTGTTTTTAATTTTTTTAATTAATTAATTGTTTATTACACCTGTTCGAAATTAATTTCACTGTCTTACATTGAATTTTTTCATTACACCCAGTTTTATGTGGCTTAATTTAGAGACACTGGGCGACTATTTTTTCGAAATCTAATTTCAATAAAATATAATAGGTCCCTGGAGAGTTTAGTTCACACGATGGATAAATCAAATTTTAATAATAGCGGAACAATAAATTTAAAATTCAAATTGTTCAAGTTACGATGGGAGAGCGTGCGTAAAAAGCTTTAATTGTTAGGTGCGAAGTAGTGGGTCATTAATTTTTTTTTTATAAATACGATAGGATAATTAATTAATAATAATTCATAAAAGGATAATTGTAAAATTACCAAAGGCGATGCGCGTAAGAAACCTCTCCGACAACTATTTTTCGTTTTATTTTCCATTTAAAGTTTAATGGTCGACTTGAACGATTCTTCAGTGCATCGTCTTTTGACAGCTTAATTACCATGTCATTTTCAATCTATCATATTCTGGCTTCTTTATCGATCTGATTAGAACGTTTTTTTTTTTTGTATGTTGATTTAGAATGCAATAGAATGGCAATAAACCATTTCGAAATAAACTCGACGAAATCTTTACAATTCAATTCTTTTCCAATGATAGTCGCGTTTCTCGCTCATCCTGCAGCCCACGGATTCCGTTCATATGCTACCTTGAAAAATCCCCTGTAAAAGCGAAGCTTTATCTCATTCAAAACAGAAGCCGTTCGTTATTCTTATCTTTACGACCGCTTCAGACGGAAAAGCAACTATTTTATTGTTGCTTTTAGTAATAAAACCAATAAAATCCCTCAAATAAGTTTCCGAACGCCCATCTAAGTAAAATAAGCTCGACCACGCTTAAATTTAAATAGTTAAAAGTATCAATAACATCACCACTTGAGTTTAGAATTCAATTAATGAGTTTCATGGGCACTGCTCATCTTTAAAGAGTAGTCAACAGTTTATTTCCCATTCAATTACATAGTAAATATTTCAGGAACGTTAAAAGCTAATGGTTGTACTGAAATTGTGTGACAATAATCAGCAATATCTCATCACCACACAGCGTGCTGTTCGTTCACTTCGTTTCATCATCGTTTTTAGCTTTAGTAAAACAGGAACCTCCATCGGCAGTTGATGGGAGAGCGCTAATTCAGTTTACCACACGTGGTTTTCTCCCTGCTATCATGTTGCGTTGCTATACAAATACACACACATATACATTTGTGCTGCTGTTTAAAATTGCATTTCTTTTATCGATTCCAAGATAAATTTAATAAATCCAGAAGAAATTTAAGTGGCGCTCAATATAATTTTCCCATAAAACTTTTATCTGCCACATTCATAAAAAATATAAAATATTTTCATTGTCGATTCGCACCCAACTTAGTATTTCTCTCAGTGTCAACATTCGTGCGCCATTTTCATAAAATCAGATAAACCTACCAACGCCCAGGACCATTTTCATTTTTTTTTTTTTTTTTCATTTGCCATTTATTTCGGCTTGATAATAATTTTGTGTGAACGGCATTAAAGTAGCTTCGAGTTTCTCACGCCACCGCATGAGATCCGTCCGTCCGTCCGTCATGGTCGACAGTCTTCTACCGGCAGAGGGCACTCCACTTATTATGTATGTATGCACTTTCCTTCGCATATCGTTTTCCTTTCATATTCAATCGACTTTATTTTCCTTGTAAAATTAAGTGAAAAACATACACAGATTTGCACTTAAACAGCAAAAAACAATTCTGGCCAGTATGAAAATGAAAGTCAAACAAAAAACCAAACCGTTTGTGTTTGTTTTTCAATTAAATTTTTTTTATTTGCTAAGAAAGACGAAGAAGAAATCGTATATATGTACGTTCATTCTCAAGAGTTTGTTATGTTGACATCTGTATGATACTTGACTTTTTAACAATTCGTAGCAGGCCATGCACTGTGCCCGTCCTTTCATTTCGTTTGGATTCGTGAATGTTGTTAGAACTTTTGAAGCAGCTCACATCCAATTAAATGTACATATTTTATACCGAAAATTTGAACGAACAAAGAAATTTGTCTTCTACCGTAAGACATTATGAGTGCGACTAATTTTTTGTTTGGGAAATGACTTATTTGTGTTGAATCTTTTGATTATATAGTCTTTAATGCATATATAGACACTATAGAATTTCCAAGTTTTAAACCGTTGTTTTTGAAAGCGCTCTTTTTCGTATAACTTTCTGGATACTTGACATTCTAACCCCACCAGTAATTAACTTTATTAGAAAACTTCGATTCAACTAACCTTCACATAGGGCAAAAATTCATTAAAGCCTCAAGAATGTTATCTTCATCTCATTTTAATCAAATTTTCAACCAAAAAAAAATAAATAAATAAACAATATCACTTAGATAACACATCCTGCAATTAACCTGAACTAAAACCTATGGGTAAGTAGCCTTCCTGCTGCCAAGTTATGCAAAAAATGCACACGGATATCAGAAGACTTTATTCAACGATAGAGGCTGAGAGTCTTTTTATTTATAGTCGAGAATTTAATCATGGCAATTACACGCAGCTCTCCGATCACGTCCGACTGTTCAAGGCCGCGCAGCCAACAGATAGACAGGTTCTTCGACCCGAAATGGTGGTCAGAGAATACCGCGCAGCAGCAACCGCAAATACACATATACCATATATATATGTACACACTGTTCAATAATATCGACGTATCGTAGTAAGAAATTTTCGGTAGAATCGATATTGATATATCGATACTATAATCGATGCTTTGTGTTGAAATGAAACAAGTCATTAATCTAATGCTGTTTATTTGTTCCATAAATACTTTCAATTTTGCGAAACGATAACGTTAATTTAGAAAGTCTTCGACTGGCGATGACACCAAAGAAAAAAAAATAAATGAAAAAAGATATGTGTGAATGGTATACATACATACACAACAACATTACAACACGTGCTTTGGCATCAACTACAACGACAGGGGACGTGTAAAAGCCGTTGTAAATCTTTGGTTAAAACGTTGTCGTTTTGGATCGGTACGAAGGATATCTATTCGAAACAAACTGTACACAAACAGTGTGGACATTCTTTCTCTAGGAGAAATGAGTGCTGAAGGTTCAGATTTAATCTTTTTTTTTTGTTTTTTATTTCTACAAATTTGCATACAAAAGAGTGATTTACACTTGTTAACAGTCACATTTACACAAAGAAAAAATTGTAAATATTTGTACCAAGCAATAACTTATGTAAGCTAATGAATAAAACATAATCGTATGTGAATCATATTTTATATTTACTAAATTAAATTGTGTCTAACCTAGAATAAGTAATAGACCAATTTCTTATTACCTGTAAAGTGCAAGAACTGCGCGCGCATATTCATGTCACCGCCAGGTGAAAATTTATATAAATTAAAATAAATATTCTACTGATAATAATATTAATACTCAATAAATAAACAATTATACATCATATGGATAACTTTAGACGGTATTTTATTTTATTAATATTAGTATTTCGGTAAAAAAAAATTACCAAAAAAAATTCCGACTCATTTCACTGCTATCACAAGACTTACGCAAAATCATAGGTTGCAACCGTTTCTCTTATAGACATTCGTATCTCACCGTCTCTCTCTTGCGCATATGAAATAGATAAAATGCAACTATGAAATTCTGAACTGAAAACATCAAAGTGATTTAACCTAATCGGAGTTCATTCCGACGTCAGTCTTCGATCTTTCCAACTGAATTCAGAATTGTTTTTTTTTATGTTTGTGTATCCCGTATCATCTGTAGATCTTTCCACGTGCTTGCTCGACTCTTCAATTCACTCTATATTAACCGTATCAACAAATCACTATGTCTTTTGAGCTAGTATCAGATCGAGTGACCAGTAGCCAGTATTTTTGATCTCAATTTTTAATTGGCAAAACGATAGATCCATTGAGGAAACAAAAAAAAAAAAAAAACGCGGATAGATAAGTTTGAGAATGGTTTATCAGATTATGATTTAGACATTTGTAAATGTCAGTGGGAGCCCAGACGTCTGTCGATTCTGTTCGACAGACGTTCCTTGCAGTTTTAAAGTTCGGATTAAATGAAAAAAAAAGTTTAGAGGAGTATAAAAAACATTAATTAAACAACCGCTTTTATATGATCATATATTACCTGATGTAAAGAAGTCAAACACTGGTTTGACGTTTCAAAACAGGCTATATATTCCTATATATAATAGGTATTTTCCGTTAGCCAGGCGGCATAATTTAGCCTTCATTCCTAAACGAATAATTTACGAAGTTAATTGCGGACATCACCGTGGAAAAGCATCACTTCTGTTACTCTGTCATTTTTCTGAAATATTAATTACATTAAGTAGGAAATTTCGTTTTTCTCTCAGTTAAACTTTCATTAGTTTGATAAGGAATCTTGGAATGTATTTAATTCGAATTTATGTTGAATGAAACGAATCATATAAATATGCACCATTTTGAAAATAAACATCAATTTGCCGTTCTATACGTTATTCCTGATACACTCCTGAAACAGGCCCGGTACACAGTCATTGTACTGGAGCCGGTACAGTTCAATATACAAATAAGTCTTTATATAAATAAGACTCGAGATTCATTTATTTATAAATAGCTCACCACTTTATACCGTAGTCTATTCATATCTACCCTGTCAAAATATTTCATTTTAATTTAGCTCAATTTGTTTCGATGTAAATTAAAATACATCAGAGATTCATTTACTATTTTTATATCATCCTTTCAGACATTCTTTGTTGAGCTATTTTTGTGATGGGAGTGGATTATGTAAACTGGTAATTTTATCTCTTTATTAGAAACTTCCTGTGGAAGGTTTAGTATGATATTTATAGGCGTGTATGTTGTTTGCCTTTCATTTTTTTTTTGTTTTATAAGAAAAATAAACTGTTAATTTAGTTAAGCCACCCAAATAGTTCAAAATATGACTGACTGTGCAGTCAATGGCACATGCTTCGGCTATTTATAATAATTTTCTCTTTTACATTACATACTTTCGATCACGTAAATTGTTTAATACTTCGAGCCGTAAAGCATCATAATTTTTTCATTAATTATAATTGATAAAAGTTTATTATATTGAAATGGGTTTTAACATTGCTCACGTCGACTTTGTTGTGCGTTTTTTTTTCTTGGCCGACCGTTTTCGTGATCAATTTCTATAAAAATTCGCCGATATCCTGCTGAAAAATTGGGCCAAGCCCGTACACGATATTTATGTTCCTTTTTGGTGAACATGTTTTTTGATAGAGAGTCGGAAAAGGACGCGATGGGGTGCAGCTAATTGGTTCTATTTTCGTAAATTGGTTCCAAAATTTTATTCGATAGAATTCTGTTCATTGTACAGCGAAACAGATGTTTACTTACTAGTAGATCGTGAGAGTGCTCGTTTTGGCTTTCTTTCACTTTATTAATTGGAAAATGCAAATTATTATTGAAGTGAAACAATATTTAACGTACATCTTCGAAATATCTAGAGGCTATCTAATAGAAAGATAAAAATCAAAATTAGAAAAAACAACGATAATTAATCATGCGCTCGTGAAAGTACTGTAATAAAATACGAAAAGTCTTCTTCCTACATAATAAACAAATGCCTTTACATAACTCTTTTTCCTCTAGTCATTTTTAAGTTATTTATTATAATCCACCTACCAGATGTCACACTAGCCTTAAAGTCTTAAGAAATTAGTCGGTCAACCGATTACAATGTGACTCCAATGCTCTGGTTTCTGATTACCCACAAACTGGGTTGAAGAATTTTCTGTATACAAACAAGAAGTATCAAATTAACATCTATTGATTATAGGGTTCCTATATTTTTATGGATTAATATAAAGTTTACGTCGTGATAGAGTGGAAAAAATACCAAAGAAAATATTTAAGTTACTTAATTCTATACTTAGAGAGTTTCGTGTAAAAATTCGTTATAAAACTCTTCGTTTAATAATACGTGAAAATATATCTTGATTGGAGTGCGATAAAATGTGTCGTAAAAATTCCGGGGCACGAAGTATTTCTTTATTTTTTGAATAATTTATTTAAGCGCGTTGCGTTAGAGTAAAAAGATTAGGAAATTTGATAGTGTCAGCGTATGATGGGAAAAAGGCAAAACGTAGGTACCATCTAGATAATTTGTATTCCATTTAGACGATTTACCGATCGAATTTAATGGAAGTGACAAAAGTAAACAAGGCAGATAAATTTACAAATACCTATGACAAGGGTCCGTATAGCTAGCTGCTGGATTCGATACGTTGCTCAATGACCATTTTAGTTTTGTAACAGTATGAGATTAGAAACACAAAATGTCCGTAAATAAGAGAGACAAAAGCACATGGTGGTCTGCTATCTAATTTTAAAACAATGTATAAACAAATAAGCTGTAGAAAATAAGCAAAGTTATGTGATAATATTCAACTGGTACTGGTAGGAATCTTTTATGGTAAATACAATAGCTCACAGCACTTATTGTTACGCCCTAAATGGAAAATGAGCTAGTCGCTGCATAATATGCAACAAACTGCGGCTTCAATTTTAATGCGGCCTCACAGGAAGGCGCGCACTCACTGTGTTTCATAAGGAACTTAAGAAGATAATGCGGCCAATTTTTTTTCTCTTTTTTTTTTTGTTGTGTGTGTATATTATTTCTGTGGCCTACGCATCAAACAATTACTGAAATTTGACCTTAAATAACCTTAAATTTCCCATAAAACAAAAAAAAAATTGTTCAAAATACGAGTACGACTGTCTTGCATGAAACGTACTCGTTAAGTTGCTGAAGTACTTTACTGGTTTCGAAAATAATTGACCGGTTTTTATATATATATATATATATATAGAGACGTCGCTCATGTTCAACCAATTCCTCGTACAGTTCGGTAGCATGAAGTGTATTAAGAACTGGTTTATAAACATAATCGTTTAAGGCAGATATCAAATCATCCCTTCATAAAACCCATTCAATGGTTCATCATTATTCTCTGCATATACAATGAGCTTAAAAGGCGATTTTTGTGTAAACGATTGTTTCAGGCCCAGTTTTATGTATCATTCATTTTATACCGATGGTAAAATGTCTATGGCCGTAACTAATCGACGTTGGCCATTAGGGCGCGTTAGTTAGAGGCTCTAAACGCGTAAAATTAATTATTTTTGCGGTTCTATGGGGACGAGTTGTTATCGGTTCTGACCGAACGGCAAATACATTATATAACCACAAATTATCTGATTCTCATCGACAGTGGTGTACACACACAGTACGTGAAATTTTAATGAAAAACCTTTTTGTCAGTCAACAAACAATTTCATTTAGCCGCTGCAAATACTTTGATCTTTACCAATTTTTTTCCCTTTAATGAAACTGAATTTTGTTTCCCATTTGCGGGAACGCTACTAAATTTATTTTATTATACGCACTGCTCAACCGAAAGATTCCATTGGTTTCATTTTCCAGAGGCACAAAAAAAAAAAAACAATACTCATTTTTTCTGGCTCGTTACACCTCTGTAACGGAGATTTAACCGCGGGCACATATTTAGTCGGAAATTATGGGGGCTAGGAACGTCGTTCCGTGGCCAATGGCGGATATTAGGGACATTATCGTGTAATTTACGATTTGAAGGTCCACACCACATTCGGGTTATCTCTTGCTGGACACTGTCCTAGACACCTGAATCTCTTCCTGCTCATCGTTTTAATCGTTATTCGTGAGCAATTTTTGTTGATTTATGATCGAATTTAATTTATTGTAAATATGTGATAAAAATTCCTACATTCAGTTGAATTTGTCCCGCCAATTCATTTTTCGCCCAATTAAAATTTTCCAATTTCGTATAAATAAATAGCAGCCACCTTGAACCACCACCACCTACAACGTACACAGAACCTTCTCACACATAATTCAATTAAAAACCTATATGGAATCTAGTCTTATCAATTAATCTGGCCAGATCGATCATATACACTATTGATCATATCGATCGGTAACAGTTTTAATTAGATGGGCGTAAAAAAAATGTAAACAGCGACGCCTTTTAAATGAAGTGTTTTATGAAAGTATGACTTGAGCTTTGTTTTTGCTTTAATTTTTTTTTTTTTCGCTGATATTTAATTGAAAACAAGATCCGATGCTTATACTATATATATATATATATATATATATATATATATTATGACAATGCAAATGTAATTAAATGAATTTGCAAGGTAATTTTCAATTTGTCAAACTTTGATTTATGATTGGAAAACATGTACTTTACGTAATTGATTTTTTATCATAATAGAGCGTTGGAATGATATATGAAAATATATGCCGGATTTATTCATATATTCGTCAAGGATAATCTGTTTTTCTTTTGTTTTTTGGGGTGACAAAAATTCGACAAACAAAAAACAATGTCTCTCAAAAATTTCTCTTCGAAATAGTACTGTAGTTGATCAAGAAATATTAAAGTCACTCGTAATATATATATATATGTATAGATACTAAAGTCGGCGAACTTACTTCTTGTCAGTCAAGTTGCAAGATATTTTCGTTCTGGTTTTTCGGTCGAGAGAAACGGCTAAAAGAGAGAATCTCTAAATGCCGGCAGACAGTGATGGATTATATTGGAACATTGTATGGAAACGCAAAGTGGACGATAAAAATGGAAATGTTAATGTTTTTCTTTGACTTTTAATTTTAGTCTCGTTGCAGACTTCGATTTGGAAAAGTCCATTTGCTAGAAATTTTGTGTTCTTGATGGTTCAATTTTCGATTCTATTAACCCCTATTGTTTTGACCTAATATTTCATTAATTCAAATCACAATTAGTGGTGAAGATATAAGTTAAATTTCCGTTCCCTTTTGGTACTTAATGCGAATATTCTCTGTACTAAATTAAGAACGAGTAAAATTGACACATTCTGTACAATTTAAAGATCGGAATAAAATTGAATGAGTCGAAATCGACTTTTATTTTCATTGAATCGAAACACAATGTATGTAAAAAAAAAATAGAGCTACTATGATAGAGCTGGTGGCAAATTACACAAGAAAAACTGACCAAAAGGTGCTTTCAATTCCTTTCACGCTTAATCAACCATAACAAATGAAAATATTGGTTTCAAGACTGTTCAATTTATAAAACTGGCTGACGACACAATAGTGAAATTAATGATTTTCACCATCAACACAATTTGATGTTCTGGGCAATTTCGATCTTTGTAAAAGAAACAGTTTTTCATTGCGAGGAAATTAAAAGCAAAAAAGTTGCGCAACGAATAAAGTTGACTATAGTATACGATGATGATTATCTTTTTTTTTTTTTTTTTCCTCTCCCCGTATCATTTTTCCATTGCCACTTTCAGATCTTTTTGTTTCAGACCAGTTTAAAATAATCTATGCTTTTTGAAATTATCTACCACCGCCAACAACAACAACGAAACAGAAAATTGGATCTATTCAATAACGATACAATAATAACATCGTTTTAACTATACAGTATTATGATGATAGAATAATAAGTTTTCAATGTAATGAGCACGATACCATAAGTAATATGGATAATCGATCCTGTTTCGCGAATATTGAACGGTTCAACTATATGGGCAAGAGTACCACGGATATATTTTATTTCAATGAAATAATTTTACCGTAACGAATACGTACTGTTCCAATAAGTTAAGTTCTACTAGATATATTACATTGTTGTATAGTGCTTTTAAAATAAGTATAGGTACTTTTTTGTGTTACTAAAAACCAGACATTTATTGAATTAGCTTCACAACAAAGTTGCCTAAACAAGATGAATCTCGTTCTAGTTTAATAAATATTTAATTGCAAACGCTTTCTTTTCTTCTTCAATTAATCCCTAATTAATAATAGAAAAAGATCGACTCATTAAGAATATATATATATATATATATTTTGGAAGCAAAAACTAACTAGTGCTCGTTTCAAAATAGAGATAGTACCTATTACTGCTTATCAAAAATTTAAATTTTTACGTCTTCTAATGGGTGTTTGTCGTTAAATCGAAATTTATTGTTTTAAACAAGGTCCTTTATGGTCAATAAAATCCTGTTCGGACGTCTACTGCCATCGGCGTCCGAATTTAGAATTATCTTAATTTCATTAGTCGATAATGGGGTCTTTATTGGTAATGATATGGGACGGCTGTTTGTAGATGTTTTTTTAGTCGAAACTGAATTATTTGTGTATAAGCGATAATCTAACTGTTAGTTTTATAAATTATAAGTTTTTTTTTTTATTAGGAGAATCTGAGATATGTGTCTTGTTAGACTGGTTTTTAGTGACATTTTTTCATTTTTTTTTTTATTCAATACATCCAGCAACTTCATTCTATATTAATAGTTTGTTGACCTAGAAGCATCACGTTAGTCGATCTAATATGCAATTTTTTCAATCAAAATTCCACTACTAAAAATAAACTTCTCTTTAGCAGCCACAGTAGTTTTTATCTTGATCTTGAGCCAGTGAGGCTTCACCAACGATCGAAACAAATAAAACAATTCCGACAGCATAAATTAATAGGCTTTATTCAACTGTTATTATTAAATCGACAAAATATATCACCTGTCATAATTCTTTATCCTGTTCTATGAGAATTAACATGTTGTTGTATGATGTGTCTGTGTAAGTTTAGTTTAATTTCAGATTCTTATCGTTCGTCTTGTCGTTGTCGTTTGGTTTGAAGAAGACTTACGTGTTTCAAATAGAAAAAAGTGTCAAATTTCAAAATATTGATTGTCATATTTTTACTATGTATAAAGTTACTCCTTAATGGAAAGAAATCTATTCACTTAATATATTTTTCTATTTGTAAATGAAATTTAAAAATCAGCAAAACTTTAAAGAGCATTTAAAACTAATTAATAAAAACGCTACCACTTTCAAGCAGGAAACTCTCGACAAAAACGGAGATCGCAAAATATTTTGCGAAAACGAAACAGTACTTTCAAGTGCACCTATACTGGATACATACATAATAAGTACAACTCTTAATATCCAGTCTATGATTTACAAGTGAGAGGTAGCCAATTAAAATACCGAAAAGATTTAATATTTTTAATTGGAGCTTTCACGTGGGATCAGAAACCACACGGACAGTGATATTGTCTTTATTAATTGATTCGATTGTCTTTCATTGTTGATTCATGAATAACTGATTATAATAACGGCAATTGTACATCTTCGTATATATTTAATAAATAATAGTTTTAAATATCGAAAATATTTAAACAGTTAACAGAATGACGACAGAATAACCAAATCCTACGCATATAATTAACAAGATGAAATAAATTATTATTCGTCAGAGAATAATATAATAGATGGACAAGGAACATCAGTTTTCTATACAGTGTAAACTGCATAGAGAAATAAAAAAAAAGAAAAAACGGTACCGTTAATCTTATGGCACAATTAAAAATAATTAGAATGAACAATAATTATGATTGAGATGAGATGTGAAAGAGGTGATTAAACACATATTGTTTACTCCCTCTTGAAAATTCAATACTCACTCACCATATATAGGTATATGTACTTATGTGTTATGTATTGATATTTGAATACATATAACATTATTTTCATGGCAATAATAATTATTCGTCTTCTTAAATTCCATTCCAATTAAATAAACAAACGTGAAGTACGCCAGCTTCTTCTATATAGTACTATACTCAGTTTAATTAAACATTTTTTTAGATTTCAATTCGATAGTTTTGCAGGTGCTCTTTATTATTATTATTATTATTAATTTTCCGCTCAGAACAACCACAGAAAAAAAAAAAACATAAACATAAACCATATTTTATCGATATCTATCGACATTTAATTTCGATTTTTTTCCAAATATAGGCGGCAATATAATTCCGAATTTAATCCAATGTAGATGAGAATTAATATTCTAATCCATGTATAGTAAATTTTGTGGTGTATTTTAAACTGGGTGGATAGACGAACATCCACATGAGAATTCAAGCTGAACGACTATTTAATCTGAAATAATACGGGAATATGCCATTAAAATCGCTATATCAATTGAGAACTTTCAAAATCGGGTAATTTCGATATCAAAATGGATTAA
This sequence comes from Platypus cylindrus, assembly GCA_949748235.1. Taxonomy (NCBI): domain Eukaryota; kingdom Metazoa; phylum Arthropoda; class Insecta; order Coleoptera; family Curculionidae; genus Platypus; species Platypus cylindrus. Next base: position 1,577,241 of record OX456492.1, read on the forward strand.
TGAATTGGTTAAATGTTGATTATTCAGACGTTGTATGGAATGGTTCATTCGAAATGAAAAGAAACGCTATGAAAACGGGAGAAAAAAAGTAGTCATCGCAAATCCAGTTGTTCGATAAATTCAAGTAAAGGAGCGATATTGCAAAAAAAAAAAAAAAAACACGTAAAGTAAAAGAATAAGAAGGAGAGTAGAAATCGAAAAGAAAACCAGACCTGAAGCAACGGCATAACGTATGCGGGCGTTCCTCAGACGTCACGTTTTCTGTCAGACACAATACTCTTCTTTCTTCATTTTCTTCTTTCGTTCAAATTTAAACCACTTACAAAAAGAAGATGGAAGAATTTTTGCCTATATCCTCCTGTCTCTCTTCTATCTCTCGTTTTTTTTTTTTTTCTTATATGTTTCAGATGAACAAAGAACTTTCGGTTTGCCTCATACAATCCACATACACAACAATCAAGTGTGGACAGCTTGCAGAATTCTACGTTATCGACATTTTTGCGATGGGAAATTCTACGTTCTATCATCGCGCTAAACTATATATTTATTCGTTTCGCAGCCGAACATATAATTTGGTGTATGGCGGGGTCTTTTATCGATAATTTACATAAGTAAGGATGCGAGATAAATATGGGAACGGTATGTTGTAAAACGTGGATGGTTCGCCTATAGAAACTTTTTAATAAAAATAAATCATTTTAGAGAGAATGGACCATCAAAAATCATCATTGACAATCATGATATTTTTAACAATTACTTCCAATACATTCTTCAGTGTACAAACTTAAATAAACAGAATCATTTCGATATAAGAATTCTAGAAGCCTCTCGAGAATGGAACAGCTTCATGAATATCAATAAGCGATAAATTTTAATTAAAATAATCGCCGAATAAAAATAAACACACTAGAAATACTCAATAATATTTGTCACAGATTGCTCTGAGTTAATTAATGTGGAAATATGTAGCTAAATATCTGTTAATTCCAACTTTAATTACCATGAATTTACTTATTAATTAAACGTATTGTTGTCCGTTTTCTTCATATACATCTCAATCTAAATGAAATCTATTGAAATATTAATTCATTCCCATAGAGAGAGAGAGAACGCGAAGCAGCATATTACATTCAATAACTGGAGATTTTAACGATCAAGTAGAACAGTAACCCTCCGCTGTGCGATCGAATTTTCAAGGGTTTATAGGTGCTATTTTTAATTGGATTTGTTTGTAGGAAACTTAAAATACACTTACCTTGTTATTTTTTAAGGTATAATTCCAATTGAATCAAACTTTCCATAGGAACAAAAACAAACACAAATGAAATGCAAAGCAAAAAGAATAAAAAATAAAACAAAAAGCGAAACAATTCACAATTAAATATAAACTCCCGGTTAAGAAGCTGTATACACTTCCACTTGTTTGTGCGGCTCACTCTGAATTGTATTAACTGTAAAACTATTGAAAAATCGAATAAAAGCTCAAAAACAAGCACAAAAACAAAATAAAAAAAAAAAAAAATATTATAATAAAAAAACTGAAACACAACCGGCTGTCGTTCCTTTGTTTAATTCACCTGTTGACAATGGTGGTACCTGTCATTTCTGGTACATACTGAATTCAGAAGTTTTATTGAATATTGTTAGGCGAAGTTATGGAAGATTAAGCACGGTTACAGATGGACGAATATTCGAACATCTAAATCTTCACAATGACTTTTGGAATTTTTATTATTAACGGTACAGGAAGCATATGAAAAACATATTAATAAAAAAAAATTGCAAAAAAAAAAAAACAAAATGTTTAGACGTTGATTCGATTCAGATCTGACAACTTTTGCAGCATTGACATCATTGAAATCGGTATTCACACTCTAACAATAAAACTATCATTTAGATTGTTTATTAAATCAATTTTAATAATACGTCGTTTGTCGTCAATGTCGAAGAATTCGCTATAGGAAAACGTCGCCGAATCAAATTCTTCGACGGGCAACACACCGCTTCTTGACGCGCACTAAAAGAAGCAAAAGCTCGGAGGACGATTTCGGTCCAAAAACCTGACGGAAAAGATTGGAAAACGCGTACAGGACGCGCACCACGTGAACGTGTATTAATAGTCGCGCTCGCAGAAAGTTTGAACACGGTGCGCGCCCGCACCATTTCCACAGTGCATTTCGTTTATTTGACAGGTGTATGTCTCGAAGAATGATATAAATGATTTAAGAGATGGACCATCAAAAATTTTTGAAATAATAAGACCAATAAAATTGCGTGGAACGAGTATGGAAAAAGTGGTTTTAAAGTAATAAAAATATGCCCATCTGCAAGGTTTGTCAAGAACAAGAAATTTGAAGAATAAAATGTAGTTTTTTGTTTGTTTTTGATTTACCTGTTCTGTGAATGTTCTCATAATTTCGTAATGACCCTAATCGACTTTTACCCATTAAAATATTTAAGCATGGAGTTTCACCCCTCTTAAAACAAGAGACTGCGAAAATCTTTGTCTGAAAAGTCAATTTCAGTTTCCCAATGATTCATTTATAATTAATCAATTTATATTGTTAATTTATAAGGTATCTGTTTTAACTGTATTAGCTAATGCCTCCGGAATAATTTGACTTCATTAAATTATACCCTTATCATAATTTATTAAAATATTAGTAGAAAAAAAAAAAACGCTCCACGGATGAACGTTCGTAATTTATTTGTGTATATAGTAAAAGTGCCAGTTAACCTCCTTTAGACACATATCGAGTCGAGATTTCAATTAATTTTAATTAAATTTGAAACAAAATGTCTTCATTATTAATTTTCAATAATCATCGCTGACGTCCATATTAGTGAAATAGTTATAAAAAAAAAAAGTGTACAAAGTGGGTTCGTACATGCACACAATTGCGGCTCACACAGTTTGTGATCCTAATTTATTAAAATATCTCTGACAGTATTATAATACGATAAAACGGGAACGGCATTATAATCTAATCTGACCCGAAAAATATACTAATATGTATGGATAATGAGATTAATGACTCAATCCGCTATGCGAATAAAGCGCATTCGAGCAAATTAATGTTGCCCAAAGAAACCCACGCATTATACCTATACGTAAGTACACATATGTTGTGCTTGTAATTCGTATATAAACACATAAATGTACAATGGAATTACTTAGATGATCGATAAAATCATATATCCATTGTGATTGATAGGCACTTTAATTTTTTTTGTATTAATCCGTTTCGGAAGAGAAGCATTTTTTTTCCGTCATGATGTTTTTTTAAGGGCATTCGGATAAATGCCAATTTTAAATTGCCATATTCACCTAAAACCGATTTCCTCCTGTATAAAAAGAAAAACACGATTTTGTCATTAAAGCATTAAGCTATTAGGCCGGTATTGAAGGGGCAGGCTTCAAAAATGAAAGAAATAACAAAAAAAAAAAAAAAAAGAAACGCGAACTATATAGAGGCACCCTTTTTTTGGAGGGTAGTTTGCATCTCTCCATTCGATTTGATTAATGGGTAATTAGATGACAAATATCTAACAGTGTAATGGGCATTTTAACATTGGTAATGGTTGTAATTTGTAAATGGATAGTTTATGTTTGTAAAAATTTGAAATGCGTATGATGGCGTTTAAACGTATCAATAAAAGTAGCTAGAAAAAAAAAACTATTACAGAAATCTAGTTAATTTCCAATTAAAATCCAATGAGGCATTATGTTTTTATCGTCGAAAACAAATGCATCGTTATAATACAAAATGTCTTCCTACGTATATGAAAGCATTACGGATTCGACGGCATTCTAATTGGAAAGAAAAATGCAATATTGTTCTTACCAAGAAGAGATTAAGACCAATTTAAGTCGCTCTTAACGAAGAAGAGAATTACAATGGATTTAGAATCATTCGTGAGAAATGCCGTTTTTCCCTTCGATACGTTTTAGTGAAAATTATTGTTTATATATGCGATTATGTGGTACCACCTTAGAAAGGTCGTGACGCTCAAAGCGAAATTTCAAAGGTTATTTTGCATCAGGTTAAACAATAATTGCTTGTACCTTTATTAGATGCTTAAGCCTAATATAGGCGGGGGCAGTTGCATCTGTTTATTTCGTTTGATGTTATGGGTAGAAATGAGATGCCATCACGTTACCAACGCAAGTAATTTACAGATACCGATGTTATCGAACAACGGGCCCCCCGCTAATGTGGTCGTCGTATACCGAGAAAACAAAAAGTGGCCCACTGACTCGAGATGCCGCGGCCCAAAAATGGCTCTAATTGATGTGCGATTTTAATGACGAACCACTCTCGAGTGCATGAATTTCGGTTGTAACTCATTAATGTAGAATTCCAATAAAAATAATAAAAAACGAAAGGACAACACTAAAAATACTTCTCAGTTCTGCAAATCTTTGAGAAAAAAATCCGTTTTTTATCATCCTCCTTTCATCCCTGCAATAATGATTTTGTAATTTATCCTCCCTAAAGAATTCATCGGCACATGCATTATTTTAGATTTATCTTGGCAAACGAGAAAACGTATTAAAACCAATTAAATACACCAACAAGGCTTAAGACACGCAATCAGCGAAAAAAAAAAAAAAAAAAACAAAAAAAAAAGCGTCGAAGACATACATATTAATGGCTCCTCTGTCTTTTGTATGGAATATCGAGTTTTTGTTTATCACGTGAACGGCATTTCAATGTATATACACCAATGGAGATGGAAGCATAGTTTTATTGAATTATAAAATAATTGCTTAATAAGGTCGACTGGTTTTCGTTATATCGAACTGGTTCTTTTAGCACATCATTGTTAAAATTTTGGATTAAAATTATACAGAACAATTAAACCATAACGAAATCGATATGACAACTTCCTATACTTAGTAAATGTTATTAAACAAAATGAAGATTATAACATCTCACGTACTACTTCCATACAAGAAAATAATAATAATAACAACAACAACAACAAATGTCTCCAAAAAGCGGCATCTCCCCTATATCCATCAGCGCGTTTCACATTTTTAATATTCAAGCAGCATTCTTTCAAAGAACTGCTGTTTCGTATGGATCGCATCGTCTACGAACCAATTTCCGAAGCCCTTTCGAAATTTAACTTTCCGGACAAGAATTCCGTTCACATACCGTTTTCCGGTTATATATGTAAAATTAAAAAAAAAAAAAAAGGGCTCTAGATGGATACGTCTTTGTCATGACCTGAAGAAGATAAATTGAAACCAGACAAGACGAGAAATACGAGAATATTTTTCTGCCTTTTGTGTATATCTGTATCTGTGTGTGTAGACGCTTGTAATGCGTTGTAATATTTGGATATTCTTATTTTTGAAATTCTAATAAATGATTTTCGACTACTGCAGATTATTTTGCGGAGTCATTGCTATTGCGGCGAGTGAATTTCTATGCCGTCTATAAGGTGTGTTTCGCCTTCTATTAAATGTATACTCTATCAGCAAAAGAATGAGGAAAATTCAGGTTACAAGGACGTTTTGTTCGAACTGCATACTTAGAGAACACGATTTTTCTATTTGGAAAATGCATAGCTCTCGTAGCATAAATCCTTGTTAAAATTCGATAAAAAAACACTTTATTGACTATCAACTGAATTCCATAAATGCTTATACTTTTCTAAGTATTTATATATAGTACGTATATAAAATATGTAGTTTTAACTTCATTAATAATTCATACGGTACTGTGTGCTAATACAGCTGAGCCAACACGGTTTCTGCTCTGCGCCTTTTGAATCAGAACAGTCGTAGGTGGCGATATTTATATCTAAATGGCCAATTTTGCACGATAAATATAATTTTTTATTTTATTGTTTTACTCTGAACAAGACTTCTGAAAAGAAAGGAAAACTTCACCCTCCTACAGTGGATTCTCTATTTAAACGTTTAAAAATCGGAAGGGGATGTAAAATCCCACTTTTATAACTTCACCGGTCTCTTGAGGTTTTAAAGAAAAACGTATGCTTTCACTGATAAGCTAGGTGGGATGTAAAATGGCACCGATCTTGTTTCGTTTTCGGTTATCGCAAAATGCTATTTGCGTATTTATGATTTCTTTTAAATCCTGCATTATTTTAGCGAGAGAGGTGGATATCACATTTGGCAATGTTTCCTATAGCAATGCGATTCGCCATCAAATCATTAGATAAAAATCTAATTAAATTTCATTTCGAATAATTTGATTCTACAGCAGCTATTTCAAGAAAACGACTACCATCTCGTTAATCGAAAAAAATACGCTAAAACGCAAAAAAAAACAAGAAGAAAAGTGGATACATAACTTTCAACTTAAGTTTGCAACTAAAACATTGACACTGTTTCTAGTACTTGCCATTTAAGACCTGTGGTCATTCTTATACGGTTTATTTGGATTTCTTTGGCCGGTGCCGGTTTATTGAAACCGGTCTTTCGAATCGGCACCGGCATAATTTCAGAGTTTGTTAAAACTTTATATATCTGAACTTAATCGGACAATTTACATATAAGGCCTTTATTGGCTTTTTATTGGTCAATTTTAAGAGGTGGGAAAAAGCGTTAAGTCTGATTCTGATCGCTGCAACCGATTACGAAACGAAAAAAAAAAAACAAATGAGAGAGAAGGAAGGAGGATGGTATCGAAAAATTCCATATAGGTGATGACATGTCTACAGATAATGAATGATAAGGTGAAATGCGAATACAATCATTTGGAATTTTTGAGGAGTATCTCATTGATAGAAATGCGAACTAATAATTTATATTTAAAAGGTGAACCACACCTGGTTGTGTCGCATTCTATAGGATTACGTCATCGGAATACCACCTGCTATATGAAAAATCGCCTATAAAATCCATCAATAACTACGGCATCTAGTAAAAAAGTCTGATTCATTCATCACGATGATGAATCGAATCGTATCGAATCGTAGCTGTCGATTTGATGGGTGTTCGAGATTCGACTGATATTTTCGATTTCATCCAGAATATCGAATACAAATATTTAAAACTATAAAAGTAGCATTCGACAAATTGCACTAATTAAATTTACACCACTAAAAGCTTTCTAATACCCATGACAGTAGAAAAAGGTGAAATAATGCAATTAGCAATTTCGCCCCTATTCTTATTCCGTTGCTTACAGCGGTTCCATTTTCATAATTTAATTACTACTGTTTTAAATATAGTAGATAAAATGATGGGGTCGAAAAGAATTCATATCACATTCTATTTGACAGTTGAAAAAGAATCAATATTTCAGGGCTAGCAGTCTCCGGGTAGGAAGCAATTGTCTCGTAAAAATATAATACGAAAAGTATCGTTTCACCAAAAAAAAAAAAATGGAACTAAATAAAGAAAAAAATGAACCGCAACAAACTCTAAAATAGAACGCTCGTGCGACATATTTATGAGCGAAAAAATAATGGAACATTTAAGGGCGATAAAAAATCGACGGCAGCAAAATAATAATTGAGCAATAAAGCTAATAAATACTTCTTGTTGTGTTAGAAGAATTCCGATAGCGATAGGAGAAGGAAGAAAATGAAAACGAATAAAAATAACAGCGTAAACTGAATACAAATTGATGATAAAATGTAATACAAGGGATGAACAAACGTATGTTATAATTGTATTTTTTTGTTGTTCTATTCGAGAAGTTCAAGGATTTACAATCTTCGAAAAATAAATTACGTAACGTTAATTATATTTTTTCATAATAAAATCTTCAATGCTATAACAGTATCGTCGTATTTTATGGCGGACATTCGAATATTAATTTTATATTAAAAATGATTTTTAATAAAACGTAAGACAAATTACTTTTAATAAGAAAATGTAAAAGTTTTCCGCTTTTAACAGAACTTTTTTAAAATAAATAATATATTCATAAGGGAATTCTTCATCGTTTTAGTCCAAGAATTCCCGCTGTTATGAATATTATATCTTGTGCGAACCCTTGGCATCGTCAAAACGCGATATTATGGTAAATAGCTAGCTGGATAATTCCAAAATAAAAACCACCTTTAAACGCCATTCACCCACTGTTTATTATACGTATAATATTTATACGGGGGATATAAATAGAGATTTTCTGAAGAGATTTTTATAGACCTTATCAAAACCAAACAAAGAAAAAAACGAGATTGAAATCCAGATTCCTAAAACACTCATAGATCTTTTATTGCATTTTCCTTTTTTTTTTTTGGATATTAGATTTCTTCTTCTAACGTCAACAACAACGAAAGTGATTGATGGATCGAAATAAAAATGAAAACCCCCGGTCCCCATTTCGACTACGATGTTTCTCTCAGATCACATCCACAGTTTAGAGAATGGCTTTTTTGCCATTCTTATCACGTGACCTATTGCGGATTACAGATGTCGCCTGAAGCGAAGCAATTCTGTGGCAGGGAATAACGAATAGATCCAGAATTGAGACTATACTATAGAGAAAGAAAAAGAACAAGAAGAGAAAGTAACACAGGAGGAGGAGAAAGTTCGATTAAGAAGTTTCTCGCGAGATCGTTTCAACCCCTCACGCGCTTACACCCTCCCTCTCTCTCTTTCTCTTTCTCTCTTATTATTCGATGATCATTGAAGGAATGTTAAACGAAAACCATAAATTTCAACACACAAAAATGTATAACGAAAATGGCAATCGTACTCAACTGAAACTTCTCGACAAAAATTTTCGGCATTTATTTCGATGGAATTTTATCGTTAAAGAATAGAATCCGTTTTAATCCCTTTTGATTAATATAGGCGGATGCAATTTGTCCTGTTATCAGGATCGTGGTTCGTCTCAAATTGCTTTCGGTGCTGTGCGTAAAAGTGGCCATTTCCTGACAGCAAAAGGATTATGTCCTGCAGGATTTGTTTTATCTTTTATCTTTGCCTGGTTTACGAAATGGTCGTGATTTTGCGTTATATGGGGAAAATTATCAGTGGAATTCGGTTCTATAAAAATTCTTGAATGACGTTGTTTTTATGTGGAAGAAGATATGGCCAATAATATTGTGCCTAGCAGTGACATAGTTTTTTTTTTGTATATAATTTAATCAGAACCAACAAATGTTTGAGCTCATAAATATAATTATTAAAATTGATTTTTTGGATGTATTATGCATGGAAATTTCTCGCCTCCTAGTCCTATTTATAATTCAAATTCCGCCTAATAATAATAAAATTCCATAACGTATCAATTTTTATTTTTTTTTCTTGTTTCTTACTCGCTAATTATTATTCCTATTCTCACATAATTCATTAAAATATTTTTTAATGATACAGGGTACATTTTTTATAGTTTTACAACATTAATAAAATATAAAATTCATATAAAAAAAAAATCAATAAATTTATACAATCCTGATGTCACTAAATAGTCATAATAACCTTCTTTTTTTTTTCAGTTAATTAACTTTACGATATTTCGTCCTGTTTGGAGACTCGTTGAAATCTCTTCGAAAAAATGCCTTGAATATTAATTAATAGGCCTAGAATGGAAAATAGAGAGAGAAAGAAAGAGATTTTATAGATATGATAAATAAAGCGTTGGGTTAATTGAAGAAACCCCGAAATTCTATCGAGAGCTTTCTGTTTTGATAGTTGACACGTGAATAACTGATTATTGCTATTTATCTAATAATAAACGATTTATGAGCGAAAGATTTATTGTATTTGGAAATGGGCTTTAATTAATTAATTAATGAATTCGACCACAGACTACAGATAGATTATTCAAATGATTTCGTGAAAGCCCGGTTCGTAAAATATAATTACTCATGTTGTGCCTGTGGTAAACATTTCGTCATAATGATTTAATAGTTTTTTTCTTCTCGCTTTTTTTAATTATTAAAAAATTGAACGCGAAAAAAAAATCAGCGTTGGTTGTAAGTATTCATATAAAATACATATATTAAAAATTCAATTTTTTTTTGATATAAAATAAAAAATAACCGCGAATCCTGAACGTTTCCCTTGAAAATGTTTGCATTCATAAATCATGATCAAAGACTGACTCTGGCTCATTGACTACTACTAAGGCAAGATAGTGAAAGAGTTTATTTAAAATATGTGACAGAATCTTAAAGATGTACAAGAAACCATGAAGAATGCCAACATAAACCAATAGATATCTATAAGCAACTCATATTTCTCTCACCATCTCTACTATAGTATAGCCGGCTGGCTGGTTGGTTGGTTGGATGGTTTTCGATGTCGTTGTAGAAAAGCAACAAAAAAAAAAAATTAAAAGAAAAAAACTTCACCCGCAACTTATCTATCCGCTACTTAGACCACCACGGTACAATAATGGCAATTCCAACTTAACGAGAATAATTAACATGAAGAAGAATGAAAAAAAAATCAAAAAAAATATAATCAACCTTTTTCAGCATATTTTTGTTGGGCTGTTTTACGCAAAACAAAAAGTTTATGAGATTCTCGCCATAGCGAGCTTTTAGCACTAAATTTGCCGTGTTGAATTTTATGCGAATTTTTATCGTTGTTTATGTTTAGTTAAAAAATCGTTACGGCTACGATTTGAGCCTTAATGGATAAAATTAATTCTCGCGCAAATTGAACGAAGTTAGTTTTCTTTTAATACTAAAACAGCTAACGATAAATATGTAGCTTACAGTCGCCTTCAAAACTTGAAAGATATTAAAAATACAGTTTTATGAACCGATTTTCAAGTAGCTTATTCCATTTTACCTTATTCCGAATCATTTATAGAAAGAGAGAGAGAGAGAGGGGAAAAAAACGTATTGTATAATTCTTCAATAAATTTTTGCTATAAAAGAAAAATGACGATGGACGCAAACAAATTATATAAAATTAATCACCAACCGGTTGTAGATACTATACAGAAATAAAAGGATTGAAAATATCAATGGAGAAACAAACTTTTTAGACAGCAGGAAGATGAAGAATAAACATCGTGTTCTGGCTTTTTGTACTTTTGTCAAAATAAACAGTTCTTGAAAATTAATGGTGTTTCTTTAAACGATTCTTATCGTACATTCACTCTGCCTCTAAGTCCGATAACTAATGTACAATTACTATTGTTAACTATTAGTATAAAAATTTGGATTGCGGAAGATAATTGTCGCTATTGTCTAATTTATTTGATTTTTGTTCAATTGTTGATATTGAATTAAAGAATTTTTCTACGACCATATAAAAATAATTAACTTTCATGACTATTTACTCTACTCGAAAATTTGACTTCTATTTTTAACATTCGTTAACTTTCGTCACTTCTGATATACAATTATGATTGAATTATTAAAAGAAAATTGTAAAACATGATTTAGCATGAAAACAATGTTAACATTTTTCTTTTTTAAAAGGAACAATTAAACATTTAAATGATTTCAGGAATTCACAGTAATCAACGAAAACGCTGCCCACCGCCTTCTTTGATTTCAAAACCAAAACTGATTGTATTAAATGCTAGAAATTAAAATTATTTTAATCAAGCTGAAAAACGATTGAAACACACATTGCAAATACAAAAATGTAAAAAATTATTAATAACATATTATGAAATGGTAAATATTTCTTCAATTTTAAAAATTTTAATAAATGTTTAATTATGCATATAATTTTTGGTTGCCTAACAATCATCGGCAACTGCAAATCTATATGATCAATGACCAGTGCATTTGTAAAGTTTTTTTCTACTTTCTATAATTACTAAATAAAATAAAATTTGAACTTAAATAAGACATGTAAAATACAACAATAAATTTAACGAAATAATTAGTATTATCAATAAATGTATGACACTCTATAGTCAATACAACTGAACTTTTATATCAAGTTGGCCAGGTCTATGAAATTGAATTCTGGCTATTTGATATACATTTTTTTAATTAATATTAATTTTAATAAGGATGATCGTAGAAAAAGCGTATTATACTCGTTGAAAATTATTTTCTGAATCTCAAAAACATTCAAATTTTCTGCATAAATATATTTTAATTACTCAACATATCAAAAAAGCGTTCCATCAAAATATCCATCCAAGTTTTCAAATTCATATACATTGTATAATGTCGATGTATTTCTTTAAAACAAAATCAATAGATTCGTATAGCTGTCTCATAACCAAACGGCTTTATTTTACCGAATACAATGAGAATAATGGTTTTCGGATGCAAAAGCTTCCAGATTGCACACGGAACTGTCACTATTAAAAGAAGTATGAGCTGACTGAATAATACACTCGTGTCATCAAGCTGGAAGTTTTGCATTGGAAAACCATATGTAATCCGTATAGGAAAATCAATTGTTTCAAGGGGATGGGATTATTTTGAATAAAATCCTAGTTGGCTGAGTAGGGATTTATTCAATTTTTGTTC